>CM060732.1:5936877-6319877 GCA_030704615.1 Takakia lepidozioides | reverse complement strand
GAGTGTCGGAACGCCCAACCCCGTGGAGGGCGAATAAACTTCTGTCAGCAAGGAGTGGGTCGTGGAGGAGTCACACGAGCCCCAGTTTTTGCTTTATGTAAGACAAGTGAAGGGAGAAGGCGATGGGGAGCCGAGCCCAGATTGGATCAAGGGGATTTTGGAGAAATACCAGGATGCGGATGTGTGTCGACTACAGGGCTCCGAATAAGGTGACTATCAAGAACCGGTACCCTTTGCCAAGAATCGACGACCTCTTCGATCGGTTGGTAGGAGCGAAGTATTTCAGCCGGATCGATTTGCGCTCCGGCTACCATCAAATCCGAGTGGTGGAAGGAGATGAGGAGAAAATCGTGTGTATGGTTTGTATGAGTTCTTGGTGATGCCTTTTGGGCTCACCAATGCACCCCCGCGACCTTTAGCACGCTAATGAATAGCCTTTTCCAGGAGTGGCTGGATGACTTTGTGATCGTGTACAATCGACGACATCTTGGTGATCGAAAACAAAGGAAGAGCACCTGGAGCACCTCAAGGGTGTTTCGAGAAATTGCGGGAAGGGAACTGTATGCCAAAGCTTCAAAGTGCGAATTCGGGTCACCAAATGGAGTTTCTAGGGCATGTGATTACATGGATGGATCAAATGGATGATAGAAAGGTGAGGGCGACTTGCCTAAAACCTCCGACTTCGGTCCCGGAGTGCGATCCTCCTAGGCTCGACTCCTATTACCGAAAGTATGTGAGAAATTTTGCCAAGATCGCGTGGCCCTGTTAGACCTTCTGTGTAAATCCAAGGTATGGGTATGGAAACCTTTTGTGGCCAGCTTTTGCCGAGTTGAAGCAGCGGATGGCGGAAGCTCCAGTCTTGAAATCCCGGAGTCGACGCCCGCCCTTTGAGATTCATACGGTGCGTCGGACTTCGGGATTGGGGGTGTACTTATGCAAGATGAACGTCCAGTGGCTTACGAAAGTAAGAAACTGAATAAAGTGAGCGCCGGTGGCCGACGCACGAGAAAGAGATGAAGGCGGTGGTGCATTGCCTTGAGCTCTGGCGCCACATTTTGGGTTCCAACCCGGTGAAGGTATTCACGGACAATGTCACGATGAAGTATTTTTGCCACGCAGCCTAAGTTGTCCCCAAAACACTTTAGGTGACAAGATACTTTGGCGGTGTTCGACGTGTATAGCCAGTACCAAACCGGACGGGACGATGTGGTGGCCGATGCTTTAAGTAGAAAGCAGCAGCTCATGCTGATGTATAAGGGCGAGACGACGCTCCAAAGGAAGATCCGGAAGGCTTACCGGAAGGATGAATGGCAAGCAAGTCCCGTGATCGGGACTTGCGGATGGGGGAAAATTTGCAGTTTCACTTGCAAAATGGACTGCTCCGGTACAAACAAAAGTGTCTCTACGTGCCGAGGGAGAGGATCAGAGATAGTCTCTTGAGAGAATTGCCATGATGGCTCGCTTGCGGGCCACGCGGAGCCAAGCGCACCGCGGCACTCTTGAAGAAAGAGTATTTCTAGCCCAAACTAAAGAGAAGATGATAGGAGGGGTATGTCAAGACATGCACCACAATGCCAACAAAACCGAGCGAGTACAAAAAGCAGCGGGGCTGTTACAACCCTTGCCGATTCCAGAGGGGCTTGGGAAAGTGTCTCAATGGATTTCATGACTGCTATGTCGCTGTCGAAATGATTCGATGCAATCATGGTGGTGGTGGATAGGTTCAGTAAAATGGGCCATTTCGTCCCCACCAAGGAGACGGCAACGGTGCAGGAGACGGGGCGACTTTCCTTCTCCCACATTTACAAGCTTCATGGACTCCCGAAGGATATTGTCTCGGACCGCGATCCAAAGTTTACGAGTAAATTTTGGAGGGGCACTTTGGAAGAAGATGGGACGGCTCAAGATGACACCGCCTTCCGACCTACGACGGACGGCAAATGGAAAGGGTGAATTCCGTGGTGAAGCAGATCTTGCGGAATTACTTGTCGGCGGACCAATCGGACTGGTTGGACACTTGGACGTGGCAGAGTTCTGTTATAATAACACAAAACACTCCGCAACGGGTGTTCTCCCTTTCATATTGGTCTATGGAAAAGCACCTCTAGTGCCGACAAGTTGGGCTGCCCAGACGGGATTGAGACCAGCAGCAGCGCGCGTGTTTGGAGGAACGCGAGCGCTTGTTGAAGCTCGCAAAGTACAACATCGCCAAACCTAGGAATCGGTATGAATGGCAGGCAAATCGGAAGCTGAGGGAAGTCATGTTTGAGGCAGGCACAGAGGTTTGGTTGAACATCAAGAATTTTTGACTACCTCCCGAAGTGAGTCAGAAGTTCATACCTCCGTATGCGGGACCCTTTTACATCCGGGAGGTTATGAATGAGAATGTGTATGAATTGGAGCTGCCGGAAAACAGCAAGGTGCATCCGGTATTCCACGTCTCCCTTTTGAAGCCGTACTTCAAAGATGAAGCGCGTCCGAATCAGCATCAAGTGTTGCGTCCGCCACCTGTGTTGTTGGATCATGAAAATGAACCTGAGTACGAGGTGGAGGCAGTGCTTAAGTCGAGGAGTTCAAGAATCGAGAAACGGAGTATCTCGTGAAATAGAAGGGCTATCATCATGTGGAGGCATCTTGGGTGCGTGCCTCAGAAATGGGAAACGCATCCGAGGCGGTTGCAGCTTTCGAAGGGCGACCTCAAAAGCGGAAGAAGCGTTGATGGGGTCATCAACCTTGGATCGTGGGGGAGGAAATGCATGCTTAGGCCGGCTTAGCTAGCCCAAGAATCCGATTGCAAAAACTTGTGTTGTACAAAATTTGTTATAAATGAAATGGTTTCCAAATGTTACGCCTCCTATTTTGTTTGGAATGGTGATGCATGGTATGGTTGGCTAGTGTGTAAGAATGCATGCTAGCTTACAAAGGTGGAGGTAAATTGGATTAATCGTGTGTTTGCGCAGAGCCGAAATCGGGTGACTCCCATCCAAGGGGCAAAGAAACTTGCGCCTTCTTTGGGAATTCACGTGCTAGTGCGTACCTGGCGCGTGCGCGTACTATAACTGCGCTACCGAGGGGGTTGTCTTGTAGTGCGGGCTAACGCGGAACCTACGTGCTTCCGTTCACGTACTATAATCGTGTAGCCTCGGGACGAAGTCGTAGTGCGGCTTTGGCGTGTTCCCGTACCTCAGGCCAGCATTCCAAGGCGGACCCAATTGTAGTGATTGGGGCACACGGTTGGTTCAAGGTTATCTTCCTAGTCAAAAAAGGGTCAAGGTGAACCCTTGCTCAAGGTGATGCCAAAGCGGCATCATGAGCGGTCGCGCAATGTTGTTGCAGTAAGGCGATTCGATCCTCAGGGAGGATCGTTCCTTGGCCTTGAAGTAGACCAAGAAGAGTGCACTAGGAGGAGCTTGAGAGGCTCCACCCTTGGCCGGGACTTGGAGAAAGTCGGCCGAACTAGTGCATATTTTGGATCTGTAATGTGGCAAGATACTCTTATATGCCCATGATATATTGCATGGTGCATATCGTATGGATAACGATGGATGATGTAATCTGAGGCTACAATCTGACTTATATTGTTCATAAGGGTCAATTGGGTACATGACAGGAATCTGACTATGAACATACCTTGCCCTCCCACCCTTTTTTATCATGACTGAATGGGTGGCGTCACTTGGTGTGTTATAACAAGACTGGAAATGTTAGATGGTGCCCTGTCATGGGGCTGTTTATGTCTTTAATTGACAATGACCCTAGTTGGTCTTGTCCATGTCTCGACATGACATGAATATCTTCCCACTCTCTCCCTCTCTCTTATTAACTTTTTCTACCCCCTCTTTCCTTCTGTGGTTTTTTTTTTTTTTTCAAGGTACTTGCCACCTCTGTTTGCACAAATTCCAAGAGCTACCCAATCTTCCAGGGCAAGTGTTTCAAGCATCGAGCATCCCAGATCGTAGTAGCAAAAACTCCGAAGGTGGATGATCAGAAACTCAGAAGGTGGACTTGTATACATCTCATTTACGTTTTGGGGAATGGAAAGGGCTTGTTGACCGCTGACGTGGCAGGTAAACAAGCCCAAAACAGATTGCACTCCAAAGGCCATTTTTGGCATAAAATTAGCAATTTTGGAAAAAGCACTTCACCTTGTGGTGTGTGAGCATTACATACACACATCCACCATTGGCTTTTAAAATTTTTGTAGAAAAAAAAAATACTTCATTTGGAGGCACATTTTCTCTTGTCAATATTGAGATTTCAACCCCCCATGTAATTGCATGAACAGCAACCATAGGTGAAAAAATCAGTTGGACCTGCAATTTAGTGGGGTCATAGCCACTCCACTATTGATTTGGAAATGGTGGGTCTTGGGCAAGCAAAATTGGATAAAGCTAGGTTTTGATTTGGTCAACCAATTTCTTTCTCACTTTTCTTTGGGACCTGATATTTGGGTCCGGGCCAACGCTAGAATCTCACAATTTCCACAGTGGACTTGGCTCCTTTTTGGGTATGTCATGCATAAATGAGCTGGGCCCATTGCTATAAGGCTGGAATCTCTGGATGATTTTCGGTAGGTTTCTAGGGGCAATTTACTGCAGCTGGGTACCCAAAATTGGTAAAAAATCAAAAAAGGGTTTGGGAACTTAAGGGTTAAGGGAGGAAGGATGTTGTCAAAGTCATAATGAAAAAGTATAATTTGAGGCAGGGCGACCATGCAGCATCACATATGTGAAACTACCCCCCACTAAAAACCCGAGCTCCGCGAGGTAATCTACCACTAAGACTAATCGCCCCTAGCCTCTTCCATTCCTGGATTAAAAACCTTGATGGGGAAAAACCTCGCACCTACAAATTGGGCCTGAGGACAAAATCCACCAAGAAGGAAAACCGTGCAAGGAGGACAATCGAGGCACCACCCTATGCTAACCTACACACTGCCTATCTAATCAGAAAAATACAGCCGGGTTCTAAGCTGTAGATCAGGAAAGACCGGCCCAAGAGCACCCTGAGAAGCCAAAGGCGTGAGCACCACCGAATGGCCTTCCACATTAATGCAAGTGAGATCAAACACCAATGTAGAATGGATCAGATCAGTAAGGTGAACCAGCTCATCATGTGATTGCGTATTGGTGCCTTGAGGAAGAATCAGAGCACGCTGACCACATAGCTACTTGTAGAGCAAGTATAGACCGTCGATCTTCAACTTAGATTTGCACACATGCATGCCATGCTGAAGTCACAGACACACGGTCTGCCCCTCATAGAAGTGATCAGTGTACTTTACCTGCTTGTTAAATTAATTGCGAGTTGCGCCGCCGCTTATGCAACCACAATGTTAGCCTCGGCATCATTAACCAAAACTACATAACGTGCATGCAAAGCTTCTAAGAACTGAGACAGATGTGGATGGAGATGAGGCAAAGTACAGCCCAGCTGCTGGCTGCAAAAATTTCTCATGAGCTGGCCAAGCTGAACGAGGAGGTGGTTGTGGGGAACTTGTGCATCCAGCTGCTAAGAAACCATTTGGTATGGTGCTCGCAAGGGTACTCAGAGCACCTACGCATACCCATAATCTGAAGCATGTCCTCAAGAGGTAGTGCGAAGGCATGGGGCCTATAAGAGTCATTCAGCAAAGTGTCGAGCTGAGTATCTCTGCCCATACATTTTAGGGACCGCGGGAAGGGAGGCTGCATGGAGGGCCTTTGTCTATTCTTGGCCAGAGTCTGGGTTAGAGTAAGCAGATTTGCTTCCTACTGAGGAGACAGTGCAAAATACAACGGAGGCAATTTCCAGATAAAGCTCTTGCAGCAGCTCCTCCACAGGTCGAGGCAACAAGATGGACGCAGGCTCTGTTAGTGAGGTCAAAACCTGGCAAAGAGATTGTCTTGCATTCTGAAAATGGGGTTTGGTTCTTTGCCATGGGACGCCATGGTGCGGAAACAAACTCCTTGTTGTGGGACGCCACAACTTGGATGTTCGTTTCTACAAAATGGAAGAGGCGGAGGCAACTCACTAGGTGGAGCCCCGCACACCGGGGGTTGCAGATGGGGGGGCTCCACAAGGGGTGGTGGTGGTGGTAGCTTAGTGGGACTTAGTGGGGGTGGCGGTGCATAAGACTCACGATGGGGCGGAGACCTTGTGGTGGGAGTCGTGGGGGTCTTGGGACTCACCACGGTTTCAATGGGGCCGTGGTGGGTGGGCCCAAGACTCACCGCGACTCATCACCGGGAATCGAGGGTCTTCGTGGTGGTTCGCCATAAAATGGCATGGTTGTTTGTGAAATCCCCGCGAACAGTCACAGAAGTATATATAGGAGTAGTAACCCGGAAGAGAGAACGGTGCCAGGCCCGGTGGTAACCAAAAACTAGTGAAGAGCGACGTAGCGAGCGAGCAGAAAGCGACCAAGGAGTGGGGGGAGCTATTCCGGACTGCCATCCACCAAAGGGAATTTCCACTAGTCCCAAAATTGGTGGAGGGTTTATTTTGTTGGGGAAGAAAAGGGGGACCGTTATGTTCCGCGTGAGCAGCCAAAGCTCTGAGTTGGCCGGCGGTCAGGTTGGGAGTTAGGCAGCGTGGCGCATCAAAGCGAGTAGTAACTATAACTTGAAGGGGAGCTTACCGAAGTGAGGTGCGCGACACTGCCAATGTTGTTGTGGGTTGCCTCCAACATCTTGGCAGCGGCCAACTTCATATCGGCCTCCAACATGATATCTGCTGCAGGGGGGTTCTCCGGCAGGCCACCAGGACCACCAAATCCAGCCTGTATGCTCGGGTTTTGGGGCTTGGGGATCTTTGGGAGGATGTCATCTTGGTCAGAAAGGTCCTATGTGGTGTTTATCCCTCCTCAGTCTCCACCGGGATGGGGAAATTGCGGGGGGGGCTGCTCCCACCCGCGATGGTGTAACCGGCAAGGATGCAGCCAATGTCTTAGTGCCTCTTTCTGCTGTCTTAGAGAGATCCACCGTTTCAGTGTGTCCCTCACTTACATGGGCATCTGTCATTTCCAGTTCCCTGGCCTCTTCAGTGGCCTTCTCTCTTGCCTCATGGCTGGCCTTCTCTCTCGCCTGTTCTTTTGCCCTCTCTTTTGCCCTCTCGCGGGCCTTCTGTTTCTTACTAGGCGTAGCAGCAGGGGAGGCCTCCAGGACGACCACTTTGATTTGCGGGGAACTCACACTCTCACGCGCCTTGATGGGTGTTCTGTTCAGACCCCCCTCCGCAGCCTGTGATGGCTCTCCCGCCGGGGATTGCATGTGCTTGGCTTTCTTCTTCTTCTTTGTGTGCGCGGGCCCTCTTGCATGTGCATCAGCTTCCTAGATTGGTGGATCTGTTGTCCTCATGCGACGCCCTGCACCTGCCAGAGCTAGGCAAAGATGACACTGGTATGGTTCCAGTTCGAGTACAGTTCATTTTTATAGTAGGTGAATTTTAATGTAAAGGTTTGCAACTAAGATTGTGGTTGAATCAGGCGTAGTCTCTGATTGGGCGTTGAACTGGCTGCAGGTGTAGTGCCTCCATCATCACCACTGCTTTTGGAAGATAAACAAGAGACACACTGAACCAGAACTCTACTGGTGCGGATGTCAGGACACCATGACAACTCAATGAGATGTTGCATATTTTGAAGCAAGGAGGCATTCTGGTAGACTCAAATGCCTATGTCTGTGTCTTGCGGGACTGCATCAACAGGAAATGCCTAGTAGAGGGAAAACAAGTGCACACCCACATTATCCAAAGTGGATTGAAGCCAAACATCTACCTACTCAACACCCTTGTCAACATGTATGCTAAGTGTAGTAGCATGGTAGATGCACACCAACTGTTGGACGAGATGTTGTGACATGGACTATAATGATTGGGGGATATGCCAAGCAAGGATGCAGCAGGGAGGCTCTCAAGATGTACAAGCAAATGCAATGGTATGGGATAAAGCCCAACATAGTCACGTTCATTTGTGGTCTCAATGCATGTGCCAGCCTAGGAGCTCTAGAACTGGGCAAAGAGACCCATGCTGACATCATCAAAAGTGAAATAGTGCCAGATATCATTCTAGAAAATACCCTTGTTGACATGTATGCCAAATTGCAGCAAATATCATGCTGGAGAGGCTCTGCACATTTTGAACCAATGAGGCATTTCTGTAAACTCTGATACATATGTGGGTCTCTTGCATAAGTGCATCAAGTTGAAAGGCCTAGCAGCAGGAAAGCAGATCCATGCCCAAAATTATCCAAAGTGGACTGAAGCCAAGCATATTTCTACGCAACACCCTTGTGAACATGTGTGTCCAAGGATGCAAAGGGGGTGTTTGACAACATGGCTGAATGAAATGTTGTGTCATGGAGTGCGATGATTGCAGTATATGCCCAGCATGGATGTGGGATGGAGGCTTTAGAGACCTATCAACAAATGACGAGGGAAGGGGTGACACCCAACCGGGTCTCATTTGTTTGTGTTCTGAAGGCATCTGCCAGCCTGGCAGCCCTGGAAAAGGGCAAAGAGATATATGCTGGCATCATGAAAGTACTCCTTGCTTACCAAATTAAATGTTGGGTTTGAGGAGTCCTGCCTATCATGTCTTGATGGGTAGCTTTTCTTACTGATGGTGAGCCTCACCACATTTCCCTGGTTAGCTACTGGAAGCGGGGTGATATTCAGATTCGTTCCCAGCGAGTTCGAGCCCGACCAGGACAGACCAATCAAAAGGTAGATGAAACAATTTACATCCTTACTATTTAGGGTACATAATTTGCACTTGTAATCAGCTGAATTCTTCAAGCAGTAGCTTATCTGTTGTGTTGAGGCTATGTGGCAAGCCAGTTTCTTGGTTCTAGACCAGTGGTGTCCCCTTGAGGAAGACAATGCTGACTGGAGCTTTGGTGTATGAAGGAGGCTTCACTCGTGAGGGCTACTGTCTGCTGTTAGGTGGGCTCTTTTATACTGCCACTTACTTTGTGACTGGGGCAAGCTTATTTTCTCTATCATATCTTTCTGTCTGTGGGTTTGACAGTGAGGCCGACAGGACGTTGCTGACTTTGGTTTGGCACATGCTGCACCAAACAAGGCTTCCATCTTTGAGCCTGTCACCACAGATGTCCGAGGCACCCCAAGTAGGATCTTGTGGCAAACGTCAAAGTACTATACCCCGGCCTGCACAATGGTGTTTCTAGAAGAGGATGCCAATCTATTTCTGTCACTCCACCCGCTGCCTTGCATCCCCTGCTCCTTGGCATTCTTTGTTGTGAGCAGGTTATATGGATCTTGAGTACGTGGTGACGCAAGAGCTGATCTCAACGAAGTGGAACATTGTTCCCCTTGCCTCGTGGGCAGACTAGGTTCTCACTTGGTTTGAGCTGTGGTATTAATAGCTCTGATATATGTGACATGGATCTTGCATTTTCCATTTCAAAGAGCAAGTGGTCATTGATGGATTATTGGTAGTTATGACTTATTGTCTACATAGGTTGGTATCAGTCTTCTGTAACTGTTTGCCAAGTATTTGGTTTTGATCTAATATAACTGTGCTGGTCTCCAGTGATATTTGTGCCTAAATTGTTGGCAGTTGACAGTTGAACAGGGCAAGGTTGCCAGGAGTGGTGTGCTTCACTGGATGTAGTGCAACATACTTTTTGCAATTCCCTAGCCACCACCTAATCTTCTGCCCTGTGAATCAACAGTTTGGAGTTTACATCTTGATGTCTTGTGCAGTACACCCGACATGTCTAAGATGCATGCCGATGATTCTTGTGACGTAAGAGTTTTGAAAGATGCATATGGTAGGTGACTTTGAATTTATCTTTTACTTTAACTTATTTGATTAAAAATGTCTAAATAAATCATATGAATTATTTACCAATTCAAATTTATCAACAATTTACCTAAAGCTATTGTACACTGACGGGTGTGGTATACTCTTCTCCCCCTTCCATTGGGCGGTGTCCCATTTCTCAGCCTCCATGGCGCGGTTACTGTGAAAGCAACGACGCTACTGCATGAGCCTGGCGCGTGAGCGTGTGAGCGTACGCTCACACAACGATGATGTGGCGTGAGCCTACGCTCACGCAGCTGATGTGGTGCTGATGCTGACGTGGCGTGAGCCTGGTCCAAGTCATGCCACATCAGCACAAAGAAGGTGGGCCTATAACCGTGGGGTCCCCAACTGCTGATTTCACCACATGAAGGTGAAACGGATGAAGGGTTTCGGGCTTTCCTGGAGTTCAACCTTCTGTTAACAAGAGCTTCATTTCCTAGAACTGAAATGAATGTTGTGTTAACACGAGGTTGTTTTCCTGGAACTAAAATCAACCTTGTGTTGACACAATGTTGTTTTCTTAGAACTAAAATCAACCTTGTGTCGGCACAAGGGGGATTTGGAAAACTCCAAGTAAACCTCGTGTTAACACGAGGTTGATTTGATCATCTGTCTATCTGAAGGTAGTTTCTTGTGCTTGCTAATGAAAACAAAATGACAAACCAATGCGACAAATGCATTGACCCACGCATAGCAAAGATGTTAGACGACATACATTGAGAGACACTGGACTTGAACAATCATTCCATTACAAGTTGTAGTCAAGGAAAACACAGATTTCGGAGTGTCAAGTGCATGCTTTCTATGGGCTTGTATGCCGCTGTAGAAGTATGTTGACTTCGTTGAAACTCATAGTGGCTTGGTGAATGAAGAAGTCCCGCTTTGGATCACAAACCATCCTTCTCAAGAAGACGAAGTAAAGGTGTTTGCACGGTATGAACTTCCCTCTCTTTCCCAAACTACTTGAAAGCATACCAACAAAATCAGGACAGGTACAATTGGGAAAATTGGAAACAGTGATGTTGTACGTCTTGTCCTGCAGCGGAGATGCGGATGAGATCATGGTGAAGACCCGACCATACCCTGGATCAAGCACTTCCATTGTTCCCGCAACACGAGCGTGAAGCATTCTCGCGGACTCGATTTTGCCATAGTGTTCTGCGGTTGGAGGGAATCGTCGAACCAGCTTCCCATTCCGTCTGGTTGGCCACAACTGAGCGTCAGGCGGAGGTACCCGTGAACCGCTTGTACTTGAAGCACCTTCACGTGTAATGGAATGTCTGGCTAGGGAGAAACCCGCCTCTTCCAGCATTGCGATCTCTTGGTGAGTGAGACCTGTGCCCATCTTCACAGGCCACACGGTTGGTGGAGTAGGTTTCCTCACCACGGAGGGTCTCACTGTCCCACGCACATATCTCCCGCAATCGTCAGTGCAAAACCAGAACTTGTGGTTCTTTGCCTCTCCTTGGCCGTAAGGGAGAAACAAACCAGTGAATGTATGAGCTGCAGTGCGTTCTTTCCCTCTGGATATTAATGATGTACATTTTTCATGATTGGTGGCCCTGATCGCCGCGCATTTCACACGCGATCCAGCACTTGTGCGTTCTATATGCCAAACCTTGTCCAAGCACATGGACTCTATTACATGCGGTACCACGTTCTGGTCTTCAACCATTGCAGTGACAGTGCTTGATGCAGGGGTCCGGTCTGGGGCAGAATGGCCCTCACCTGTGGATGTTCCGCAATTCCATCTCTGATCCAAGGGAACACGTGGTGTCGAGAAGTTGACCCGGTCCGCCCTATGGGAATCTGCATCCGATCCGGGAGGGGTATCCAATTTCCGTTTGCAAGACCCGAATCTCTCTTTGCCTTCCAGATGGGGAACTCTTCCCACGAGAGGGGGTGCCATCTGCACATATGCTCACTGCCCGCGCTATTTTGCTGGGATCCCCCGATCTTCTGGCTGCCCGCAACATCAACTCGCTCCTGTCTGGGCCTTTGCCTCCAAGGCCACCCCTCAAGAATGACCTGTATCTGGTTTGCTGCTGCAGAGCACAGATAAGGTCATCGGCCGTAGCCGCATACAATTTTTATTTTTTTTTGCCGGATTGCTGCAACCACGCATTGTGCACTATCTCCGCTAGATTGCAAGACGGCATGTCCGCCATCTCCTCAATGGACATATGCTGCAAGGCAAAAAAACACAAAGCCGATATTAGGATGGGACCCTGAAAGATATATCCGAAGCACCCAAAGGAAGGTGAATGCAAACCGCTCACCGTTGTCATGGCCGCTCCCCACTGTCGGTAACGGAAGTGCCAAAATACGAACCAGTCTTCCAGTGCCCTCATACTGTCCTCCGATGCCGCTCCAGATGAGAACCACCAGGCACGAATTGTCTGGAACAATGTATTCGCTTCCCCCATAGTTTTGGCGTCTTTGTACTGTTTGCACAGTTGACGATGCATACTCTACATATCTGGCTTGATGTCTGCCTTTGTGTGTTTGTCCAGGGATTGTGTCCAATGGAAAAGACACGTACGTTCTCTTCCAAGCATTGGCACTTTTGGATCTCCGGTCTCAAATACAATGCGGACAACGTTGAAGTTAGCTTGAGCATTGTTGGCCATGAAACCAACAAAATTAAGAGATGGGAGACCATTGGAGGCCATAACACGAATGAGAGCTTCCCACATGAGCTGCTGTGACATGCTCATTTTCTTCAAATCCATAATATTGTCCATATAACCTTGGCTCCCAGAGCCCATTCTTAAAGCGTTCACCTGATTCCTAATGTTTGGAGAAGTCAAAGTCGAGAAATGGTCCATAACAGTGTCCAAAGCTGGTCCCTCCAGTTTTCCTCCAACCGAATCCGATGCACACAGAATACGGCTTTCCAGAAAAGACTTGCTCGCCCCCATGGCAATTGCAGATGTGGTTCTAGTTGGATTGGTATCCAACTCTTGCCTTATCAGACGCGAGACTGTCTCAACGCTCTCCCTGTAATCCCCCTTGGACACAGGGTGGTTGTGAAAACCGAAATGGACACAGGCTCTATTCAGGGTTTTGAATCGATGCACCACATAGTACATTCTGGCGCCACACATTGTAAGGCAGCAAGGTGGTACCCTACAGAACTTGCACACAAAAGTGTTACTGTATGGTGGTGTCACACTAGGCTTGAATGGATTCTCACTGACACCATCCCATTCGCTTTGGTTTTGCACACTCGACAATGCGAAGTGTCTGCATTTCATGTTCTCGCATTTCAGGTGCCCATTACAGACTGTTCGCCTGAATATGAGGTTGTCGTGGTTGTGAATATTGGAGGTTTTTGTGCGGCACCAAGGGTGCCCATCGTGCTTTTTGTCCATTCCTTCCATGAGACTGGAAATGCCCCCCACACGACCAGGAGGAGGCAGCTCGAAAACAATATTACCATCAAAAGATTCCGGCAAGAATGCCACCCTCTGAACATTGAAAGTGCTCCAGTCAATCCCCCTCAACTCACTCTTGAATCCTGCCATCCCACCCATGGCTTTCAGTTTAGGAATGACACTGGTGATCTCCTCCACATCTGCTTCCTGATGTGGACATGGCTGATCCACGGGCGGTATTTCACAGGCGTCATCGGACGATGAGTCCGAAAGCTCAACTACAGTGTTAACGGTACTTGACTCCTTCTTGACAACCATGGGTGTTTTCTCCTGGGCCACTGATGCTGCCATGCCAGGAGTAACGAACGATCCTGCAGACTGTCTCCGAGGAGCACTGAGCACCCTGTATCTGCCTGGAGTCACTCTCCATTGTGTGGTTGGTGCAGTATGCGAAGGTTTCTGGAACGCGTACTGAGCAGTTTTCCATTGGCATCGTACACTTCCCTTTCAAGGAATAGAGTTCTATTTTCCAACCGAAACTGCGTTGCGAGCACGTGTTCATGCACCACCGCAAAACCGTCATCTTCCACCTCGTAAGAAAAGGGGACAGGGTGGTCCTCACTGAAGAAGTCCGCGTCAAGGGAGCCCATGGGCTGGGAGGCCATTGTCAATGTTGCTTCAAAACGCACAGTTCAGAGTCCGACGTTGCTTCTGATTGCAGATTGTACTAGAGCGGAGTTTTTTGGCTGTATAGAAGACGTCCTTACACACAATTGCAGGTGTCGCTCCCGCATGCAGGTCTCCTAATGCGGTTCGGCACATCATAGAAATGTGTCCCCATGCGAACCAAGTGGATGGTCGCAGAGTGCCCAAATGCGGAGTGGATAATGTCAGCCCTAATCAAAGAATCCAACTATTTTCTCACAGGTGCCCCACCAGTGCATTGGACAACCAACTCAGCAAGATTGACTGACAGAGCCGCCATTTGCCTGTCATGTCAGAGATTCCAGATGAGATGCCCATTTCCATTCAATTTTAACGGCACCTGCACCGCTATACAACTGTACATACTTCACATTCCTCTGAAATATCCCAAAAGCTATTACTCAACAATGAAATTTTTCGGATGAGAGGTGGACCCGAACGAATTTCGGTGGATGAGAAAAATATGATTTCCGGAGATATTCATAACGGTTAGATGGACACGTGTTCGCCATGCATGTGGAATGAGCTTGTGGCGCACAGGTCGTTCCGAGCGATCATCTTGGCGTGGAAGGTCTTGCGGTGAACCCACCGTAGCCCCCTTTTTTCCTTCTTCTCCTTATTGTCCTTGCAACCCTGGATTCTGTAGAGACGGTGACCACATCCCGAGGGAGAAGAAAACGTCGAAGAACACTTTACTTCACATCAAACAAGCAAAGGGTACGCGCTAAGGAGAGGATGAGGAAGGTGAGACGGGAACTTAGAATGGGAGAAGAAACCTCCGGCGGAGATGAGGACGAACGCCAAAACCCGATTCTGCAACCACTGTTTGGAGAGGAAGGTCTTGAAGTGATCCCGGAGGCGACCAAAGAGCAACCTCCAATAGAAGGGGGGGAGGACAAGGAAGTCAGCTGGGCTCGGGAGGAAGCACTGCGAGTGGAGAACCAGGTCTTGAGAGAGTAGGGAGGAGAGATGGACACAAAAACAATGTCGTCTGCCGTTGTTTCGCACCACCAGGACCTCCTTGGAAGCATGCTGCCTCCAGACCTCATGGAAAAGTTAAATGCCTCAGGAGCATCATCGAGTGTAAAGAAGAAACCGGAGGGACTATCAACCCTCTTTTTCCCTTTTTTGTTTTTGTCTGTTCCATGCTAATCAGAGAGGTCGGCATCAACCTTGCGTCAACGCAAGGTTGATGTTGACCTCCAAAGTGTATGTTATGGGCATGAAACGAGTGTAGATGCTGCACTCGAATCAACCTTGCGTTGACGCGAGGTTGATTCGTGTGCCTTTTTTGTTCATTCCCACCAACCCTAAACGCCTGGCAGCCATGGAACTGTTGAATGCTCCCGGTGCATCAAAAAGTGCCAAGAAGAAACCATAAGTTGCAATGTGCTTTTCCATCTGATTTTGTTGTTTGTTGAACACCAATCTGAGAGCTCGACATCAACCTTGCGTCAACACAAGGTTGATGTCGACCTCCAAAGTGTATGTTTATGAAGGTGACATGAAGCAGATTCAGCACTCGAATCAACCTTGCGTTGACGCGAGGCTGATTTTGATGCCACTCCCAGCATCCGAAGTCTCGCACCAGGAACCGCAAAGTAGGGAAAGTCGATTATCTGAAGCCCCCAAAAGAACCCTGCGTCAACGCAAAGCATTTAGTGGGTTCAATGGACCGTTGCGGTACTAAGCTACATCCCCATCAATCAACCTTGCGAGGTTGATCCATGGGAGCTCAATCTGTCACTCACAAGGATATTCATTATCTGCAGAGGAAAAGAAAACGGAAATCCGTGGGGGGAGATGCGGCAGTGGTAGAAGGTGATGGTGAGGAAGAGTCATTTGAGGGACACTATGAAGACAAGGCCGAGGAGGTTATGGGTGGGCATAAAGAGAACTCCTCGAAGGTGATTCTGTCGATGGAGGTTCCCGGCGGAAACCTGGTTATCCCACTATGCAGGATGATCTCCATGCCCGCGGTTTGACCCGCATTGAGGAACGACATCACGAAGTTGAAGAACGATTTTGTTCACGGCTATGTCAAGGGATCTGCAGTGCTCTATGTATCCACTATGAACACGAAAGGTGAGGAGTGTCTTGTAAGAGAGGACATAGAGCAAAGTTGGGATGCATGCTGGCGGGATGTAAACAGGGAGTTTGAGTTCAAGCTGTCCAAAAAAGCCTCCACAAAAACGTTTATGGGAAAGATGTTTTTTGTCTGGGATGGAAACCATAGACTGCTTGCCTGGATGGATTACATTTCAAGCTTGCACTCGGACGAGATCGAATGGCACTGGAGCGTGGTTTCCATGGTAGTCGACCACAAAGGACGTGTCACGCAGCTCTTGACAGCCATGCACGACATAAACAAGTAAGTTACCAACATTGTTCCCGTTCCGATCTGCGTTTGCACAATTAGAAATCATCTTATGAGTTGAAGGTTTTTCCAGGTCCAATGAAACCTCCCATGTGACGACAAATCTCTGCCACACTCTATTCCGTATCCAGAAGATAGGGCGGATGCCACTGGAGTCATTCACGAACGTGCTCAGTCCTCAACAGATGAAGAGGTGTGTTGAAAAGAAGACAAGCACATGGTACAGCCTGACAAAGGAGGCTTTTCTTGACTACATGTACACGGTAAGCTTCTTGACATCTGTTTGATTGTTGTTACTGCAAATTTTATCAATAAACGGCAGTGTTTGATTCTTTCTCCCTGTAATGTATGTAGCAAGAAATAGCAGAAACTGGTTTGAAGGCGAAAGCATAGTACTATGCTTCCCACACAGAAGAGCAGAGGTCTGCAACTAGGCTTGAGGACATTATGAAATTCGAGATGAACAATCAAAGGAAGAACCTCATGAGTGCGTTCGACAAACAAATCCGCATAGCAGATCCAAGTCTTGGCACGGAATTTCTGGAATAGGTGAAAGCACATTATGACAAGTATAGCTCCAAGCCAGAGATGACCCAAGAGAAACTGCATTGCCTTTCCATTTCAATGGTGGACAATGCAACCAAAATCAGGTGGTTGGAGATCTGGAATTCCGATCCACTTGTGAGAGACACCAACATGTTCCCATCTCCTGAGAAGGACTCGAAGACACAAACAATAAAAGTTGTTAGCGACCACACATTCGACCAGTGGCTACACAAAGCAACCTTCTGGAGCCAGGTAAGATTTCCACAAATCATTTTCAAATGCTTGTGCTGCTCCGTGCTCTCTCCACAATTCTTATGATCTTTGTTGCTACAGTTGGAAAAATGAGCGGTGGCTGCACTTGGGGAGTCAATGGCAGACTACAAAATCTAGATGGCTTGTCCCCAGATCACACTGGAGGCCTATATCAAGAGATGGAAGCTCGTTGTCTGGAACAACTGTTTCTTCAAGGAGTTCGAGAGAGACAAAAGAATCTCCAGGTCCTACGAATTCAAAAACTAGTACAACAGCGAGTAAGCAATGAAACGAGTGTTGTACAGGTTTGACCTCCAAGAAACAAATCTGGTACTTGAAGTGTATGCTTGTGTATTCTTGTGTCATTTTTTCCATGTAGAACTGCAAATTTGGAGGTTTTGAGGGAGCTCTGAAGGCTCTGGACGTGCAGCCAAGCAACATTGCGTTAACGCAAGCTTGTATCCCGTTGTTTTGGTTTCACACATGTACCTGGGGTATCCAATGATGTCGTTTTTCTGCATGTGAAAGGGCCAAAACTGACAGGCAAATCAACCTTGCGTCAACGCAAGATTGATGAAGGGCCAGGCTATGTAGGTTTTCCTGTGTTCTTGGGCTGTTTTTTTGGTGGTTTCCAGTTCCAATTCTGCCAGGATGAACTTAAAGTCTGTTTGGAGTCTGTTTGAAATGCTGTTTAGAGCTTACACTGTACCAACAAACAGCCTTGCGTTGACGCAACGTTGTTTGACGGTATGGATTGCTAAAAATGTCCCGCAAAAATACCCCGATTTCCATACAATTGTAGGAAAGTTAAGGTTATCAAATACCATGGACAGGTGTTTCAGCAGAGGAATTCAATGCGTCAACGCAAGGTTGAATATCCATACCAGCAGATCTTCGGATGGTTGTTTTCAAGCACTATTTTCCATTTCCTCTGTTAATGAAAACAACCTTGCGTTGACGCAATGTTGAATTCCGTTGTCAATCACTGTCTTTTTGAATGCTACATTATCATAGGTGTATCCGCCAATCTTCTTTGCGTCAACGCAAGGTTGATTGGGGTTCCATGTTGTGCATGAGATGTTTTAGGATAATGGGCTTTCCCTCTCGTAGGTGCTTGTTGAAAGTGCAGTTCTCCAAATTTGGTGTTTTCCATTTCAACTCGAATCAACATTGCGTCAACGCAAGGTTGATTCGGGCTTTCAAACGTTAGTTTATCAGTGATACTGACCTGCATGCCAATACCCTTTTCGTGATGTGTGATCTGTGTCCTGATCAGATCGATTGACTGTCTGGATTTTGGGTGTGTGTGTCATTCAGGTATATGTATCATGTCCTCATACCGGGAAAGTACCTTAGCGATGACCTAGACTTCATCTACTCATGGGCTGACCCCTCCAATGACAAGACAATGTACACGGTTGGTATTGCTAGAGACTGGAGCAGGGCGCACTTCAGAGACTGTGGGTGGTACCTCGATCTGCCAAAACTGGACACACCATTCGATGAAGTTGTTTTGAGAAACCTTAACAACAACGCCGCGGCACTACTGGCAGTGGGCTTTCTCATTCAGCAACAAATTCCTTTCTGACTCGGGGGCTCTTCTTCTCATGCAGTCAAAGGACATGTCGGCACGGAGAACTCTTTTCAGCTACATGAAAGCTTCCGGGTTTCATGTCATCAAAACTTGGACATGCATCAACACTCTGCCTCTTACGAAGGGCGAGTTCCCGGGGCAGAAAGTGAGTTGGTTCCTTTGAATTAAAGTTTCGTGGTTCTTCAGTAAATGTCAAAAGTTGGTTCGTGTCTTTTGCCTCATGCTCTCTTCGTGATTATTGACAGACTCGGGTGTTCGAAGCCCTGGTGAGGGTGCGTAAGGACACTCTTCCTCCTGGTATTGCTGAGTTCCAGTTGAGGGACCTTGCAGCTCACATTGACCCCACCTGCGAGCCTGCAGTGGAGGATGATGTAATCTTCAATTACGTGGACTCGGGTCGAACTACGAAAAGGTCGACTGGTGTCCCTTGGAGAGGTGCACGGGAGAAATCCCCAGCTTTCATGCAGACTTTGTTGGAGACATGCAGCCGTCACGGTGGACGAGTGGTTGACTTGTCTATGGGAACAGGTGGGGCCCCTGAACACTATGTTTGAAATGTGGGCAGTGAGCTTAGGGAAGCCCTGTTTTGATTTCTCGTTCATCTTTGATTTGCAGGGACATCTTTTCATGCATGCAAAAGCGTCGGAAGGCACTTCTTCGGCATGGAGGCTGATACAGAGCTCTTCTCAAGCGAGCTTCATCAGCTTGAGTCGGGCACTACTTCTGCCCCATCCATAGAGGGACTTCTTGAGGAGCCCGAAGCGCCTGACGAGGATCTCAACGTGGACGATTTTGAGTGTGAGTAAGTTCGGCTCTAGTCGTGCAAAATATGTTGCATTTCCTTGTGTCATTCCCGTTCGACAGATGGTTGCTTACATTGTCTATTTCTGGATGATAACATCTACCACCATTCATCTTATTGCTTTCCAGAGTTCGGCACCAGTCATCGAATACGCAGACACATTTCGGTTTCCAAGGATACTACATGTCCCCGAGTCCCCCTAGAGCTTACCGCTTGCCGGTTTACGCGGAAGCTTGCGCAGGGATGTTGTCCCAACAAACAATGTATTCGCCTCTCCATGGGGGTCGCGGAAAAAAAAAACGTCGCGGATGGACTGCTGTGTTCATAGATGATATTGCTGCAGACTCTGGAAGTAGTTCCTCTGAAACCTCCAATAGTTCTTGAGGTTCAAGTACCGAGACTTCATAAAATGTGTTTTGGTTTTGCTTCCATCCCCAAACTGTTTTTCAAGTTCTTCGCGCGTTCCCGTAAGTACAGTTAGGGATTGCCTGGGGTAGGTCTTCAGATTCCGACATTGAAAAATGTTTGTGGGTTGGAATGAATGAACTACTTTGCAAAAGAAAGGGTTTGCTATTAATATTCAATTCTCTAGCGGACGATCTCCTCATTCAAAAATCATGTCCTCGATCCTAAACCATCCACAAACCTACCATAGTTCTCGGTCGGAAAGAATATTCATGTGGGGGCGATGAAGAGGGATAAAAAAATAAGGACAGGCGCGACAACCGATCCGCGGTAATAGGGGGGGGAAGCACGAAATTAGGCCCTGCACACGTGGATGATTGCTGACGTGGCGTGAGCCTAGCCAGGCTCACAGGCTCACAGGCTCACGCGACCAGGCTCACGCGCAAGCATTCCCCCTGTGAAAGAGGTTATTTTATCCTCTCACTATCAAGGGGCCTGATTTGTGAGCTGTTGCTCCCAGGTGTTTCCTTTAAGAAAAAAAAAAAAAAACTATTGTAATAATACTTCAGAAGCGTACCATGACACAAATATAGTTTGGATGTAGCATGAACCCATGAAAATCCGATTGTATTTGTTAAGTATCCGTGGCATGTCCACTTAGAGATGCAACCCTTTTTGTGAAACTTGAATGTAGTTCTCAGAATTCGTCGCTAGTAGTGCGGAGCAACGCGAAGCCCTAGTCTCCTATGTATCCAATTACGTCTCCCAAACAACGAGCATGTAGCCCAGTGGTAATGGGCACATACCACGTTGGATGTGGTTGTGGGTTCAAACCACGGTCTGGTGTGTCATGAAGGTGTCCACATTTCAGCTGGAAGGCAGTAGCCCTTGTGGTGAAGAGACACCATAAGTTACGCTCCCTTCGGGAGGTGTCATACTTTTACATCTCCTTTGTCAAGGTCCGATTAGTTTTTTTCCATGAATTTATTGAGTAGTAATATATCCTATCATTATTGATATATCTCCCGTCTCTAGGGTAGCATGTGCCATTGGCCCAAGTGTCCAATGTCATCTAAGTCCAAATGCATTTTTTTTCCACAGAGCCTACGACCAGATTTGGGTGATTGCAAACTAGAGTGGACAAAAAACGGCAGATCATGAGTACATAAAGAGTACATAAAGGAGGATGTGGCGAATCCTCAACCATCGGATTTGCTTCAAGTGACAATCTTGACCGCCTATTATTGAGTGTTAAAACCAAGATTTTCAAATTGCAATAATATCAATTCACAAGTTGTTTTTTGAAATTTGATCATACTCAACTGTGCATTTATGGTGAATGAATGCGTCTAATAAAAAAGTTTTGTTATTTCGAAAGAATTTAGTCATAAAGGATTTTATGAAAATAGCTATTTTTGAGGCTCAAAATAGTACATAATTTTTTTTTTAACTTCATATTTTTGAATGATAGTTTTCATTCCAGATTCCTCATTCTCCAAAGCAAGTTTGAGAGAGTCAATTTTCTTAACTTTGTTCTAACTCCTATATTAAAAAAGTCCATAACGTCTTTTTTTATGGACTGTGACAATTCATTTTAAAAGTAACTTAAAAGTGACTTCCATTTAAAAGTCCATAACATCTAGACAACCAGCATGTAGCCCAGTGGTAATGGGCACATACCACGTTGGCTGTGGTTGTGGGTTCAAACCACGGTTTGGTGTGTTATGAAGGTGTCCACCTTTCAGCTGGAAGGCAATAGCCCTTGCGGTGAAGTGACACCATAAGTTACGCTCCCTTCGGAGGCGTCATACTTTTCCATAACATCTAGAGATTCTGGTTTTTGATAATGAGATTTAAAAGTGTGAAAGTATATGTAGATGAGCCTCTATATGTTAGTCCCTTTTTATTGATGGTATTGTCATGTAGGAGTATGATAATTTACCACTATCCTATGTCTGAAAAAAACAGTGTTGTGACAGCAAAAAATGGACACTGTAAGTTGTAATCACCCATTTGAACTGGAGACCTTTCCCTTGATATCTCTCCTGTCGAGGCTCCAACCATTGTCCCATGAATGCCCATTTTGCTATTTTTCATGAATTTCCAGCGACCAAAAGTACTTGGAATTCCACATCTCCCACACCGTAGGTCCAAAAATTATGAGACCAAGCCCGTGCACCCCTCCTCATTGAGGGCTTTCCAATGGTACCACGTACCAGGGCTGGGGCCTCGCGGTTTGGGACATCTCAACTACAAAACAAAACAAAACAAACAAATAAACAAACAAACAAACTGACTTCCTTCATATATTGACTAGGGTAGCTTGTGCCGTTGGCCCAAGTGTCCAGTGTCATCTAAGTCCAAGTGCAATCCCCTATGTATCTAGAGACCCTCCTGTTTGGGAGATCTAGGCCTAGGGTAACCTGCGCCATTGGCCCATGTGTTAAGAATTGAAATCTAAGTCCAAGTGCAATCCCCTATGTATTCAAGTAGCGTCTCCTATGTCAAGGCCCATGTGTGAAGAACTAAAATCTAAGCCCAAGTGCAATTTCTTATGTATCCAAGTGGGTCTCCTATGTCGAGGCCCAAGTGCGACCTCTAGTGTAGCCTATGCCGTTGGCCCATGTGTGAAGAATTGAAATCTAAGCCCAAGGGCAATCTTCTATTCATGTATCCAAGTGCATCTCCCATGTACAGGCCCAAGTGTCCAGTGTCATCTAAGTCCAAGTGCAATCCCATATCTGATCATATATATATATTTTTTCCAGAGAGAGCCCTAAACTTTGCCATTTTTGCTATTTTTTTGTGAATTTCCAGCGACCAAAAGTACTTGGAATTCTTATGAATCCCTGTGTGTCTCCTATGTCGAGGCCCATCTAAGCCCAAGTGCATCTCCTATGTAGAGGCCCAAGTGTCCAATGTCATCTAAGCCCAAGTGCATCTCCTATGTAGAGGCCCAAGTGTCCAATGTCATCTAAGCCCAAGTGCGATATCCTATGTATCCAAGTGCGTCTCCTATGTCGAGGCCCATCTAAGCCCAGTGTGCAATCTCCTATGTATCCAAGTACGTCTCCCATGTCAAGGCCCCATTTACTTTTTTTCATGAATTTATTGAGTAGTAATATCCAATCATTATTGATATATCTCCCGTCTCTAGGGTAGCCTATGCCATTGGCCCAAGTGTCCAATCAATCTATGAAAGCAAGACGTTTGTTTTGTTTTGTCACATTGAGATGTCCCAAACCGCAAGGCCCCAGCCCTAGTGCATGGTACCGTTGGAAAGCCCTCGACGAGGAGGGGTGCACGGGCTTGGTCTCGCGATTTTTGGACCTGCGGTGTGGGAGATGTCGAATTCCAAGTGCTTTTGGTCAATGGAAATTCACAAAGAATAGCAAAAATGGCAAAGTGGGCATTAATGGGACAATGGTTGGAGCCTCGACAGGAGAGATATCAAGGAAAAGGTATCCGGTTCAAATCTGATCGTAGGCTCTATGGAAAAAAAACTTACTTAGATGACATTGGACACTTGGGCCAACGGCACATGCTACCCTAGAGGTCGCTTTTGGGCCTCGACATAGGAGACACACTTGGATACATAGGGGATTGCAGTGTGACTTAGATGACACTTGACACTTGGGCCAACGACACGGGTTACCCTAGAGGTCACATTTGGGCCTCGACATATATATGAGACGCACTTGGCTACGTAGGGGATTGCACTTGGACTTAGATTGGCCTCGACATAGGAGACGCACTTGGATACATAGGAAATTGCACTTGGTCTTAGATTAAGATCTTACACTTGGACTTAGATAACAGTGGACACTTGGGCCAATGGCACAGGCTACCCTAGAGGTCGCATTTGGGCCTCGACATAGGAGACGCACTTGGATACATAGGGGATTGCACTTGGACTTAGATGACACTTGACACTTGGGCCAACGGCACAGGCTACCTTAGAGATGTCCCAAACCGCGGGCCCCAGCCCTGGTGCTTGGTACCGTTGGAAAGCCCTCGATGAGGAGGGGTGCATTGGCTTGGTCTCATGATTTTTGGATGTGCGGTGTGGGAGATGTGGAATTTCAAGTACTTTTGGTCGTCGGAAATTCGGGAAAAATAGCAAAGTGGGCATTCCCGGAACAATGATTGGAGCCTCGACAGGAGAGATGTCAAGGGAAAGGTCTCCGGTTCAAATCTGATCGTAGGCTATGTGGAAAAAAAATGCATTTGGACTTAGATGACACTAGGGTAGCCTGTGCCGTTGGCCCAAGTGTCCAAAGTGTCCAGTGTCATCTAAGCCCAAGTGCAATCTCCTATGTATCCAAGTGTGTCTCCTATGTATCCAAAGGCATCTCCCATGTGTGTCTCCTATGTCGAGGCCTATCTAAGCCTAGTGTGCAATCCCCAATGTATCCAAGTGCGTCTCCTATGTCAAGGCCCAAATGCAACCTCTAGGGTAGCATCTGCAGTTGGCCCAAGTGTCCAGTGTCATCTAAGCCCCCAAGTGTAAGATCTCCTATGTATCCTAGTGTATATCCTATGTCGAGGCCCAAGTGCGACCTCTAGTGTAGCCTATGCCGTTGGCCGAGTGTGAAGAATTCCCACTGTGTCTCCTATGTCGAGGCCCAAGCGCGACCTCTATGGTAGCCTGTGCCGTTGGCCCAAGTGTCCACTGTCATCTAAGCCCAAGTGTAAGATCTTCTACGTATCCCAGTGCGTAGGCTATGTCGAGGCCCAAGTGCGGCCTCTAGTGTAGCCTATGTCGTTTGCCCCATATGTAAGGAATTGAAATCTAAGACCAAGTGTAATTTCCAATGTATCCAAGTTTCCTATGTCGAGGCCTATCTAAGCCCAAGTGCAATTTTCTATTCATGTATCCAAGTGCATCTCCTAGCCCCAATTGTCCACTATCATCTAAGCCCAAGTCCAATTTCCTATGTATCCAAGTGTGTCTCCTATGTCGAGGCCCAAGTGCAACCTCTTGGCCCTAGGGTAGCCTATGCCGTTGACCCAAGTGTCAAATGTCATCTAAGTCCAAGTGCATCAATATATGAAGCAAGCCATATCTAATCAATTTTTTTTTCCACAAAGCCTACGACCAGATTTGAACCGGAGATCTTTCCCTTGATATCTCTCCCCTCGAGGCTCCAACCATTGTCCTAGGAATGCCCTTGCCATTTTTGCTATGTTTTTTATGAATTTCCAGCTACCAAAAGTACTTGGAATTCCACATCTCCCACACCGCAGGTCCAAAAATCATGAGACCAAGCCCTTGCACCTCTCCTCGTGGAGGGCTTTCCAACGGTACCAAGCACTAGGGCTGGGGCCCGCGGTTTGGGACATCTCTAAGGTAGCCTGTGCCGTTGGCCCAAGTGTCAAGTGTCATCTAAGTCCAAGTGCAATCCCCTATGTATCCAAGTGCGTCTCCTATGTCGAGGCCCAAATGCGACCTCTGTGTCCCCTCATCCGACAAGTATTTAATACATCGGTACTCAGCTCTGGTGTAGAACGAATGAAAAGCTGTTAGACGATATACATGGGCATTCATCACGTATTTTTTATCATCCATTCCTCTGACGAGAACGTTCCGACAGGCCACAATAATGCGCTAGTGATTCACGTCACTTACTGTTGTACGGTGTATGCGCGTATAATACCTGGGCCCAATTTGGGCGAAAGCGATCAAATTTGTTCCGGGCTAAGGTGGGTGACGTGGCTTGTCATCCATGGACTCACACAAGGTTACCCGACATGACCGGGGGGCACAGGAATGAAAGTGGATGGATATGCACAGATCTCGGATGAGAAAACGAGCTCATCCGCTATGGATAACCATCGCTGCCAAAGCATTCCAAAAGATGCGTCCAGAAGGACTATGGGACAGGATCTGTAACGGCCCCACTTGAGATTCCGTTCCGTTACTGTGTTGTGGTCCCCGTTGACAGAAACCTAACAGAGCGGTTGGGTTGCTGCCTCAGCGCCCGTTATCTCTGAGCGCAGGTGCCAGGTGTCCACCAAATTTTTGATCGAAATTCTCAAATTTGATTCGAGATTCAAAATTCGAAATTGGGGTCGGGCTAAACCCTAATAAGCCCTTGATTGCAGATTTGCCGGCAAATGGCCAGCCTCGCTAAATGCGCTTTGGTGGGGCGCACTAAACCCTAAACCCTGGAGACAAGTAAATGCCATGGTGTAGTGAGGATCGTGCTGTGGAGATGGGAGGATTATCTGCAGGTGAGGTGCGGTTCATAGAGGGAGGCATATCGCAGGACTTGCGCTCGGATGGCCGCGGTCGGCACCATTTTCGCACCTTCTCCATTGAAACTGGCGTCATCCCACAGGTCTCTCTCTCTCACTCTCTCTCTCTGTGCTGATGGGTCGTCTCTCTTTATTTCCATAACTTTCACTACCAGAACTTCACCTTAACTACAGTCCGTAGAACCAATTGATCCAGCACAAATCAGTGCGGGGAATTCCTTGTGGAAAGGGGACAGCAAGATTTGCTGTAAACCTGTACACGAGCATTGAATTGTGGTTGATGGTTAGCGATTGGCTGCAGATGTGGACCAGATTGGCTGAACGAAGGCTAGTGGGCAGGATGAGTCTTGTCACAATATTTCTAAGTCTTCTACACCCAGGCTGAAGGTGTTGAGGTTATTTGCAGGCCAATTTTTTCACCAGCCAAATGTGCTGATCTAGGCATCCTGTGAGCTGGAGTTCATAGCAGCACCAGCGTTGGGAAGATAGAACAACTTCCAAAGAGATTTGTGCCCTATATACAATCTCTTTCTGAATTTTTTTCAAATTGATTCCTGGCTTTGTATTGGAGCCAAGCAGAATATAAACTCACATGGATTCGTTTGCAAGCAGAACCTCTTGCAAATGTGCTACTTCCTACAAGTACATTGCAAACTTAATGAAAGTACCAGTTGATCCAACCTTGTAGACCTCTGCATCTGTGAGTTTCCAGATCAAAAGTGCATATCCACACTTTTGAAACAGCACTAGTACATGGGGACAAGACTCAGCATGTTTCCCTCTTTACGTCCTCTTGATACACTAGCTATCTGATATTCTCTCTGGCTTATTTCTTCTATAAGTTGACATTCTCCAGTATATTCGGATCCACAACCAGAGCAATAATACTTAAATACAGTTGGTCCAATGGCCTGCTTCCCTTTGCCAGTTTTCAGTAGACATTGCTGCAGCTTTGTGAAAATGCAAGTACTAAATTGGCAACCCTATCAGTGCAATTATCAAAAATTTGGCCTAGAATAGCTGACAGAGCCAACTGTGTCCCTGCTAGATCTACCTTTGATTTCAGCTGACATTGAGGTTGTGCCAGAAAAAACCTTGCTTTCTAAAGTTTTTGTGGCTACAAGGGATTCTTGTGGAGAGAGGAAACTATGACCAGCTCTTCCTGTGACTTTGCAGAATGCCAGTATTTTCTGACAAGCTGCAGCTTCTCAACTCTTCATAGTAGATTTGTATGAGTGCAGTCAAACCTCAACTGAGGTTACTATTGACCTGTAGTCTGAGTGCAACTGGGTACTGAGAAAGATGCCACTGTGATTGAGTCACCTTCGGTGAGTCAGGAAATAAAAAATGTGGTTTGATTAAAGTTTTTGTGTTTGGTCTTTCTCAAATTTGGTAAATAAAATGAAATGAAATGGTACTTTATAACGTCCGTGGAAAGCTCAACTTATGGGACAAAATGGAAAAAACAAGAGAGAGGAGACAACCAAAGCCAAAAAGCAACCCAAAAGTAACTACTGCTCAAGGGATTGCCTAAGGGTCAAGGCCTCGTGGAGGTAAGCTGCCAAGCATTTCTGATCCTATTATGAAAGACTTCAGTGAGAGTTTGAGTCCCACGCAATAGACAGTGGAATCTCCCACGGATCTCATAGTACAGAGGCAATAAAAGAAGTGTTCTTCAGTTTCACAAATTTAGAAATTGATCCAGTGCAACTCTAAATGCTGGCTAGGAAGGCATCACTTATGGGATGGTTTGGCTGGGGTCAGGCAAATGGGTCTTCAAGGTGCAGACTGGGAGCAACGGACGTGATAGCCAGTGTAAAGGTAGCTTGCGGTACTTTTGACCCTGAATCCTAACAACATATTCATCTTAGTTGGTTTCCATCTTAATTGCGATTCTGAAGGCACAGGAAGAGGTTAGGATGTACTCACAAGATGTTGTTTGCCGTAGCCGTGGGGCCATAGACCCCGCGCCCAGTTCAGGCGTAACAAGAGGAAGAAGAGGGTCAGGAAAGATTGAATGTATGTGTGTGAACTGATCTGGAAGGGTGGATATCACAGGCAGAGTTGGGAAGGCCTCCTGCAGGTAGGCCTAACCATGGTAGCCTGCATATTGCGGTTGAATGCTCCCCAACAGCAGCACCAGAGTTTGAGGTTTGTTCTTCCTCAACTAGCTGTTAATAGCAATGTCTTCACTCACACTGGCTGTGATTGGTCTTTCTGTCTTGGACCCATGTTGCTGTTGCTAAATAATGAAGCAGTATTTCCTGTTGAATCCCAGCAGTTTTTTGGTCATCAGTTGGCTCATTTTTGCTTTTGTGTGTCCAATCCAATTGTGAAGTGTCAGAACTGGCTGCAAAGCAATGGTGTCTGTGTAATAGTTTACATGCACCTCCAGTGTGCAATCACTGTAGAATGAAGAGTGAAGAGGGAAGAGTGAAACGTACTGTGTCTAAATTGCAGGGAAGAGGAGGAGAGGATCTGTCTCTGGAACTTTCAAGAGCTTTGGAACGAAGTTTACTTGGTGGTCCCAATGGTGCTGGTAAACAGTGTGCTGACATTTTCCTTTGTTGCATTTTTCAGCATTAGCTGTGATGTTTTCTGTGTAGAAGGCAAGGCACAGGGAGGCACACAACATAGTTGTCCAGGACCTCAAGGAATTTCTGAAAGATTTCCAAATTCAAAATCCTTCTCAAATATCCAAGCACCATGATGCACCTGGTAAGTAGACATGCTTGCTGTACACAGTGGGACTGACTTCATACTAGAGAGGATGAGGTCCACTGCTATCTTCACACACACAGGCATGGGGGGGAGGGCACAAGCACACAAATATAGAAATGTACTCATAAGACGACCTTGTGGCCATTGACCCCGCGCCCAGTTTGAGCGGACACAAAGGGACAGAAACTACTTTTGTCAGGGGCTGACGCCGGTAGTATGAGTTACCTTGAAACAGACAATTGATCCGAGTTTTCCAGATATCCTCTAGAAATCCCTTCACACAACATCAATCTGCTGTGTGTGATTTGCTCAATAACTAGATCCCCAAAAGGGCCTGGGCTTTTGGCCCAGCCTCGAGATTAAGTTGGTAAACAGAGGTACAGGAACAATTCCATTGATGGATTTGAAGAGGGTCTCTCTCTGGTGAGAGTACCCAGGACAATGAATCAGAAAGGGGATGTTGTCTTGAGGTTGCCCACACAACGTGCATTTGCAATCCCCCTTTCCTCTCTGAGTCTGTTTGCTGTTCAAAGGTAGGCTTCCAGCCCTGAGTTTAAATTTCAGTCTAGTGCCACACAAATATAGACAAGGATAAAAAGGTTGAGTTGAGATAGAATTTGTCGGTGGATGGACGATTGCAGGTGCAGCTATCGACCTTTCAGCCCTTCGGTTGGTGGAGGGGAAAGTCTGTTGGCTGTTGTATATTGATGGGCTGGTACTGAGCTCTGATGGGAACCTTTTGGATGCTTTGTCAATTGCAATCAAGGTCGTCGCTTTCTATCCCTCTTGCTTTATCTTGTTGTCCATGATGGGACCTTTCGTTTCCCAGTTATATCTGAGATCTGTCGCCCTACTTTGTTCAATTGTTTTCTTGTCTCAAATTATATGGTGGAAGTTTTTACTGCGTTGGCTCCACCATTAGACAGCCCTAGTAGCAACGAGCTTTCAAAATCCGAGTTTAGGCTGTACTGAAATCCTTACAGTTCATTTCACTTCGTTGATGTAGTACTCTGTTTTGTATCGTCTGGACTGTGACATAACTTCTCTAATGATACTAGGCAGCGCTGAGCAACACAGGCCTTCCAAAGGTGGAAGTCTTGAGTGGGACAGGAGCTGACCAGGATCCTGAATTGGATGTGAACGATGACCCTGAAGACTTCTCTCGGTTGGACACATTGGGCGTTCCAGTCATCATCACTCTCACCAAGGTTAGCGACTCCTCCTTGCTCACTTTGCATACAATGTCTCCCTTGCAGTGCAACCAGAGTCAAAGATTTGTTGGGCATTTGGAAACACCATCATGCTTCCAGTCCCTCAATCAACCTGTAATTGACATTGTCAGCACATCGTCATTGGTTGTGCATGAGAGCAATTCTGGGATCATTTCACATGCTGGTGGGGGAAGACCCCATAACTAGCTGCAGGAAGGGCAGTACCCTGCAAAGATAAAGATGCAAGCATTCACAGAGAATTGCACTTTTCTTGGTTGAACTGGTTCAAGCAAGCCTCGACCATGACAGCTGGGCTCTGCTGTGCATTGCTGGATGGTCACACATAGACGGAGGAGATTACAAGATACCTTGACCAACACTTGGATGAGAGTTTCCCGATATCCTTTCCCATGGATGCGAGGAGTGTGATACAAACCCTGTTAGTCAAATCCCTTCTTTTTTCTATCCTCATTATGACATTCTTTATGAGGTTTAAAATTCCACACGTGCATCTGACAGTGTATGGTTTATGGTCATTGTGGAGGTGTGGAGGCACTATATTGTGGATGCAACAGCAGAGGAAGAGTCGCAGATGACTTCCGCAGTGTCAGTGGCGGTCAATAGAAAGGGAGTCATTTGTGGACTCACGAAGCGGGGTGCTGCGGGGCTGGATCCCAGTATTTTGACAGACATGCTTTCAGTTGCCAGACGAGTTGCGCAAACACTGATTCCCACCATTGATACTGAGATTGCAGCTGCAGAAAGCAGGGAATCTTTGGATTAGGGTTAATTTCTTGGACGTGCGATTCATGAGTATGTAATCACAAAGTTGATTGTTCAACAGAGGTCCCTCCCAAGGGGCTGTCAGAATGCACCAAGCTTTTTCAAAGCAGTGGCTATGATGGGTGCTTAAGCACTGTCTGTAAGTTGGCTCAACTGGAGCCATGGTGAGTCTTGTCGTCAAATAGGACCGCCAGTGGAGTTGCCGATGCTTTGAATACAATGAAATGACAGACTTTTTGCAATATGAAGACAAATGGAAGTGGCTGCTTGCTAGAATAGTTGGTGATAGCGGGTTTTTGTTTGACTGGCAAAATTATTGCGCCTTAACTGCTCATTCTGGACAACTCATAATGTGTAAATCTAAACCATTGAAAGTTGGATCGATTTGAGTAGGCGGGATTGATAATCAATGATTGTAAATAGCATTTCTACCAATCGAACTTGATTGCTTAGAGTATTGAGAACACTGCATCCTTTAGGACGGACATATAGGAGGGAAATTTGATCATGAGGCCAGTAGGTGGCTCACACCTCTTAGGATCTCCACCACAGCCATTTCTCTACATTCTCCACATTCTCTTCTCATGTTTGGGTGTTGCAAAACCCATGTGTGTGTTTGTCACCACCAACTCTCAATCTGGAGCACCATCCATGGTGGCGGACGTTCAGGTGCAACTCGAAGAATTGGAAAGAATGGGGATGCCAGCCACACCTAAGCCCACCCTCTCACCTGTGAAGCATGAGGCTTCCTCAAATGGATCAGCGACGGCGCCATTGACACTTGCAAGCAGGGTGCGCTTCACTCTTCCCAGTGATGCACAATCAGATCTTGGCACTGCCAGATCAGAAGTAGGTCTGAGCCCCAGGTCCAGCCAGAGTAGTGTGAGATCATCAGAATCGGGGCCAACAAGCCCAAGGCTGGAGGGTATGCTGCAAGACACTCATTATCAGGAGCCAGAGTACCGGCGAGATCTCTTCAGGAGAATGAAAGAAACAGAGTACATGTTAGTACGACAGCTATGGTAGTTACATAGCCTCAAGGTAAATCTGTTTAAATGGGCTTGTGCAGAGACTGCATTTGTGAATCATCCTCCTAGTATTCTATGGTATTGATAGACAGTAGCTTTGGCTGTCTCAAGTTGACATCCTTTTGTGGCTTCCTTGCTCTACTCTCTAATCTGCTGAGGTGGTGACCAGGAGATGACAGTTCAACTCAGATTGCAGAGGACTATGTCCAAATCGGACCAAAATGATCCTGAGTGGTGCAGAGCCAGATGAATCATGTGAAGCACAGAATCCATATTCACCCTCATCAAACACTAAGTTTATCATTACAAGTAACAGAGAGAAGGAAACAGCTGTGAGAATAGACCTGCCTCACAATAAACCGGAATGATATTGAGGTAAGGCGCACAGTCGAACTGTCCTGACTCCTAACTGCACAATTAAAAAAATAATTAAGTGCCTTTTTATTGCGAAAGCAGATATGATGATATGAGAATGTATAATCTGCACTGAACTTCGCCTTTGCTTGCAGCAGGCATCAGCTTGTGAGAAAATTGCAAGTTCTGCAACTGACACTCCGAGTGCCGACCACAAAACACCAAGACACATACAAGAAGATATTTTTGTCTCAGAGCTGTGCTCATTTTTGAAATGTACAGTGTAGTAACTTTCAACTGCAATAAATTTTTTATCGCCAACTCCACTCCTTTGATAAAAGGGGCCATGTAACTCTTAATTGGATCTGCACTCCACTGAGCCATGTATTTTAACAGGACGAACAAGGGAGCGAGCATTTCCTTCCTAAAGCAATAACATAGAGGACCTCCTGTTGTGCACTGCCAGCTGATGTTATTCCTGTACCAGACCCACTAGTTCTTATCAATATCCAAGGAAGTCATGCATTCAGAATTATAAAAAAGTCTGTGGGAGGTTGAAAGAGCCCCAGGGACACAACAAGAAAACAATGAAGAGGACAAGTTACAGAGGCAGTCTTTCTTCAAGAAGCATGCATACCTGTACCATTTTAGATCCATTAAGAAGGCATGAAATGAAAGACTGCTCAGCCCAAGACCTGAGGCCCCATATAATGCCACGAAGTACATGCCAACCCATCATAGGCAAATGCTGAGAGAGTCAGAGAATTACCCTCCCATATTGACAAGCATCTCTTGCTGCCACCAGCACCATGGCATAGCACATGCTGTTTTGGATGTCCACGACCTGTCCATCTCTTGATGGTTCTTTCACTGGCCCTTGGTTTCTACTCCTGTTTCTTCGAGAGGGTCCGGCGGCTGATACCACATCTAGCAATGTCCAGTGTGGCCTGGCGGCCCGTGAAAATCTGGAAGAGCGATTACTGACTACGCCCAATCATGCTCATAACCGCATCAGGTCTCCGAGGTGAGGGACTAGCCCAAGGAGTGAGTAACAAAAGACTTCCATACTTCTCTTGAGAGCCGTAGTGCTGAAACTAAGACACTGCAATCAGAGTAGAAAACAATACAACCCCCATTCAGGGCCTCCAAAAACCAAATGGATTTGATCCCAAAATCACCAATCACAACTTGTTGGGGGCTCCCCCTCAAAAGGGCATGCCAGACTTATGAGTCCAACCAACAAAGACCAGAAGATCCTACCGGAGTGGGCTAACATGAAGAGATGTAATCCAGCACACTACCAAGAAGAAGAACCCAATATCCTGGTGTCCCCATATCTTGACCATACAACTAGCATATTGTATGGCCATGACTACATCAGCAGCTATTTACAACTCAGTATCTCCCCACTTAATAAAGTGGACAATGATTTAAGTGACAACCATATACCTCAAAAAGCCCTGGAAGTGAATGGACCTGGCAGAGCCAATCTTGTTGGTCGATTGTGCACAAGGACTGCAACTGTCTGTCTGCACTGCCTCAATCTTGTTCATTGGCTGGTCCCCCCCAGCTACAGTGGCTCTAAAGTGATGGAAGCTTTCGTAAACACTGACAGCAAGAACTGGGCTTCCTGTCCAGGGGCGAAAGTAGTGGGAACGATAGTGTAGCCTTTAGGGTCAGGCTCAAGCACCATTTCACAAGACATTTCCCTCGCATTAACATAGTCTGTCCCTGACACCGCTTCATGCATATAGATGTTGGGTCCTGAACGTTTTCCCTTTGTTTTGATGATGCGCATGCCGATATAGAAACGGGAGGCTTCTCCTCCAGGTTGATAGTTGGCAAAGCCAGCACGGCGCTGTGAGGAAAAGTGGACACCCTGAGACACAAAATAAATTCATCAGGAACAGGTCAATATGTAAGAGAGCTTGATCTCTGTCTAAAACTCAGCCATGCATCAAATGTTCAGGGTATCAAAAGCTTCAAATGTACCTTACAGACTCTAGCACAAAAAGGTCCATTCCTTTGGCAATTACACACCCTGATAGAGTCTGTCAGCCTATTGAACCAAAACAAATAAGGCTACTTGTCCACAAGAGGGTCATATGAATATGAATGAGAGAGAAAGGAGCTTAATAACATCGTCCATTGAAACCCCACAGGAAGAGAGAATTTACTCATGAGAGACAGGGAAGAGATCAGGGAAGAGAGGACCTGTGTGAGCGTAACAAAGACATGTATAGGAAGGCGGGCATCTGGGCCAACAGCCTTGAGATGAAACTGTGGATTTTGGTGCCATGTGTCAAAATCTTGGCAGCCTCCAGCACTAGAGCCCCGCCATTGACCCCGCATTGAGTAACGCATTTCTGGTGGATAGATCCGGCAGACGTACACGGAGCGAAAGTGCAGTTGAAAGTCTTCCCATGACATCCAGAATACACCATCTGCAGCCTACACAGAAAAAAAAAATCATGGTTTGCCATACAGTTATCGTCAGTAAGATAGCCATCATTTATCACGTGTCACTCTCTGACATACACTGGTCAATCTACCCATGCCTATGAAAGCAGGAAATATCAGTAGATTAATATTCATGGAGCAGAAGACCCTAACACAAGATGGGTATCTGTATCCAACTATATCCATCTGAAGGACAGTTCAGACGTTCAGACTTAATGTGGGTCCTGATGCTGGTCCTGCTCAGTTTTCGTGTAATTGAAACACCAGACTTCGGCTGTCCCCAAAATTGAAGTACCTGAGGAATGTATTTCAGTTTATGCTTCATGCGATCAGTCCACTCAGGTGACAAATCTGACCAAGGGCCATTCCATTCAACCTCATTGGCCCATGGGTTGCGAATTTGCACAAGTTTGTGCGCATCCACCTCTCGAACCTGTGATGGAGAAAATGAATGGGGACAATAGAATGTAGTCAGACTCTTGAATAACAGTGAAAGAAGAAGAGAAATAGATAGATGTGTTGTGGCTTGAACGAAAGAAGTCTGTTTAATCAAAAGATAGAGCATAGATTGTACTCATAAGCCGTTGTTTGCCGTAGCCTTGTGGCCATTGACCCCGCGCCCAGTTTGAGCGGGAACAAAAGGGACAGAACCTACCTCTGTCAGGGGCTGACGTTGGTAGTAAGACAAAAGATAGAGCATAGAGAAAGAATACAGTCACTGGCCTGTGCTTGCATTAGTCTTGTGACCGGACTCCAAACTCAATTCAGAGGGAATATGGGATAAAAGGGGGACAAGAGGAGAGTAGCATGGCGGGGACACTCCCATCACCAAAGGCCCACTTCCAATCTCTGTGGTGAAGTAGATTCTGGCTTTCAAAATTTTCTCCCCGAAGAGCTGGATGATGCAAAAGAAACACTAATAAGATCTGCTAATATTACCTGTAACACAGAGTAGGCATGGCCCTGCACAATTCCACTTGTTGAAACATGCACGTCAGATCCCGAGGGGCTACCCGCCCCTAACAGAAAACCTTCCTCCTTGAACCTCTGCAGCTGAAACCATAGCCTGCCGCTAGCAAGATCAAGCTGTGAGGTTTCAGAAGTCATATCGATTTCCTCGCCAGCACCCCCAGTCAAATCAACAAGTGCATCCTGAACAACTCCGCCTTCCAAGGCTTCATAGGAGCCATGTAGTTTGGCATACGCTTTTTCAAGGATTGAGACCCATAGCTCATTGCCCTTCCGACTTGTTGCGAAGGCTGGCTTCCCTCGACCCTCACAAGGAATCCAATCATCCACAACCACAGGGACCCACTCACCCTGTAAAGATTACCAGATCTCTGGGTCAGATGTCTGTAAACCAACTCCACGACCTGGAAAGAAAGGTTTGACATGCTCGCTAAATAAAGATGCTCTCTTCTATTCCTCACTCCACAAACGTAATCAAACAGGCCTAATCTCTTTACATCTGTTCTATATCACATCAAAAGCAAACCAAAGTGCACCTAACAGAAGACAGGTTTGAGATAGACCTCAATACAGAATCGGACAGTGTAGATACCCTCCTCATTGTATTCAGGAGTGATCATGACGTCAGAGATGCGTGATGCCTCAGTTAAGACAGCCACCGCACTCAAGAACCAGCAATCACCTAGTCGCCCCTGTGATCACAAAAGATGTACCGATGTTGCGGAATTAGAATGTCTAGAAAACAGAAACCCGAGTACATTTGTGGCTCTGGCAACTTGCAGGCTCGTCAGGGTGAGCAGTATTTCAATGTCAAGAGACTAAGCAGAAGTCCAGTAGAAATTCATACAGAATCTGGCTGGAAGCTTTGCTTGTAACATCATACAACAGATAGACTTTATACGTTTCTGATCTCTGTACTGGATGGGGCTAGACCAGGGCCTGAAATAAACCTGGCAAACATCAGAAGGATTCGCCGAGCCTGCAAACAAACGAGGGCGAGAGTCGATGCCTTGTTCCCTAAAAACCTCTTCCGGCCGCAACCAAGAATTTACCACCTGAAGTTCAATCATTTGTCCTTAGAAATGCATCTACACAAAAGCAGAAGGAACACCAAAACAGAATGCACTACAGAACCTCGCTATCAGTGAGGCATGAGCTTAGAAGCGCCTTAAACTTGCCTGCAGCTGAGGCAAAGGATGATCAGGATCGACAAACAATGAGTGGTTTGTTGGTGGAAACTCTTGATCAGTGAAATGGGTCTCTCCCCTTGCTGCAAGGGCTTCTTTCACTGCCAATTCGACAGTTCGCATGCGCTGAGTCACTTCCTCCTGAGTCTCCATTTTTGGAGGTCTAAGCTTCCTTGATAAGTAGTCCATATCCAGCACTATACTCTCCTTTTCAGTGGTCTTTCTCTTCCCTCCATTCACCGGCTGCTCATCCCAGTACACTTCATCTCGATAGTACAAGTCAAGCTCAGGTTCACATGCCCAATCTTCGAACTGCCACCACAGTACCACCATAAGATGCTGGGAGAAAGTTACAACAGGGCACATGAGAACACTATTTCATAGTCTCATGGACAGATAAGCCAGGACTAGCTAGCCATGCACAACATTAAAAGAATTGGCATTGAGTTGGCACCTGTGCCCAATGACATCAACCTGGGAACCAGTTGCTACCCTGAGTAGAATTTTAATGTGGATCAATATCCAATCAACAGGACACAGCCCAGTAGCATGGTGGAATTGGATTTCAAGTGCAAGGACTGGGTTTCCTCTTTGCAGCTACCATCAAATTTATTTCGCACACTCCGGCTTTATATTCTTGCCGGCAAGCACAACTTCCAAACAACACACAAGTTGAAAATGTCATTTGGACTATTTTCAGTACGTCTCTTCAGAACATCCATTTCACTCTAAGGGTGAACCATCACACACTCGCAAGAGAAGTCATACCCTCATTGGTGTTTCCATGGGAGATCCCCGCCAGTTGTCATCGAGTAAGTCCCCGTCATTATATTCGTCAGCATTGGTACTGTTATGCACCATCATAATTTCATCCTCTGACAAGCAACGGCCCCACAAGAACACATCCATTGCGTGCATTCTTGACTCTGCTCCTTCACTATCAGACCGTCCAAAGGCATCCAGGTCCATGGGAGGCCTGATGCCAACCCAAACTTCCATTCCTTCTTCCCAGATGCCACCCTCTGCAGGCAATACTAGGTCACTCTGTTGACCGTCAAAGTTCCCATCCAAGAACACAGTTGCCTCCCCAGTATCAGCATCAATGGTAACAGCAACGGTGTGCCACCTACATTTCAAACAAAAATCTCATATGTTAGTCCTTCACTGGAACTTAGCAAGGATCCCACTATACACTCTTGTCCTCTCCTGGACAAAGGGCACTTAGTTACATTTTCATCACTATCCCTCACTTTCACTCATCAGCAGTTACCACAAAGCGTTTGGTACACCACCTTACTAAACAGACGGAACAATCCAAAATTTGTATGAACAAGGGAGGGGAAAGGGTGTGCACAGATGTATGAGCTAGCACCTTCCATCAGCAATGCAAGTGCTCCCAATTATCCACTCCTTGTTGGATGTTGTCTGGCCAGCTCCCTTTAAAACAAGTCGAAGACCAACTTGCCCTGCCTCTAAGCCTTGCTCAGCACCCGCAATTAATATTTCCCAGCACTTCTGTTGGTGTGCTTCAGACCCCAAGACACAGACTGGCCCTGATTCTGGCTGGACCAGAACAGCAGCAGAGAAGGTGACTTTCCGGCTGGCACAGACAGCTGGATCAATGGCCCCACAAGGACGGCCAGTACTGCGAGGCTCATCGTCAATCACACACACAGTCCCTGGCACTCCAGTCTGAAGACAACCCATGTGTTACAAAGCTTACATTTTTGGGAGAAACCATACAACCAAGCAGTTGGAAGTGGCCAATCCACTAGATCTGACTATGAAGCAACTGGATCAGTTATGTGCATGTATCTGTCCCTGTATCGAGAGTCAATTATCTCTGCGTGACGAGTCCCCAGTTACTGCAGCAATGTAAGGGAAGCAATTGCAACATGCTGTAGGCATATATATGGCAACAACAGGGCTACCTCCTACAATTGACGGCAAGACAGTTTCTACATGCAAAATGACACAACAGTTGACCATATTAAGTCCCACACAAGCTAATAACTGATGTTCGTGTTCAAATTCTATGGAGATCAGACCTCACTTTGCAAAACAAGAGGCCCGTCTGCAGATGTCACAAACCTGGTGAGCACGTCGAGCCCTTTGAGCACTCAGTATGCGACGAGCCAGGCTGGAGACCTGCTCTCCAGGACGGCTTTCATCAAGGACAACATCCCCTCCAACTGCCCGTACAGCAGCAGCCATTGCTGCCGCTTCCTTGCTGCCCACATCAGGCACAGAAGAGATCACAGAAGCTTCCATTTCACGACGCCGTCGTTCCTCTCGTTCCAGTAAAGCCTTGCGTCGCTCTTTTCCCTTCCCTTCCTCCTCTCGTCGTTGCTGCATTAGCTCCTCCTCCGACTCCTTCTCCCGCATGTAACTACAATCCATGGTTTGAGAGTGAGTGCTACCACCTCCATGAAGACTCATGACCCAACAGGAAAGAAAAAGAGAAACAAAAGGAACCATGCTCGAAGACAATTTGATTAACCAAGAGCAAATCTGCCATTACAGATATCTTCTAAAGGAAGATACATTCTATAAAATGGCAAGGACTTCCCGTTTTTCCACAAAAACGGGACTGGACACACCAAATTCTAACCTTAAAATGTTTCACATCCCTCAATATTCCTAGCATTTTCAAATCAGTCCTAATTGCTGCACTACGTTTAGCAGAAACTCACATTGACATTTATGACAGGAAATAAACATGTTCTTTGCGAAACAGAGATGAACAAGTCAGACGGACTACTCCAAACCTCTGAGTGAAGAGAAGAACATACTTTTCTTGGACCATTTCAAATCGTTTGCGATCCTCTGGTGTCCACTTTTTAATCTTCTTTGCACTAAGATTTGACAAGCCAATACTGTCAAGGAACAGCCGAAGCCGTACTTCATCCTGCCACCAGAGAAACCCAACCTTATCGGAGAGTGATGGCCACAGCTATATTGGCAAGACAAAGAATTAATATCACAAGATCTGTAAACCATGGAGGATTTAAGATGTCAAATGGTGGTACCTGCACTCTTTCTGCCCTTGCAGCAAGACCAAGCACCAACAGGAGATAGCCCCCAAACTTGTCCCACATGTAAACCCACTCAGTGTCAATGGCCTCCTCTAAAGCCAAAATACGTGCGTGGGCACATAGCTTCCTTCTGTAGCCTACATCAGCTGTAGAATCATATCGAGAGACAAAAGCTGAACGGGACCCCCACCAGCAGAGACCGGCAGCTTGTTCCTCATTGCGGAGACGTTCACGGAGCTTTAAAACATCAGCCCGGGGCAGAACAAAGTTGCCTGCCTTGTCACGGGTAATAGCCGCATCACCCACTAACATTGCTGCTGAGCTGGCAGATCTCTGGGGCGCAGAGTAGGTCCCCGACATGGCATTCCGTGTCTGAAACACTGCGTATTAGTCATTTCGATCACAACATAAATTTTCTATGGAAAGATACTCAGTCTAAATTAAGAATATTTCAACATCTTCAATGAGTCACTTCGACTGCCAGAGCTGAACAAGGTTAAAAAGATGGAATAGACATGATTAAGAAAATAAGCAAATAAAGATGATGTAACATAAGATAACTTTCTTCTAAAAACACGCTGACAACTGAAATTACATGTCATCCAGCCAAAAATGTCCATCAACAAAAAACCCAGATGGCAGAACATCTCCCAAACAACCCATGAGGGTTCTGAAGATGTACCTTGGTTGAGGAACGAGCAATTGCCTGCACGATTGTTTCCTTCCTCAAAAACTGCAATGCATCCTCCATCATCTGTGTCCAAAGAACTAGTAGTTAAAAATCAATGCACATCAGTAATAAGCAGAGAGATGATTCTTTCACAACACTACATTGCTCAATGCTACCAACCAGCTCAGCTGCGAAAACTAACAACCACAACCATTCAAAGTTGGGGGGTAAAAACTGAAAAGTCAACTATCACATACCTTTAGAGTCAATTGTGGACGAGAAACAGCAAAACCATAGGCCACAACTAGAGTGATGGCTGACACTGCTGCCCCAGCAAAGGGTGGATAAATCTCCAAGCTGGCTACCACTCCCCACCCTGCCGTGGCTAAGGCAATGCCATAGAGAACCAAAAAGGCAGCACTGGGCAAATGCATCCCAACCCAAAGTTACTGATTGAATGCTTTTGAGATATAATTATCAGCATGAAAGTAAAATGAGTCATACAGTAGCCCGAGTCTGCCACACTCTATTTTGACCGCCACCAACGTTAATAGTTGAGTTACTCTTTACAAAAATCAAATCACAAAGGCATCCAACAAAAACTCAGGATGTGTGCCCATACATCTAGACATAAAGTACTAGTGGTTGATTTACTTTAGTATATTCTTAGAGTGTCAATCAAGCGAGCAATGCACCTGACATTCTTGGCCGAATCTGCATGAGCATCATACACATAGACAGGCAGCACACGCGGGGAGTAAACCACCACAGCCGGTGACAAGAGCACCTGTCAGAACCCAAGAGTCTATATCAGTGGAAGATGTAACAGTTCTACTTCAACATTAAGTGAAAAAAACCATTGTAGCTATAAAAACATCCATACATGTGGGACTATATCATTAGTGACAACTCACAAAGCTGACAGGAGCACAATGATAACAAAAAATCATCAAGATGACAGCAATGCTTTCTTCTAACTACTTCTCCATGCAGATAAATATTAATAATTGTAACGTACTTACCGTGAGGGCTCTGACAGCCATAAGGAACAGAAATGCAAAATACCCAACCGAAGCTCCGACAAAAGGTTCATCTGGAAGAGATAAAGTTAGATCTGATGTGAAACATGATACTGACCTGAGCTATCCAACCAACACCACACTGGTAAGAACAAGACAGCACCCCAATTTAGCACACAAACACAACCAACTTGCAGACGAAATTCAGATAGACAGATGTCAGAACCAAGATTCATCACAATTACACATTGGAAACACACTACCACTTCCATTGCCCTGCTAAGAAACTCTCTACAAACTGTCTGGCTGGAATTCATAATCTATCAGCTTCATTACTACATATTTGCTCCCAGATTCTTCTTTTGCAAGAGCTTATGTGGGAGGAAAAATGGACAGCATGAAGAAAACTTTACCTGCTAGGAGACCAACGAGAAATGCAGCCAGTGCCAGTACAAAAGCCGCCAGACAGACCAGAAGCATCTCCATGCGTGTCAAGTAGAAATTGTGGGACGCCCAGTGATGGATTACACCAATCGTAAGCACCACTAGTAGCAGAAATAGGAGGAAGGCAACTCCAACCTTGGAACACCATCAATTACATTAAGTCAGAAAGCTAAGTTTAGAAGAAGTTGCGCTCATAGAAAAAAATTGCAATATAACACAAGCACATCCTCACCATCCAAGGATTGATCGTAGCAATGACTGCTGATATGGCACCGAGCAAAAGAAGGAGGCCCACACCCACGAACACATAGACCCCTCGAGAAAACTTCCAGCCCTCATCTTTCCTGTAATTTTAGAGATCAAATATCTGCCATCAGTTCCAGGAAGAACTTAGAAATACATTAAAGGCCACCACTACACCAGAAGAGACACTGCAACAGATAGGAGAGAGAGCAGCTCTATAGGCAGACCTATTTAAAGCCAACACCAAAACCTAGACCAACTCACCATTTGAAGAGGCCACAGCCAAGGAAGAATACAGCTGGGATACATATGAGTGGTAGCAATGCAGCCAGGAAATCAGCCCCGATGGGCAGTTTCTCAACACGACTCTGCACCACTCCCACATATGATCCTCCGCAGAAAGTCACCAGTACCACTGCAAGTAGCAAAGGAAAGCCAGTCAATAAACGTCTTCATAAGTGAACAATTGTGACAAACCACTTCTCACTCTTGACCAACTTCCACATACTTGAAATAAGCTGTTCTTGTATTAAAGTTGCCGGCTTCTCACATAGCTTGATCATTTTCATGTGCCAACCAAATAAATACAGGGCATACTTGTAGCAAGCGAAACTTAGCTGGACCATAATTGGCAGAACTTCAAAAAACTACCCGGCTAATCAGCCTGTTTTTCCAATCATCAATTCCCCTTCAGCACTCTGGTTTAGCAGTTGTGATTGAGGGTAGAATCTCCACACTTTAGTTGGTGGTGTTAGGACATGTGTGCTAACCTTTGGCCATCTGCCATAGCATCTATTACAATGGCTACAGCTCATGTATCGAAGTCAAACACAAAGCGACAAAACTACAGAGATACAATCAATTGAACCGTACCTATAAAGACCGCGACACAAACTGCCGAAGATAAAGAGAAGCGGTATGTTGCAAACCAAGAGACTGCAGGTAAGAATCCTGTAAGAATCAGCGCAAATGCTGAAGCAATCGCCCATCCTAAGTAGATGGACGACGTGTACGGAGAAGTGAAACTTGTTTGGTTTCTGCTCCAGCCATGGTAGTTGAGATCATCAAGTGGACTCAGAGAGATTATGACCCCAACAGCTAATACACATCCAATGCATATTATGATGGCAATTGTCATGACCTTGTCCTGCAAAAATCAACTTTTGTCAGTCTGACCTTCACAATTACCATGCTCATGATGGCACATGCTCAATGTACTAGTCTCTGATTATGACCCCAACAGCTAATACACATCCAATGCATATTATCATGGCCAGTGACATGACCTTGTCCAGCAAAAATCAACTTTTGTCAGTTGACCTTCACAATTACCATGCTCATGATGGCACATGCTCAACATAATCTAGTACAACACCAACTGTTAGATTTGAAAGCTACATGTGGACTGTTGTTGAAACTTCAGAATGCACTTCAGAATCGCAGGCTTTGTATCTAGCAGCTAGAGTCAATCTCTTATCCACAGAGACAAGCGCACCAAACCTTGGAGCAAACCATCTGCTGCCACAAATCATGCGTATTGAATTGAAACATCGTGTGCTTGCTCGATATGATGAAAGCCAGGCTGGGTCACTAGCATCCACAAAGAGACAGACTTCATTAAACCATGGTTGGCCTTACTCACCTCTTTGGATCTGCCACTGGCTGGTCGTTGCATTGGGCAGGCTCTGCTTGTGGAAGAGTCCCATGTAGAAGGCAGGTAGAAACGGTACCCATTCTGTACCCAGATTGGGAGTGCTATAGAGAGAGATGCTGACATCAAAGGGACTGTCACCGCCAGGGCAAGAAGGATTGACGACTTACTGTACCACAGAAGCACAACATATATAAACAAAGAAGTATATCAATGTGGAGGGTCTAGTTAACTCTGAACTAAGACAATTATATTAAAATGTAAACAAGGACAAGTCAAATCTAACCCTGGGCCTATGTAATATACACTAATACGAGCCATTCCATGCCCTTATTTAGATTTTGGGTCTGCTGAATCCCCATTCAGTCACAGCAACAAATCACACGACAAAATCTAAGAGATGGTATAAGGTAATATATAGCTGGAAGACAATGATGGCACACAGGAAAGATACAGACCTGAGGAATGCAAGCAGGAGGCCAACAGCTGTGCTCAAGCACCAAGCAATGAAACCAAACTGGAACCCCAAAAAACATAACCACTATGTCATACGAATCCGCGACCAACATAGATTCCTACACAAGTCCTACAAATAAGAATCACCACTACCTATAAGCAAGCGTCATTGTATGCAATAGATGCAATATCCGGAGCAAGTATTCACAGCTCCATGTCCAACAGCAACACCTAACACAGTGCAGGTAGAGCAAGGTGCCGAACTCGTTAAGGCTTTAATCAACTAAAAGTGAATAGAGCACAGAAGTGGACGTATCAAAACTGGAAATGGGCCCGAACTGCTCAAGTCCTGTACCTTGCGAGCCCTGTGTGTGAGCACCATATCCTCCGCTTGCAGAGAGCGCAAAAAGGCCATTATAGAGCACATGACTGGAGACAGAAGTAATGCCGAAAAGCCAAATTCAAACTGCAGGCATACAACAAACCCATGATCCTTAATATCTATGCTGTGGCCATCAGATTCGACTATTGAATCCACAATTTATAGGAGAACACACCTCCTACCTCCTACGGGTTGGTATACTCCACATGGAGCACGCCCCAAAGGATACCCTGTAGCAACTCATAGGGTACGTCATAGCAACCTGGAGGTCAGAGGATTCGACAAGCACTTCAGGAGCCAGTAGAAAATCACTTCTCCTGCCCAGTGTACACATCAAGGGGGAGATGCTCTAGTCCTTCCAGCTGCAATCAATCCTTAAAAGTTATGACACCACCGGCCTTAGCAGATGGCCTCCAAACATCATTAAGCGGAGACCCTACAGAGTCTAACAGGGCTCAATTCCACATGTTTTCTGCGTCATGAGTGGACATGATAATCAAGACCTCCGTCAGAGGTTACAAGGATACACAAGCAAGTTATTAGCAACTGACCTGCTCATGTGTAGCATTGATCACTGTCACAGTAGAGGGTCGGAAAACTGCCACGACAATTGTCTCCACCACAAATATGACACTGAATAGGACCCAAGCGCGTTCTGGCGTTCCTGCAAAAAGCTGTATACTTACACATATCCGCTGCACCCACTTGTCCCACTGTTTCCTCCGCAACTCCTCTGACCAGGAAATAGGCTCCTCGGCAGTCACCGCTTGTGACTGATTTACCCCAGCAATGGTATCTTCACTAGTATCCCTGTGGTCCCTGTCAGCATCAAGGCTGCTTCTTTGCAGCAAAGCCAGGATCGTTGGGTCCAACCCTTTCTCCTTGAGCATTACTGCAAAGTTAGGGTCAAGCCCTTTGTCTTGCAGTAATGTTGTGAGCTCTTGTTCCCCACCCCGGGCAACAAACTCAGGGTTCCGATGACGAAGCATAGAAGTAAAGTGAGGATCATTCAGTCTCTCCTGGAACATCAAAGCCAAGTTGAAGTCAAATGCCTGTTGATCTATCAGAGATCCTAAGGGGCTACTTGGCTCCAAGTTCTGCACAGTCTCTGGCGGTTGGCCTGCCCCAAGTAAAGAGAGTCGGTTGCGATCAACAGCATCTTGGTCCAGGAAGATGGCCGAGTGTCCAGACACCTCCTTTTCAATGATTCCAACTACTCCATGCTGTGCTATGCATCCTGTGCCTGCTACTTCAGCTGGAAGCCTCGCATTTGCCCTGCCCATTAACTCTAGAGCAGCACCAATGTGCTCTGCTGCAACACTGCTGCTGCGGACGACGCTCGATGCACGCCCTTCTGAAACGCTTGAGGAGCTACCAGGGCCCTTCCTGCGGAAACCTTCCCGCAAACGAACCACTGTGTGTTCCAGGGCAGCTCTGCGGGCAGCAGATGGGTTCACCACAGAAAAGTGTCGTATTACTGCAGCCCCCAACAGAACTGAAGCCACGACTGCATAACCAATACAGTGGCCCAGATACCTGCACACCATAGTTGAGATCAGACAAGCATAAACATCTTAAATTAAATATGCGTCTCATCCAGAAAATAAAGCTACAGCAACTGTAAATCATGATCATCAACTTATACCCAGTGGGGAAAGTACAGCCCCTTCTATGAGCCAAACCTTTTGGTCCACAAATACAACCCAACAACAAGATTTATTATGAACAGGTTTAGTTCTTGGTGTGTTTTTTCCCTTGTGCAATACCTGGGAATACCAGAAGATTCATGCAAGCATATACTGGAAACTCCAAAGGTAGCTAGCTACATACCAATAATGTACGCCAAAACAAATAAGGAATATTCTGTAGCTTCCGGCCACAAACAGTGCCACAACCCGGCTCTTAAGCAGCTCAAAACCAAACAAGCATGCACCTACATTTGAGTCTGCCAGCCATCAACCACAAATCCACATTTCAGAATCTCGAGTCATACAGAGACCAAAAGAGACTGCCCTTCACTTTAAAAATGAGTGACCCAGCATTGCTGCGCAAGACCAGACTCCACATCTCATCAAACAAAGACACAGCAACCTCAGAAAATAAACTAACCTAGTCCAAGCCAGCTAAACCAAGACAACGTTTCAAAACTGCCTTTGCCTACATGACATTGCTCACACATATTTACATGGTGGGCATGGAGGGGTTGCCTTTCAAAAGGATGTAGAATTGCACTTTCCAAAAAGAAAAGGGGTGTTGAAGGCTTGAGAATCCAGAGAAATCTCTGGACCTCAACCCATTCACAACCCACACAATGGCATTGCTTTCAAACTCACCGAGGATGATGACAGCAGCAGAGGTGACTCCGCCAAGCCACCGGGCTTTCCGTGCTGTTAGACCATATAGTACTGAGTACGCCACCAGAATCATAACAGAACTTATATACAAGAGGGCCAAGCGCCAGGCACTGCCCACCACAGGGAGAAAGTCCACAATCAGCTGTAAAAACTCATACCAGAATTGCTTTTCCAACTGTCTGTACATCTCTCTGTCGCCTTCTATATTCTGAAATTTCTTTCCGTGTTTCCCTCTCTATTCAAAGCGCCCCCACGCACTGCATTTTCAACATGTGAGAATACTTAGATTTTCCCATTGCAACTAAACAAGAGTCCAGAACTTTCAGTACAGAAAAACCCCACATATGTTCAAGAATAGCAGTTTTGCCTGTTTTTCTTATGAACAGCAGGATCTCGGGGGTCAGGAGGCTCGGGCATGCATGCCACCGGACCAACTTCTATGGTATCTGCATGAGCAAACTTGTATGACCTTCTTACATACTCATCCACATCCAGGCCTGCTCCTGTCAAAGAGAAAGAATCTCAACTGTGAGCAACAAACCCAACGAAGGTTAGTGAGGCAGGAGGCAAACAGAAGTCTCCTGAAGGTGAAGGCCAAAGTTCTTCTCTTATGAAAAGAAACGTGCATGAGAGTAACAGAGTGGATTGCTCGACTGGATACCTTTGCTATGCAGCAAATAATTCCAAGTTCTCATTTCAAATTCTGTTTTAGGATCAGTGCAAGAATCCAAGCAGAGATCCTTGTGAATCTGTGTATCAAGTTTTAAGGCAGATGCTCACCGTGGAAGACCATCTTGCAGATAAAGAGCATGTTGATACCCATGGCTATAGCAGAAACACCAAAGAAAAACCCTGAGGGTGAATACCGCCTTGAGGCACTCCGGCCCGCAGTGACATAGACTGCAGAAATCTCATATGCGCACAACAAGGAGACTGCCAACAGTAGAAGAACTGCGACAGCACCTGCAATGGGTACAAGAAAACAGGCAAAGATATCAAATCCTCTTAGTTTCAGACACACTCCTAAAAATTCTTCACAGCCCTAGACTGCAGACAGAAGAAGGGCAACCAACGAGTGGAAGTCGCATCCATTGGTTTTAGAAGCACAGCAACTTCCTTGCATCCTGATTGCAGAGACTAGCTGCAAGTACTACGCATCACCACCCAAAAGTAGGGATGCCACACTTGCTTGCAAACCTTCTACAAATCAGCAGTTGAGTTGAAATGTCAGATTTAAGCAAAATACTGGAATCAAAATATGTGACCGTGAGCAGCAAGGTGCAGATCTCTGACCCTGCCAGCTGAGCAATGACCAGAATCTACATCCAGCATCAAAATATTATTTATAGCTCAGATAGGGTGCCACCACAACTTACGAGAGCTTTGCCATTGTGTTCTCCACCATAACATAATGGCATAGAACGCCAGCAGAAGAGCTGTGCCCGGCAGTATTACTGCAAGGCCAATTGTAGCATGATCCAACAAGGCAATCAACCTGATTCCCCACACAATAAGAACAGCAATGGGAGACAAGACAGTCGCCCAAGCAGCCACTGACAAGATTCCTGAGATGATGCTTAACTGAGGGCCTTGGAGGTAGCGTGCCCAGTTCCGTGCATAAACCCAACTGCAAGGAGCAGACATCCCAGCACAAGACAAATCATTGGTTCAGGAAGCTGCTGAAAACCAATCCTTCCCTAGTAATCAAATAGGACACAGTAGACTCAGCATACATGCAATAATTTCGTACTTAAAAACTAGGTTTGTTTAGACACCAGGTAGTTGTAGAAGCAGGAATGCAACAGCACCAAGAAAATTAGCACAGGATCTCCAAATGTTTTGCTAACCCTACTGGGTGTTCATACACCATACAGTGAGATGCTACAGGATCTTAAAAGCTACAGGCGTCAGATTTCCAAGTTGTTATGCAGAATTTTTTGTTAAAAGACAGGCTATGACCCTAGGCAGAAGTAGCTCAAGACATCTTAGGACTTTCCGCTGCAAGAGCCTCCATGCATCCACCGGAATGTTGACCAGTAGCCTTATCAAAGCTTGACCTCTCACGAAGTCTTCTTGTGGCACCAAGGACCAGCATGCCACACATTTCTGGCCAAAAAGACGGACAGAGTGGAATGGCATTGTAAAAAGCATAGAAGACAGCCGCAGAAGTGGGAGGACTCAAGTGAATATAGCATCACACAAAATGTTGGCTAAAGCATCTTCTCCACTTCATCAAAGACCGCTTTGTTCAGCAGACCTCTCTCTCTCTCTTCTTGTCATCGTCGTCTGCGACTTTGAAATATCTAAGCCAAGAAACCTACGGTAAGTGCAAACATGCAACGCAATCGAGCTTTCAATACTAGGGTTGCCGGAAGAGTCGTAACGGCTCTGTGTATTTGCACTCAGTTCAGATATAGTCCATACAGACAAGCGGACCTCTGGGAAGAGAGGCCCACCTAAACAGTGCCAGAGCAAGTCTTAGTTCCTTCTTTTCAATAAGTTCAGTTCAGAAGTCCGAGCACAGTAGACGTTCATTGCCGTAGACCTTATCGAGACTTGAAAACTCAGGGAGAGACCCAAATTTTTGGCTTTTCTGGCTTACAAATCAAAGATAGGACTGTTCCATTTGCAGGGTCGTGAAAAGAGAAGAGGACATTAGGCAGTCATCAGATGCCCTGCAAACTTTGTCCCTAAGAGTTGTACACCATCACTTGCAGGGGACATTTTGTATTACGCCAGCTTCTTTCGGGACGACAAATGCACAAAAGAACTTGAGTAACTTCACTTGTAAGAAGAAGTACCTGTAGATTCTCCATGGACGCCAATTGACAGCGACGAGAATGGCTACTGAGAGTGCACTAAGGACAGAGCAAAGTGTGGCATACACAGCACAGGCTATAATAACACTGTGCCGTTCTCCACCCATTGTGGCACCCATGATGCAATCTTTGCACCTGCTTCATTCACCTTCGACTAATGCTATGAGAAAAGGTTCGCGACTGAGCTGGAAGACACCACCTCATCCAAAAGCTTAGATCTCTGTCTACTTAACCGGCAGGCACTACACAAGCTACTTGAATCCAACCTCTTCTGATCTAAGAACTGTAAATTGGATCCACAGAACCGCGCTGTCCCTCTATACTTGCAGTATGCACACCGAACAGTAGGGTCGGCGGCTGGAATCCAGAACAGCAGCTGCGACTCCATAGCTCAGAGGACTGCAACACTCTTGACAACTTAGGTTGAAGGGGGCTAGCCAGCATTGTGCGAGGGCTGAGTGTGTCATGAGACCAGATCCAGCAAGCCTCACACTCTACAACTATGAATGCTGAACCCAACGGGACATGAATGCAGGGGAAGGGCGTGCACAGAGCCAAAGATGCGGGCCATCCCTCGCTCAATAAAGGCAGGTTACTATGGATGCGATGCTCTGCCTCACTCTGACCCGCCATCGCTCGCTGCTCCCCCTCCTTTTCCACGGGCCACACCCCACTGCCAACGGTCGACTATCCCCGGTCCGCCGTCCGTTTCCCCGGGTTCTCTTTGCACAACAGCAGGAGGCTTGGGGCTCACCCGTCGTAACACCGCCTGATAATCCTCCCTCCGCCGTTGTAAACACCGGCCTAAGGAACGGCGGCTCGACCGGCATCCGTAAATTGGGCCACGGCATCGAGCCGTACTTTGGCATGCATGGGGCCATGACCATGTACATCCGGGCAGAGGCGGGGCTGCCCGCCGAACCACGTGGCTGCAGCTCCTGGGCCCGCCACAATCCAACTCAAGTGGGCCATCCGAATGTCGTCAACTGCCCGCCCTCTGCCACCATTGCGCTCTCCACCGTCTACTGGCGGTCTTCAGTGGAAACCGGCCGTAGCCAGTCACCATGCAGCTTGCCACAAGCCCTAAGCTGACCGGCCAGGGCGGTCGACGGTGGGCCCCGACCGACAGCCGGCGATGGCGCCGTAACGGGATCCGTTGCCCAATGGGGGGGCGCAGTCAGGAGCACCACTCTTCTAAGTGGCCACTGTTATCGCGCCACGTCACAAGCCTTTTGGCACTAGTGGGGAGGGACGATTAACGGGAAGTCGTCACGTGTGCCGGGAAATGCCCAGCGACGGCTAACGGTAGGGTGACTTGCTCATTAGGGTTGGACAACGTTTAGATGAATGACTACAATAGTCCGTGGATGAAGATGATTCAGAGGGCGTAGAAGAAGCTCAGAATAATCATCAATCCCATGAATTATGAATAATCTGGAATATAACCGTATGGAATACTTTTTGACCACAAACCCTGTCCCTGTTCCGCCCGCTCGCTGTCCCTATCACCCATAACAAACCCTGTCACACCCATAACAACATCATTGCGTTGTTCTTCACAACGAGTTGTTATGAGTGTAGATGTGGTCAAAATGGTACACACAAGTGTGTACCATTTGACCACATCTAGTACATCAACGTGATGTTCCAAAAGATGCTTCTAACCAAAGCATCTTCCCAAATATGCTTCTCTTTAAAGCATCTTCCAAATATGCTTTCATACTTGTTAACAACCACTAGTGATTGTTAACAACACGTTGTTATTCGTGTATAACAACGTGTTGTTCGGAACAACTCGTTGTTAACAACCACTTGTCCACTTGTTAACAACTAGTTGTTCCCAACATCCTACTTGTTATTGCACCTACTTGTTCCCAACCTGCTGACCATTTCCAAGAGGCATTCACATTCATGCCACACTATGATCAGATCCATGGTTTCGAATGCCTATGTATATGTCATGCCACACATGACTATTTTATTGCCCCGCATATCCAATTGCCACAAAAGTGGGGGCCCACCGGGCCGCTCAGGCAACCGCTTCTACTTGCGGTCGCCCGGCACAACACTGGGCGACCGCCCCGCCACAGAGGCGACCGTCGAAACCGTCGCCCACGGTCACCGTGCTCGCTTCATCACCCCCGGGTGACCACACCGCCGGTCGCCCTATCTCCTGTGGACCGGCTCACCCGCGGGCCCCATTGAGGACCGTCGTTGTGGGACCGCCAGGCCGGACCACCGAGCGCCGACGTGGACCGCCCTGGAAGTTGATATGGGGGCGGTCCGCTTCGTCCGCCCGGTGGGTGTCTCGAGAAACAATACTCGCGGCGCACACCCTTGCAGAGGTATCACCTGCAAATCGTCGCCCTGTTGCACACACCAGCAGAGGTATAGTCTGCAATCCATTGCCTACATCCCTGTTGTGGTATCGTCTGTAAGTCCATGCCCTGCTCCATGCCCTCCTTGAAGCATGGTCTTTCATTGAAGATGTACATCACTTTAGAGGCATCACCGAGACTTTGCGCCGGAGTTCTTTTGACGGGCGACCGTTGTGACGGTCGCCCATTGTCATTCTTAAAAGGGCGACGGGCAATAGCTGTCGCCCGTTATGTAGGTGAAGCATGTGACAGTGATGCGTAGTTCTCATTCGCTGCATTCGCCTTTGCAAAGGACCCGAAAGCCATTGCCCCAGTATTTTGTTTCGGTGGGTGATTGTTGAAGCGGCCACCCATGGCCGGTGGAATGTAAGCTCGGGACATGTAGTCAATCATCCTAAAATGGCGGAGGCGTTGGATTCCATAGTAATAGAGACCAACAGATCAAGAGTGATTGTGGGCTAGGGCACAGAGAGAGTGTGTTTGAGGCACTATTGTGCAAGAAGTATTGCATATCCTCGAAGACAACATCTGGCCCTTGATGTAAGGATATCAGTTCTACATGGTTTCTGGATAGGCAACTGTATTGGTCATTCCTTCGATACACATTTCATTTGAAGCCTTTCGACGCTACAGATAGTTCGGATTTGTGCCGGAGGGGGTGTGGGAGGTAGTAGTGCCAGCGCAAAATGGTTGTAATTACCTTAGACATCTATTGTTCCTCAGTTATGCAAGAATATGGAATAGCATAGCTGCAAGGTGATGCGGAAATTCGACCCAGCATTCTGTCTCTCACCATTTTGAGAGGCTCTGGTGGTATATTATGTTTACAAGTGTGTGGAAAGTGGATGTGGACGAGAGAAACGTACCTTGCATTTCGTGAATAGTTTGTCTCTTAACGAATTACGTTAAATTTTTGTGAGTATGCCGTAGGACATGACTCTTCTATCCCTGGGCCTACTTTCACAACTATAACATAATTCGTAGAGACGCATTCTCATCGCAACATGCTAGGTGCGTTTGTATTATCCACGTCCATTTTCCACATACATGTAACATAAGGAAAGTTGTCGTGGAACGATGCACACGTATGAGCGGCGAAGGTGTAGGAACAGGATATGAGGCTCACGTGTAGTCTGCCATTCACTGCGAATGTCTTTACAGAGGTGGTACCCTAAAATCTACATTCGTACACCTATACAGGTATAGTCTGCCACTCGCAACCTACATCGTGATAGAGGTATCACCTAAAAATATAATCCATGTTGCATACACGAATAGATGTAGAGGATGCCAGTCACTGCCTACATCGGTACATACTGACATTAGATGAGTGAAAGTGAGACTAGACCTCCAGCCAGCCGGCTTTCCCACATCAAATTGAAGGGGATTTGTAGATTATAGATAACGGCTATTGCCTTCTCAATGTCTTTTCCAATCACCTCTGCAATGAACTGGGGTATAAGATCCTTCAAATCAGCATCACGCACAAGCCACTTACGGGGATAGAGTTTCCAATGCGAACCATTGGTCTTTTATTGATAGCATTGTTGTAAAATACATGGACCAACATGGTCAATTTCGGGAATGACATATAGTACACTTTTATGTACTATGTAAGCATGCAACTATGTACCAGTGACGTGGCTTGTTCGCCACTTAACCTGTTTGCCCATTCAGCCATCTCCACATTGTCATGGATTTTGCATGCTGGATTGTGAGGCCATCCACACTGTCCTCTGGAAATGCTATCTTGGGGTTTCAGCTATGTCCACATTTCCCTGGATTATGCCTGCACGAAGCAAGGCCAACTGCATTCAGCACCCTCCACTTTATTATAGTATTGCAGCAACATTCAAAGCACTTCAATTTGTATCCATCGAAAACATCTAGGCTGGAAAAAGACATTGTTGCAGCAGAACTTAGGAAAGTACTTCTCCCCTTCCACTACACACGTGAAATGAAAGAAGCCAACCAACAACATACCAGCCAAGAAAATATGAAACCAGCCAAGAAAAGAGCCAATATATGCAGTGAAGGTCGACACTAAATGAAACTTATCCAACACTTACATTAGAGGAAGGAAGCTAAGTCTTACCTCCATAAGCTTGCCCACATCAAATTTGGGAGCTTTCAGAATTTTTCCTTTCCGGTTGAATGAACTTGGCTACAAGATCCTTCAAATCACAAGTTTGAGCTTCACACACAATGAACTTACAGGGATTGAGCTTCCAATGCGAACCAGAAGTCTTATATTGATAGCATTGTTGTAAAACACATGGACCAACAATGACAGTCTCTGGAATGACATATAGTACAGTAATGACATATAGTACAACATGCCGCTTCCAGTTGACCATCTACCCATGTAGGTTTCTTGTAACTATCCTTCCACAGGGAATCATAGGTAATGTGGAGCTTGAAATCCAGCCCTCTTGGATGAATCTGGACCCACACTCTATCCCTGCTCCTTCAGCTATCCATGCCTCTGACAGCCTACAATTCTACCAGCAAACACCCCAACCATACTGGTGTGGAGTTCTTCCCCAAAACACCCCAACCCTACTTATCACAATCTGAAATGCATCTGCTTCTCTCTGTAGTCCAACAGGCATTTGCCTTTTTGTCTCTACCTCTATTATATGTTTTTGGATACTTCCCTGCTGCCACACTGGCAGTAACTTGCCAAAGTCACTCCAAACCACGAGGTTAGCTATTTCATGAGCATGAGCGGCATGAGCGGAGTAGCAAGACAATCGGTTTTCATGAGCAGAAGTACAAATTTTGAAAATAAAAAAACATTAAAAAACATTAATTTAATGGAATGTGTCAGAAAAAACAAATATATTATTCGGCACCTTGAAGGGGAAATTGTAGTTTTGAGAGTTGTGCTCATGATATTTTGTCTTCCGCTCATGCCAATTCCCAGCGATATGTGCAAAAATGGCGCCGAATTTCACGGTAATAGGGTCCGTAACCGGAAAGAATCGCGACGTATTTCGCGGTAATAGGTCTCTCTGGCGAAAAATGGTGCCGAATTCCGCGGCTATAGGTCCCCTCATGACAGGTGTGTAAGCCCAAAATTTGGAAATGTGGCGCCGAATTTCGGTACATGGTGTCGGGGAGCACAGATGTTGGGCAGTTCTGGGCCATGTAACTGGAAATTCGGCGCCATTTTTCCAGACATCGTTCCCGAGCATGTTCGGACTTAGCCAGTTTTTGGCCCAAAATAGGGAAATTCGGCGCCATTTTTCCAGACACAAGGGTACCAGTGCATGTTGGGACTTAGCCAGTTTTCGGCCCAAAATAGAGAAATTCGGCGCCATTTTTCCAGAAATGGCCCCACAACTGCTTCTGTTGGATCTCAGTTTGAATGGAATATTGCCTCATTCCAGGAGTTTTGGGGTGCATTTCATTACACTGCAAAAAAAAATCTGATACATGAAAATGCAATTGAAAATATCCATATGGAGGATTCCCTTTGCCCCATCAATGATTTCTGGAATCCCTAAGGAGGAGTTTGTGCAGCTCGTTCACGCTCAACGCCGGTGCATGAATAAAGTCATCAATAGTCACGTTCATCCTCAACCTCTTCAGGTAAATGTAATACAGATGCTTGCACGGATAATACTTTGAACCCTTCTTTGCTTCCATCAACGAGAAGTCCGTACAATTGCAAGTCGGCTCCACTCCAATCGTAATTGTGTATACATCGTCGCGTACAGCCGAGCCGGCCGTTGCCATCCGATAAACACGCCCAAGGCCGGGTGGAGGTACGTCCACGGAGCTCTGAATAGTGCAAGCCATCCCAAGAGCATTGGCAATCCGAGTCTCATTCAACTTGTTGGGAGGGTGTCGTCTCTTCACTCTTCCGAATCGCATTGTGGGATGTGCAGAATTGTCCAATCCGTCTCTACTGGACCGAGCAGTCTGCAATGGCTGGGTCTGAGGAACTGGAAATGCGTGGGCCGGGACGTCTGTGCGTTGCACCATTCAAAATCCTGCTGCAGATAGAGCATCGCCTCATTCTGAGAGAGGCTGCAACCCGGTGCAACAGGCCAGACGCCCGGAGGCTCCGGCATTCCCTGAATCCCGTACTTGGGCTTGCCAAATACACAGGTCATTATGTCGTGCCTACAGAACCAAAACGTCTGCGTTGTGGCGTGAGCAAATGTGGGAGTCAAAAATCTGCCGCTGAAACAAGGTGCAGGTACAGCACCGTGTGGGTTCCTCCGAATCATCTCACCACAGCGTGCTCTCGTATCCACCCGAATGGCGCAGCACTTCCCTCGAAATGCCGGCAATGTCCTTGCAATTCTCCACTGTGACTCCGACACTCTTGTCTCCACAATGGGTATGTTGTACTGCGTTACTACAGATGGCTCGTTATGTTCCTCGGGCACGTGCCCTGTGCTCAAAGGAGATGGCGATCTTGAACGTGCAGGACTTGCGGTGCTCGACGAGACCTCCTCGGGCAACATCACGGGACCACGAGGGAGCGTGCGAATATTCTTGTCAGCTCGCCATGAATCCTCTTCCCCGCCAGGTGCCTCGTCAAGTCTTCGTCTCACTGGACGGGTATGAACATCTCCTTCCAAATGTTGGCCTCTTCGAAGCAATGGCGTGTCCCGAAGGCCCTCTCGCAAGGCCGCCGCCCACTTCCGAGGATTCTTCGATCTGGAGGCAGTCCGCATCAGCATTTCCTGCCTGTCCGGCCCCAAGCCCCACTGTTTCCCTTTCAAGAACTCGTTGTACCTGCATTGCTGCATAATTGACCTCACAATGTCCTCCGTTGTGGCAGTGAGGATGTCCACCAGATGCGCCGCAGAGGAGGCACGCCAGGAAGAATGCACTGATTCGGCCATGTTTGTCGTGGGCATGTCGGTGTCGGAGTCGAGACACATTTCCTGCACAAGCACATGTTGAGGTTACAAGCAAGTTACAAATAATGCCAAGAATAATATTCAACGGGACGCGAATTCGTGCAACTCACCTCCCGCATATAGTCGCCGAACTGGAGGAAACGATAATGCCACCATGCTAGCCAACTGACCATTGCTCCCTCGTCTGATTTCCTTACAGCACCTGACGATGTCCACCAAGCCCGTATACATGCAAACTGTGTCTCTGCATCATCCAAGGTGGGAGCGCGCTTCCACGCAAGACACATGGAACGGTGCTCCTCTCTGAAATCTGGCGCCACGAGCCTGGTTGTGTACTGCGAAAGGCTCTGCAGAAAATGGAACCCACAAGATCTCTCCTTGCCTTCCATGGGAACATTGGGGTCTTGCCCGTACACCCTTCGGATGGCAGCCCAATTTGCTTGTGCGTTGTCCGCCATGAAACCACGGAAATTGGGAGGGGGCAATCCCGCCTTGGCCATCTGTTCGTTTATTCCCTGCCAAAGAAGCATCTCCGATTGTGTGTCCTCTCCTTTCATCTCACAAATAGCAATTGTCATTAGCATCCTGCAGTGGGTGTCGTAGACATGTGCACCCATTGTCACCCACTGGTGATTTGTAATTCGCTTGATATGGTCGAACATGACCCAACTGTTTGACAAGTCCCCACTCGTCATCCTGTCGACCAGTTCGACGCCGCTGCCAGGTCCACACGTGGACATTTTGAATACGAAACAACGATCTGCCTCAGTCCCTTGTCCTGGAAACCTACTTCCATGAATGTAGTCATATCCACATCGTCGCTTCACCTCTAGAATGGAGTGCATATCCGAGCCACGCCCAATTTTCTGTTTGCATGAGACAATGTGGTTTCGGACATTCGGTGAACATACGTGGGACACCGACTCCAGCAATGCCTCCATTTCCTTCTCATCGAGAGGAACTCTATCGGAGCCGTCTTCCGACATAATTCTGGCCAATGCCATCTTATGGGCGGCTTGGAGCTGTATCTGTTTGGGTTTGGCACCCGGTCTCAACTTAACCTCCTCCTGAACGAGCTGCTCTGCCTCGTGGGCAGCCTCCCGCGAGTTCCCCCTCGCCAATTTGTGACAATGGGAACCAACGTGTATGCAAGCTCGGGTGAGGTCAGGAAACGGTGCAACACATAGAACTGCTTGGCATTACAAACAGACATGCAGTGTGGTGGTTCTTTGCAATGCGCACACTTAAATGTGGAGTTTGGAACCTTCTCCTGAGCTCGAAATGGTTGATGAGCTGTGCCCCAATCGGTCTCGTTCCTGTGACCTCTGGATTTAAAATGGAAGCAAGTTGGGGAGAAACACCGCAACGCGCCCGCACAAACAACGTAGCGCACCCGCACACCATCGAGCATCTTCATGCTGGTGGTTTTGGTGACGCACCAAGGATGACCATCATGTTTTCTATCCATATCTGTCAACATTCCGGACGCCCTCGAGTAGTCCGTCCGAGGAGGGAACTCAAAGAAGATATTACCGTCGACGTCTGCGGGAAGGCATGTAACCGATTTAATTGCGAACTTGCTGTAGTCCAGCCCGGCCAGCTCCGAGCGGTGTCCCTCCATGTGAAGCCCTCGCAGAATTTCAAGAATAGATCGAACTGCGGTGCTCGTGCTGGGAATATGACTCCCTCGTCCACTGACGTCCATTGAGGACTTGCCTGATCTCCAGGACGACTCGGACCTCGTCTGAGTCGGACAGGTTGTGAACAACCCGGTTCTCGCTCGTCTTCATGGATGGGTTCGGCTCTGGATTTACTTCGTTGCGGACTTCTCTCTTTGAGGTAGCCACTCTCTGATTCGCGGATTGTTTCGTGGAAGGCGCCAGGATAGAAGGTGCATTTGGCGGGCAAATGAAGTCCCCAACAGCCCTGTATATGACGCTGTCCGATGGTGGAACTCGCCATTCCCTGCCATCGCCGAAATCATCGTGGAGCACAACAATACTCTCGACAACAACGCCGTTTGAGTCCTTCCTTTCCTCCTCCAAAAAAACCGACCCCGGTTTCAGGTGGTATCGAACGCACAGATATTTCTCCATCACCCGGCAGATGTCCCCTCTGCACGGAAATGAAGCTCTATGCTCGTGAGGAGGGCAGTACACTGTAGCGCTCGGGTTTTCCGCCATGGGAGATGTGCACACAAGACTCCAGGATGGCGTGCGGGCAAGCTCCCTGGTAGAAGGGGGATGCAGCGATGGGAAGGAATGCGGTGCCGATTTGTCCGAGCGACGAAGCCTGATCCAAATCCAGGGAGCCAACTATCTCAAAAATCCACAGTCAGAGTGTTAATGAACCTTGTCTCAGGAATGCGGCCCCTGGTCTTTGCGCAATAACTGCCAACGGTATGCAGTCAGAAAGTGGGGGGCCGTCCGGATGATGTCGGCTGAAGGGAGAAGCCGGCACCGTGCCGTCACATTACTACCCCCGGATGAAAATTCGGCACCGAATATCCAGCAAGGGCCGCACGTATGAAGTCGCCTCGGGCAGAGAGGCCGGAACCTGTCCGACAGAGAACAACCCCCGGATGGAATCAGCGCCGAATTTCCATTCGGATCCCCCCAAAGGAAGTCGTGTCGGGGGTCAGGCCGAAAACTGGCCGACATAAAAACCTCCCCGGATGGAAAAACGGCGCCGAATTTCCATCCGAGGCCGTTCGGATGCAGTCGGCTCGGGGGAAAGGCCGCCACCTGGCCCTCACATTACAACCCCCGGACGGAAATTCGGCACCGAATATCCAACAGGGAAGCCCGGATGAAGTCGCCTCGGCGTAGAGGCCGGCGCGTGTTCGACAGAGAGCATTCCCTGGATGGAGATTCGGCGCCGAATTTCCATCCGGGCCCCCAAAGGAAGTCGTGTCGGGGGGCAGGCCGAAAACTGGCCGACATAAAAACCTCCCCAGATGGGAAAACGGCGCCGAATTTCCATCGGGGCCGTTCGGATGCAGTCGGGGAGGGGGGAGAGGCCGGCACCTGGCCGTCACATTTCAACCCCCGGACGGAAATTCGGCACCGAATATCCAACAGGGGACGCCCGGATGAAGTCGCCTCGGGCGGAGAGGCCGGCACCTGTCCGACAGAGACCATCCCCCGGATGGAAATTCGCGCGAATTTCCATCCGGGCCCCTCAAAGGAAGTCCGGTCGGTGGTGAGGCCCAAAACTGGACGATATAAAAACCTCCCAGGATGGAAAAACGGCGCCGAATTTCCGTGCGGGCCGGTTCGGATGCAGTCGGGGAGGGGGAGAGGCGGCACCTGGCCGTCACATTTCAACCCCGGACGGAAATTCGGCACCGAATATCCAACAGGGACGCCCGGAGAAGTCGCCTCGGGCGAGAGGCCGGCACCTGTCCGACAGAGACCATCCCCCGGATGGAAATTCGCCGCCGAATTTCCATCCAGGCCCTCAAAGGAAGTCCGGTCGGGTGGTGAGGCCCAAAACTGGACGATATAAAAACCTCCCAGGATGGAAAAACGGCGCCGAATTTCCGTCGAGGCCGTTCGGATTTCCCTCTAACAGTCAAGGATTCCATGAAAAACGTGTCTAAAAGTGGACTTCAGCCACAAAACTAACAGTTTAGTTTGTTTTTATCCGAAAAACGAAGCGGCCACGCTCAGAACTACCTGCAGGAAGGTAATTCAGCGCTTCGACTTACTTGGCGAATGGAAATTCGGCGCCGAATTTCCATCCGCCAGCGATCCGATTACCTGATGGATGGAAATTCGGCGCCGGATTTCCATCCATCCGGCTTCGAATTACCTGCAGGATGGAAATTCGGCGCCGAATTTCCATCCATCCGCTCTCCGACCAACCTGGCGGATGGAAATCGGCGCCGGATTTCCATCCATCTGCTCCGAATTACCTGCGTGGCGGAAATTTCGCGCGCCGCCCTACCTGGCAGGATGGAAATCCGGCGCCGGATTTCCATCCATCCGGCTCCGAATTACCTGCATGGCGGAAATTTCGCGCGCCGCCCTACCTGGCAGGATGGAAATCCGGCGCCGGATTTCCATCCATCCGGCTCCGAATTACCTGCGTGGCGGAAATTTTGCGCGCCGCCCTACCTGGCAGGATGGAAATCCGGCGCCGGATTTCCATCCTGCTGCGCTCCGAATTACCTGCATGATGGAAATTTTGCGTGCCGCCGTACCTGGCGGATGGAAATCCGGCGCCGGATTTCCATCCATCCGCGCTCCGAATTACCTGCAGGATGGACATCCGGCGCCGGAATTCTATTCTGCTGCGCTCTGAATTACCTCTACGTTGGAAATTCTAGGCCGAGTTGCGTCATATTTCATCCGACAGGGAGGGCTTCATCCGACATTTAATTGCGTAGTTGGGCATTAAATGTCCACCGCCGTCCGTTTTTTATTCGGGCTGGCGACACATGGCTTCCTCAATACGTACCCTAAATCTGATGCTAATCTTGGATTAACTTCTATTCGAGGCATGTACCCCAAAAAACTGAGATCTTTTTCCATTTTGGCTGGGACTTATGCCGCCTGAAGGGCGTGGCTCTCCTGAGAGAGACTTCACATCCAGACCGCGGCGGAAGTTGAAAGCTTTGTACTACGGACGACGGCCAATCTCGCATGGCCAAACTTAAGCTCCAACAGGAGATTCCAGTGTCTTGCTCACAACCCGCGCCAACTGAAGCCGAGTACTCTCAGGCAAGCCACTTCTGCTTTCGTTTTGTTCGCTTTCGCTTTGTTGGTTCGCTTTGTTTTTGCATCTTCATCCTGGCATCGCTGGAAGCGTATGGCTGCATCGCAAAAGCAGCAGCTGTTGCGAAGAATGATCAAGGTCTGAGTGGTTAAAAATTAAGGAAATCCATGTTGAGTTGAGAAGATGAAGTGCCTTCAAAACATTTCACCCTGTTTTCTCGTCTTATGGAATTCCTGATCATTTGTTCATCGTGTTTCATATTACCGGTTGAATGAACCTTAGATAGTTTGCAATGCGTGTGCAAAGCCGGCAGCTCTGGAGAAGGCTGCTTGTGCATGTCATTCTTAGGCATTGGTTGGATTTGTTTTCATTGTTTTCCATGGCACTCAATACTTCCTAAACTTGTTTTGTTTTCATTGTTGTTTCACGATTGTTGCTATGGTGGTTGCGCTGCTCGTTGCGATGCTGGTTTTGGCACCGATGTTGGTTCTCACGATTTTTGGGAATGACAGAGTGACAACGAGCCCGGCACGCTGGTGGTATCATCGACAGCTCCAACTCATCGCATGTTTGAATCGCCCAACTTGGGGCGAGAGGGCAAACTTAAACCTTTGTTGGTGACGGGAGGACCTGCAGCGAGAGTACGACAGAATAGGCATTGGGGAGGTTGGTGCAGGCGGCATGGCAGGTGAAGGGCGTGAGGACGTGAGGACAGCAGATCCGGCAATGGAGGTTGTTGATGCACATGCAGTAGGGCCCGCCCACGCAAAGAAGAAGAAGAAAGCTAAGCACATGCAATCCCCGGCGAGAGAGCCGTCACGGGCTGCGGAGGGGGGAGTGAGCAGTGCGCGCGAGGGTGTCAGTTCACCTCAATCAAAGGTGGTCGTCCATCCGGGCTCCCTTGCTGCTAGCCCTAGTAAGAAACAGAAAGCCCGTGAGAGGGCAAAAGAGAGGGCAAAAGAACAGGCGAGACAGAAGCACTAGAAGCATTCGTGTCTTTTCCGATTCGACTGCATGTCCGCGAACCACTCCGGGAAACCACTTGTAGTAAACGGGACTACTGGAGAGTCAAACAGACAATGTGGGCCCACGGGGGCATTTCAGACGGCGGACAGAAGTGGAGGTCAACGACTCCGGAGTCGTAGCAGAATTCCGGGCTATTTTACGAATTGCGTAAATACATAAAATTTGAAAAAGCCAAAATTACAAGTGGTTGTAATTACTGCACATGCGACTACAAATTTTCTTTCCTAATTCGATTAATGGAATAAATATATTTATTCATTAAAGTGAATATGTAGTCGACTCAACGACTCCATGAACCACTGCGCATTCATTGCACCCATGACTCGGCAGCACATTTGCTGACGTGGCTTTCACAAAAAGAGGTAAACAAAATGTGGCCTTGGGGGAATAGATATTTTAATACGTGCTGCCTCCACGTGGCAGAGACAAGGATGCAAGTGCTGCGTCGGACATGGCGGGACGTGGGAATGGAAATCCTGACACGGCAAGACCTTCGTATACTGTGAGCGCGCGTAGTGGCTTCTCATAACGGTGTGACATCGGGGTCTTGATCATTCATCATTTACAGAATGTGCTGGATGGAGGCACGATGGAGCGCGCATACGGGCATGCCCTTCTAGCATCAATTCCCAAGTATCCACGCAAGGTGAGGCTGCTGAATTGGGTTTTTTGCCCGTCTACTTTTCTGACAGCATGCTCGAAACGTTCATAGTGCCATTGAGTGGCATCGCAATAATTTGATGTGTAGCTGCTTTTCCATTTCACAAGTTATGCAGAAGGCGTCACAGAAGAAGATCGCAAAGACGTCAAGGCTGAAGAATATGCCCTTTGGTTGTGAACTACAATCATATCATGCCAAACCCCATTTCGCCCACGCAGATGAGGGAGACATTCTGCATCTGCGAGTGGGACTTAATTCCTCTAAACCCAGCTTGAAGGTAGTTGTGACACCAGAGAAACTGGAAACTACCTCCAAGAAAGTTGAAACTCGCAAGATAGTCATGTATTCGTCTCATTATCTCCAACTGGGATTCCGAGTTATCATCCGACCATTTACATGTGCGCTGGAATGGAGTATAATTCTGGTTTAGGCAGTTATTGCCACCAGACGTTCGCTTCTCCAATTTTTACATTTAAGGATGTGTCTGTGTTTATGGCACTCTTTCTCCCAATGAGGCCTCAGTACCCCCCTGTACTTGCAAGAATTTGATGTATAGCTGCTTTTCCCTTTCATAAATTATGAAGAAGCAGTCACAGAAGAAGATCGCAAAGAGGTCAAGGCTGAAAGCGTTCATTAAGGTTGTGAACTACAATCATATCATGCCAAACCAGCGGCGGCAGATGGTGTCATGAGACATTCTGCGATTTGCGCATAGGTGGACTTAATTTTGATGTTGACTTGAAGGCAGTTGTGACACCAGTGAAATTGGAAACTACAAGTTAGATGATGGCGTGCTGCATCGCGACATAAACCTGCATTTGACATTCAGGCTTAGGATTCATGCAATTTGGTGCTAGTCAGGCCTGCACAGTTCCAGAGCACAAGTGGGAGCCCATCCGAGGGATGGGGACCTCGTAAGTGCTTCTTCATTTTGTACTCACCTTGTTTTTGCATCGCACTTGTGCTACAAGGGGCAGAGCCATTCATTTGGCTGGAGGTTCAATTCCTCTACAAGTGAGCTATTCTCGTGTCACTACAATCAGTTAGATGTGTTTGTGGTGGTTGCTGGATTTGCGGCTCTGGGGCGTCTTGCCAAGTGCTTGCAGGGATCAACGTTAATGTGGACGTGGCAGTACATGTAGCAAAAAGCTCATTCGCTGGTGAAGAAGACCATGTTGCAACATGTCATGTTATCGCTTCGAGAGTGCTGCTGTTGGGCAGGTGGGAGAATGCAACAACGGTGAGAAGGAAAGCAAGGGAAGCACAAAAAGGTGTCGTTCGGTCCTGCTCCTTTGGAGACACCCCCCATTCCACTGGTCTTTTTCCTGGAAAGCACGCAGCTGGGCCAGAAAATGCATGCACACATTCACGTCTACTTCCCGTACATGAAGACGATCCTCTCCTCACATGTCAGAAACAATATTGGCAGAACAAAAAAAAATTTGTTCACAAGACAGTACGGACCACATACCGGGACATCATCGATACTATTAACTGTCTCGCCCTTGCGCGCTTGCAGGACTGTACAAATGGGTTCTAAGGACAGTAAGAGTCCTTAGCATAGCTCTCGTCTATGAGCTGCTTGCTTAATGGACACTGAGATTCAGCTGGGCTCACTATCTATATCCAAATAATCTTCCCCTTCACTACCCACATCTGCAATTTGCCTTGCGGTAATTACCAACCCTGGAATGTCTTCCTCATTAAAGGTAACTGCTCCTTCCAAAGAGACTGGTTCGGCCGTATCTGGTAGATTTCGTGGTTCCCTCAGACCCTCGTGGTCGGCATTCTCCCCGGTCCAAATCATGGACGTCGGCCACGACTCGTTTGGCCCAGGGGTCCTTGTGAAGAACCACCTTCCATCCTGGCGCATGGGTGTCATCTGAAAAGAAAACTTGCTCAACTTGCGATGGGAAGATGAATGGCTCTTCATCTTGTGGTAGCATTTTTCTGAAATCAGCAAGGAGGAACCCGTACTCATCCCGTTTCATGGTGGCATTCTCTCCTACCATATTGGCTTTACCCAAGAACAACAGAATAGAATTGGCTTCACAAGACCATAGTCTAGTTTAAGGATCTCTTTGATCACTCCTACATATTGCACATGGCATGAAATTGGATTCTGATCTCGTGCATAGCTCCTACTCTCTTGTTCAAAAAATGATGCCACTCCGCTGTCATAAGTCACCAGGAGGCTGGTGTTGGCATCGTCCACTCTATAGTGATTGCCATATGCTTTCATTGACCGGTACGAAGTGGCAATCAGCCCTGGGGGGAATGACAGACTCACCATGCCCTCATCTGGGTCCTCGTTCTCTGATGCGTACACTGCAATTGCAGATCTGACCCACACTGTAAAGGGCTGCAGCTCCTCCATTGTTGTGGGGTACTCCACCGGGGATCTGCGCCTACGACCGCCCCTCCGCCATGCTTTTGCAAATGCACTCCGTTCCGTTTTCAGGCGGACCTTCTCTGCTGCGTACTTTCTGGCAGAAACCAAATAGAAGCTGCAACTCAGTCCCCCTGACCAACACCGTGCTGTACATGCATGCCACATGCAGAGTGTGTGTCCTTTCAAGCACACTGTAGTGATGCAGCCTACTTCATGAATGGAAACCGGACTTCAAAACATACCTGGCTCAAAACAGACTCTGATGGGGTGCCAGTCGCAACGTTCTTGCACTCCGCCCCAAGCTCGGACAGTGACGGGCTCCGCGCTTTGCGTCTTTTCTTGTATTTGCCCATCCACACACTGTTAGTACAAATGCCAGGAGCATATGGACAAAGCACTGCCCTGCATATCACATAACAACTAATTCTGCACAAGCAATAAAACCCACTCGTGGGTGTCTCTTCCATCAGAACATGCCACAACATAAGAGCAATGAGAAGGGGGTGAGGGAGATTACCAAACGGGCTGCTTGGCCTGCAACTCCTGCCCGGCCCCAACGCGAGGGGTTCGTGACACAAGCACGCTTGCTTCATCCCTTCAGCCTTTGCAAGTCCACGAGGGGACTCCCAGTAGGCAACAAGCTTATCCCAATAGGCGGGTTCAGTGTTCATTGGCCTCACACCTGTCTTCGCCCATTTATCTTTCAGTTTTGCTCTTTCTCCTTTCATTATCTTCCCACATTGCTTCACTATAAAATCACGATTGGCAGGGATAGGTGTGTACTCGTACATTCCATTTATGCCCTCTATTACTATTGACATGGCACTCTGGGACTGCTGGTCAATGTCTTGTACGCTTGAGTCAAGGTAACGCAATGCCAGGCCACGCAAATCACGCTGCCAGTGTTCCTTACCGTCGCAGCCAGCATTGATGACTCCATTTCCATGCACCTCCACCTTCTGGCGCTTTAGCCCTGCAGCCACCCTTCCCTCTCCATCTCCTTCCCATTGTTTCATGGCATGACGTTGTTCCTTCCTCAGCTCTGATGTCCGTTTCCTGCCCCCATGCTCTGGAGCAGCGCCGTCATACGTTGTGGGGGTGACTGATGTGTGCCGGAGGGGGAGGGGCCGTATGGAGATGTGGAGGCCCCCATTGTGACGTGGCAACATCAGGAAGCCATCGCCATGACCCCGAAGCAGGGGGCTCCCCATGGTGCACTCTGTTGTGGAGACCATCCGGCAGGGGGTGGGTGCCAAGGTTGGTGTTGGTTGGCATTGTGTGGTGGCTGTGAGTGCTTTGCTGCAGCTTCACTCCCCTTCCGCTGCCAAAAACATCCCACACACAAGGTGCATCAGCTGTAGTCCTACTGAACACAACGTCACCAGAGCACAAACCATCCCACAACCACAACTATGGATTGGCTGACCTCAAACCCACTCCCCTGCAGCGCAAGTGCCAAAAACTGAAAATGAGAGGGACAGAATGTCCTCATAACATGTAAGCCCATTCATTGGTGAAGAAACAGAATGTGGGCGGGTTCACATCACTACCACATTAAACTTACCAGGAAACAGAACATCCATCCGGGTTTTGCACATATCCACTGGACATCTATTCACACAATCAGCAAATGGCTGTATGGCGGAGCCCAGCAACGGAGCCCCAAAAGGCCTAAAGACTCTCAATGTTGGTAAACACAGGTGCAGACACAATTCAATTGAAAGGATATTGCAGACCTAGCCTCGTTGGAGTTATCAACGCATATAGCAAATGCGTACTCCAACGTAGGTGCAATGACGTGACAAAGCAACATTTCCTTGACCTAAAAACTAGTCCCTCTGCACACAGTGGTAGACCTGAAGGTTTTTCCACGATGTCCTCCCCCATGACACAAATTGAAAACATGTTCAGGGATGTTTTCTGCCTAACTTCATTTTCTGCCCAATCACATCTCCTCTACGCTGATGATGTTGCCCTTTTGGCACAATCCCCGGTCTTTCTGCAACGCCATATCAAAATTTTGGAACAGTTCTGCAAAGACTATGGGATGCAAGTCAATCTTAGCAAGACCAAGATCATGGTCTTCAATGGCCAGGCTGATCGTAGATTCATCTTCAACCAGCAGGAAATTGAGATTGTCAAATCATACCGGTACCTAGGTCTGGTTATCCACTCCCCCAAGTTTCACTTTGCAGCCACTGCCTTGACAGATTGACTAAAGGTAAGGCGGCCTCGTCCGCCTTCACACCAAATGCAAGCAAATACATCTGCGGCATCCCCCGACCAAAAAGTGGTTGTTTGACACCGTCGTCAGCCCTGCTACCATCAATGGTTGTGAGTTCTGGGCACCTGGTGTCCCTGTCTCCTGGTGGGAAAAGAATTTGGAACCATTACAGTCATCTTTTCTCCAAGCAATGCTTGGCGCCAGGAGCACAACTCCATCTCAGATCCTAGGTGCAGAGTTCGCATGTGTACCATTGCAATCCGAGGCACAGTTCAGTTATAATCTTTCTCCATAGATTGCAGCCCTTCCACCCAAAGGGCTAGTGCAAGGGCCCTCACAACATCTATGAGGCTCAAAGCTGCAGGTTCGGGAACTCTTGGTATGCTCGAGTGGACAATTTATTTGAAACGTAATGGACTTTCTACTGCTTTCCTATTACCAATAACCACATGAGGTGGACATCACATCCAGACATGACCGCAACAGACTCATTCGGAGAGAGCTTATGGAATTACATGTCAAGAGAACTTGGATGCTACCCAATCTCACAACAAAGCTCCACTTCTATCGAGAGACATTCTTGGTGCTCCGATAGAATCTTCAGACCAAATTACCTTTCAGCACCCTTACCTCCTTCCCTCTTGAGGGCATTGGGGCGGTTCAGGGTGGGTTCCCACAACCTACGGATAGAGACTGGCATGGGAAAACCTGCAACGGGAGGACCGCCTATGTCCAGCTTGCATAGGGCGCAGCAAGGAAATTGAAACTGAAAACACTTCTTCTTCTACTGCCCTATATACTACGACATCCGTTTGAACAACTTTGTGGATATGTGCATCCAGTTTCAGTTTCAGGAGAACTCAACGCCTAGAAAACAAGAAAACAAGTAGGGGTAGAACTCACCTCATGCGCAGCAGTTTTGTGCCGTTTGCGCACCTTTTGGAGAGACTCTGCAGATGGAGGTGCAATTTCCTCCGAACTGTCCTCCACCTCATCGTCGTCGCCCATGCTATACTCGCTTGTGTCAAAATCCAAACTCGAAGACCGCCCACCGCTCTGCCTTCCCTCTCGCACCGACGCCATCTGTACCGGATTCAGTCGAGCCAGGCGGGGGCTCCTTCGCACCGCGGGGCTGGAATGTGCAGAAGTGGGAGGAGGTGATGCTGCCTCGGCGGTCGAGCGCTTCTTACTAGGCGTGGACATAGACCATGACAAAGATGAAGACGAGCGAGGACATAGACCATGACCAAGACAAAGACGAGCGAGGAAGACCAAGACATGCAAAGGAGGAAAGAAGGACAAGGAGGGGAGTGTGATCACACACCCCCCCCGATCTGTAGTGAAGATCCGGCCGTTGTTGATTTCAAATATGAACACGTGTCGTGCATCCGACACTATGGCCTTTTCGACTTTGAGACGTTAAACCCTAAACCACTTACAATCCTCCAGACAACTAGATGTAGTGATTCACACAACTGACATGGATCCGTTAACTTTTTTTCGTTCAAAATTAGGCGAAGGAAACACACTGCAATGATGCCGTGTATGGCTCCGCTTTACATGCATTCTTGGAGAAAATGCATGATGTGTGAGAAGTGAACACAATGCTCTGCCAAATGATTCAGCAAAAACAAACTCAACTGTAGTGGTTCTCCCATCGCAGAGAAGGGTCCATTCGACACCCATCGCACCATGTTAGGTTGAGGTCCTCACACACACACCTACACACCGAGAATTTGCGAACCCACATCAGCTGGGAGAACATGGAAATTACCCCGTGGATCACATGCAAGCATGAATGAGAAATGGGTTTATGTTACATGGGAGATTTTGGTGTACCTGCGCGACATGCAACTCTGTCTACATACTCCATAAGTCGCTGTCCCAAGACCCAAGTGGACAGGGGAGGCCGGTGAGTCTGTACCACAAATGGTAATCATACAGCAGAGGGTACTGCTGCCCAACGTGCAAAAGCCGCCGGCTGCAGGATGCTAGGCATGTGAACTCGGGCACAACACGCCTCCTCTGCACCCCACTCCGTCCCAACTAGTGCAAAACAACCGTGCATGCATTGTCTGCCCTCTGGCTTTCTCTTTCTCTCCAGGCATTTGGGGATCTGCGATCTGCTACACGTAAGTGTATTTGAATGCGACAATCAAAGGATCCGGTCACTTGCAGTTGCCGTCTCAAGGGCAGCATTGCAAGAATCAGAATTAAGTAAGAAAGATGGTGGAAGAAGCTGCAAACAGCAAATGAGTGAAGTGGCAGGGCGATGCTCCATTTTTAACATGCTCCCCTTCCCGCCATGGTGATAGAGCCACACAAATGGACTCCCTTCCCGCCACGGTGCAATTTCACGGCAACGGAACGGGATTGTCCGCCAAACGTGATTTGGAGATGGCCTAAGACAAGTGGCGCAGGTTCTGGCCTTGTAGTCAGGTTGTTCACACTTCAATGCACACATTTCATACACATTCAACCATATGCCCAAGATCACAACGTCGTCAATCGTAAAAATTGGAATTCCACGTACGTCCTCCGATTCCTTACACACACACGAACTGTAGAGACAGGTCGTTTTCCAGGATGTCGTTGTGTTGAGGCACTTTCCCCTTATCCCCCGTCTATTACGAATGTACAAATGCAAGACCATTAGTGAGCTTATGACTTGGCATTCCAGGAATGCCTCAAACGATGGTTTGGTAAGGCATGTCCCAGATTCCCTTGCATGGAAGCATATAGATGCAACTTGGCCCGATTTTGCCGAGGACCCACGCAATGTGCGATTTGCTGTATCTATGGATGGAGTAAACCCATACGGATCAAAGAGTTGCACATGGTCCACATGGCCCGTGCAGATGGTGGCATACAACCTGCCACCATGGTTGACAACAAAGAAATTCTTTGTCATGTTGTCTCTCTTGATTCCAGGCAAGGAGTCCGTGACAAATGCAAACATAGATGTGTATTTGCAACCATTGATTGAAGAGCTACAGGAACTATGGATTGGAGTTGAAGCTTACGACATTTTGAAACCAGTAGGGCAACGAAGTTTCACCCTCCGTGCCATACTCATGTGGTCAATCCACGATTTCCCCGCATATGGCCTTGTTGCGGGTTGCAAGACGAAGGGCTACAAAGGGTGCCGCATTTGTGGGCCCTATGTGGATTCACGGCACTCAAAGCCACTAGGGAAGACAATATAAATGGGGCATCGACGTTACCTTGCAAGAAACCACCCCTACCGACGAGCAGGAAGGCACTTCAATGGATGTGTTGAAAAGAGAATGGCACCAAATGCTGTGACACCGGAGGAGACATTGCAATTTGCAAAGGAGAAAGAGGCGTTCATGGAGATTGGAGGGAGAGACGGAAGTAGTGCGGATCCAGCCATGGAGCACGGGGTGAAGCGCCGGACAATCCTTTGGGATTTGCCATACTGGAAGGTGCATGAATCCCCCCCCCCCCCCATTCACTCACTTTCTTTCACATTGTGCTTCCTGGAATTACCTTTACTGTCAGGAGTCCTTCCACCAACTCCTAAGTCAGTGTAACTACTATGCAATAGATGTTGAAGTCGTACACCTCACTGTGGAGAGGATCGCGGAGTTGTTGAAAGCAGAATGTAGTAACATGGACAACTTCTGCCACATATTCTACTTTTTTTGCCCATAGAACCTGGTCTCATGGGAGGACATTTGGCATTTCAGAACCTCTTGCAGCGGTACCTCCTGGACCCCATGCATTGTGAGAAGAACTTCTGCGAGAACATTCTGAAGACTATCTTTGGGGAGAAGGATACGATAAACGTACGAAAGGACATGGAGATTGAAGGGATACGGTCACATCTGTGGCTAAGGCCTGATCCAAATAGACCAGGCAAAGTGCTCATGCCAGCAGCATCATACGTCCTGACCAAATCAGAGCAAGAGGATTTTTTGAAGACATTGGGAGCCATGAAAGTGCCAACCGGATTCTCGGGTGCTTTCCAAAAGCATGCCATAAACAAGAAATGGTCGGGGATGAAGTCACATGATCTACACGTGATGATGTAATAGATTTTGCCAGTGTGCATTCGGGGTACGATGGCGCCAGGTCCTCGAACAGCCATAATGCGTGTAAGTCGAGTGTTTAGGAAGATTTGTGCGAAGGTGTGGGATCCGAGGGAGATTACATCGTTGCATGAGGATGTGGCTATGACCCTATGTTTGCTGGAGAAAGAATTCCCTCCATCATTCTTTGACGTCATGACGCACTTGCTAGTGCATCTTGTAGAGGAGTTGCATGTGTGTGGGCCCGTAGCCAGCCGGTGGATGTACCCCATGGAGAGGTACATGAAGGATCTGAAGGGGTATGTACGCAACATGGCATGGCCAGAGGGAGTATGGCGGAGGGCTACATCCGCGAAGCCCTGGGCTTCATGACAGAGTATATGTCTTCATTTGATGCAATACAACGACGGGTGTGGGACGAGAACGAGGAAGAAGGAGTTGTAGGCGAGGTCCTAGAAGGTGGTGGAACAAAGCGTGCCATGAGCCCGCGCCTTCGGGATGTGGCACATGATTATGTGCTGAACAACACAACAACCATGACACCATGGAGACAGTGGGTGCCAACTTACATCCCTCCTGTGCTATTCTTAATGGTCTTTGTATGCTGGAATTACATATATATTGTCACAAGTCATTCTGGCCACTATGGGAGTGGGATCGTGTACTAACAGGGTGCTTCAGACGACTACAGAGGGTGTTTCGTAGATCTTGGTTGTTGCTTGCAAATTTGTTGTTGTACTAAGATTTGGTGGGTATGTGGGCGATTTTGGTCATTTCTCTCAGTGTCTTGTTGAAAAGATTCTAGTTATGATGGGAAGCATCGTGATGGCTTTTAAATGGTTTGCTGTTGAGTGTAACTTTTCATCATGTTGTGGAATCTACCGGTTGGTATAAAATGTCGACTGTCTTCTCTGCCAAAGGATGTGCGGCTGAACCTTTCAAATTGAGATTGCAGGAGGAGGGAATTGACAGTAGTGAAATGGGAGTGGCAGAGCCAAATTGAGGAATCTCTGCAAAGGAGAATCCGACCCCCTGCAACGGCGTGCACAAACAGCATTGAAGAGGCTCCCCAACAAAAATGAGTTCCCCTCGCCCATGCGGAGGACTTCCAATTAATCACCCCTGTAGACAGAACACCCGAGATGACAGGTTGTGGGAAAGAGAAGTGGCACGTGCCCGAGCCCTTGGGCTTTCAAGGATGTCAAGCCCATGTGAACGTTGTTTGGGCACTACAAGTAGATCTGAGGACGGTGTGCGCACACATCTCCTTCACCACAAAAGACATGAAGCATTTCGGGTGTGGATTGGAGATGGACCTGCAGACAAAGACGATGAGGAGTGGGCACAATTGGACAATGCACACCCCCGAGGGAGCCATACAGACAGGCCAGACGAGGACTATGTCATGGGCGCAGGACATGAACCAGGCATGGACGGAGGGGTGGAGATTACTCGAATGTTGCAGGAAGCATTCCACATCATGGACGATGCTGAAGAGGGGGACGGCGCTGCGACAACTGGGGATGGTGATGACGCAGGAAATGGGCATTCACGTGGGGGAAGGCGTGGAAGGAGGTGGAGATGGAGAATTGAATTCTGCACACATGACACTAGAAGAAGCATGTGTGCCACTGCACGAGGGATGCAAATCCACAGAGCTTGCTGCCACCATGCTGTTGATGAACCTATGCACAACCCACGGTGTCTCAGACCATTTTGTGGACGAGTTGTTCTCTTTGCTTCGGCTGAACTTGCTTCCACAACCAAATGAAATGCCAAAAAGCTGTCACATGGCCAACCAAATGATTGGGAAGCTCGGCCTCAACTACATGAAAATACATGCATGTCCAAAAGGACATGTACTTTTCAGAAGAGAGTACAAGGATGCTATGGAGTGCCCCAAATGCGGTGCAGCCCGATACCATGATGTGGGCAGGTTACAACAGCCACGAGGGGTGTTATGCCAAACCTAGCCATCTCCGAATGCCTGAAATCCTGCACATTCGGCCTCTTCTTCTGGTTTTTAACAGTACGGGTGGGTGTTTGTATGCGTAGGGAGCGGGGAACTCAATGGCAGCCCGCATCGGGGCCCTGGAGAGGCTTGCGGCTCTCTCTGCGGAGCGGGAGAGGGGAACGGAAGCACAAGTGAAGAAGATAGTGGAACTCATGATGGGGCAAAAAAGGGGTGTGACGGGTGGCATTATGGAAGACCCCCCTGCTGCGACCATTGTACCTGACAAGGAGGAAGTAATTGTAGTGGGTAGGGATGTGACAGAGGTCCGGGCTGTTGTTGATGATATTCATAGTGGGGGGTCCAGGCTGCAGGGGGACCGAAACTTTGCCCTCCGGGGTGACTGTTGTCTCCCAACCCACTGAGGTGAGACCCCGTGACACCCCTTCAAAAGCTCTTTTCATAGAAAAGTCGAAACTAATTGTTCTAGACCTGAACGGGATCCTGTGCCACTCTATTCCTAACTTTCAGCCCAACCCAAGGCGTCATTGGCCATGGGTGTTGACCACCAATAAGTATGTTTTCCCAAGGCCCCAGGTCTGCGAGTTTTTAAACTTTCTCTTCCGGTATTTCTACGTTGGGATATGGTCCTGTGCTTCCAAGGGGAATGTTGCAGACATCTTCAAAGTGGTCATGCAGGGGGTCAAGGGTTCTCCCCTCTTTGTGTGGTCACAAGAGGAGTGTGACCCCTTGACAGAGCCACACCCCACAAAAAGGCCTGCCGTACAGAACTTACAGAAGAGACTGTCGAGGTGTGGGTCGGAATTTTCTGGATTTAACGAATCCAACACCCTCCTAGTGGATGATTCACCACTCAAGGGGAGGGGGAACTCCCCTTTGAACATGGTCCATCCACTATCGTTTGATGTCACTGGCAATGTCAGTGAGGGGCCTGATTCAGACTACCTTTTAGAAACAGTCTGGCCCTACTGCCAAGATTTGTTTTGCTCCAAGGATGTGCGTGTCTTCACAAGCACGCGGAAGCTGACCCCGACTGGCAGCTTGAATGTGGGAGAGGATGGGGTCGTTGGGGGAAGTACTTCTGCGCCCATGCAGGTGAAACTAACCTTACTGTTTGCAACATGACATCGAAGCCAAAGTCCATGTTTATTTTGTTCCCCCCGGATGCCCTCTCACGCAAGGCTGGCACTATATGTTTTGCAGGGACCACATGTACAGGGAGTGGCAGTGGGGTCGAATGTGAAGAAGGTAGGTCCTGCGCCTACGACCATAGTGCTACGGCAGCAGCATTCCGGATTCCCCTCCCGGCATGAGGAGGCAGCGCCCAAGGTATGGTTGTTCCCAGCCCCTCTCCGCAAACTTATTTGGTTGGTTTCCTTTATGGATACACTTCCTGAAGCGTTGCAATGTGTATTCATTGCAGGTGAGCAAGAGGAGTGGGCTGTCCCCGGCACCATCATCGCAGGAGGACGTGGTTCCCCAGGCATGCATTCATGGCTCCTTGCTTTGCCTGGCTGGTTTTTAGTAGGGTTATTTTTGCCAGGAAGTTGTAGTGCTAGAGTCTGAGTAGGGTGTTTGTTAGCTTGCTTGCTCCGTGGAGGTGTGTTTATACCATTGCAACCACCAGAGTTCATGTTATTCTTATCCATCTGACTAAACCTCTTTTTGCTGCTGCAGTTGAAGACACGTGGGCAGCTTTCCTCAGTTGCCACCCTCAGCGACAAGCTTCGCTTCAAGGTACGTTGGTACACCGTGAATTGGCTGCTGATTCAGTATTGTGGCAACCAAGATCGTTTCCATGCCCAGCTGCGCTTGACTTTCACCCTGTCATTGCTATGTTGTTGCTGAGTGGACCCTGATGTTGGTGTCTGCAGATATCAGATCTTGTGTTTCTCCTGAACCCCCATGACAAGCGGTCAAAGACAGCCGCCGCCAAGGCGGAAGTGGTGGGAATAGCCGGGGTTGACAAGTTCCACTGCAAGGACATTCGATCCGGGTGGTACAAGGTGAAAGTCCACGAGATCATGCTTCCAAGTGTTACATTGCCTTGCCCAAATGTGGACGATGCCCCCCCCCCCAGACCACACTAGCGCACATGATTGCACGGTGACTCTGTGGCCAGAGAAGAGTATCAGGAAAGGTGAAAGTATCAAGTGACATTTCATGCTTGTAGTCCCTGTTGGGTGTGTAATGATACTCATAGAAGTGTGTATGATACTCACGTTACCAATTTTGAACATTTGGGCCATGACAGTTTAAGTGATGTCCGGCAACCACATATGTTGGCATTTAGTCTTGCTTATATGCAGGTGTGCCGTGGCGGTCTCTAATTTGAATGTAATATCACATTTCCTGACTTGTCGTCGTGTCCGTCCACCTTCTATGTGTATGTGTGATGGTCTTTGGTCTCCCTGTTGCCTCGTCTATTTGGTTCATTAGCATGATGTTGTGCATGCATCGTGGTCTGTGTTCTCAGTCTCGCCCAGTATCATTGCTTCTCAATTCCCCCTGCATATGGGTGAACCACTAAAACCAGTAGAATGCATCAGAACCATATTTACAGCTTAGAATGCAGGTCAGTTGGAAACTCACACAAACCACTACAAGTGCTCATTTTTTGTGCTTTCCTACTGTAGTGCAACCAACTAGCACAGTGGCAGCGGAGTTGGCCAAAGCAGTCCCGAGATGGCACAAGCACTTTGCGTCTTTCCACTAGCAGTCGTACCCGTCACTGCCATTGCGTGGGGACGACGCCACGCGTCGACCCACACACTCTCCACGTGGTCCCCGCGGATTCGTCTGTCGGAAGTTGTGCAGTTGACTTTGCCAGTGGCTGTTGCGACGTCACATGCAGCACTCCAAGTGATGTGGCCGACTGCGATGTGGCGTCTTGGGCCCGTGGCCACGCGGCAGCATTGCCGCTCGTCGCGGCGCCACCACATCAGCATCCACGTCCGCATCCACGTCCGCGTCCATGTGTCACCGCGCCCCGAGTGAGTCAGTCCACTCATCCGGAGGGAAAAGTCAAAGTCAGCCCAAAAGGTCAGACACACGGGCGGCCCGCCTGGTTACGCCACGTGGTTCTTTAGCATTAATCGCATTAATCGCATTAATCGCTGAGCAGTTGTTCGCGTGTCTGCGTCCTTTACCACTCCAATCATTGGATGTCCAACCCAACTACCACATCTGTTGTAACTAGTCTGTTGTAACTTCCAGTCGATCCCAATTTTTTGACTTTTACGACTCAAAATGAGTCGTTACCCCAGTGGTAAATGACACGAATGCTTCTAGTGAAGGCTAGCCAGGAGGAAAGAGAAAAGGCCACTGAAGAGGCCAGGGGTGCCCAAATGACAGATGCCAATGTAAGCGAGGGACGCACAGAGACGGTGGATCCCTCCAAGACACCACAAAGAGGCAGTAACACACTAGTTAGACCATCGCGGCCAAGAGCAGCCCCTGCAATTAAGTCGGGGAGAGGGCAGTAGAGACGGGGAGAGTGCTCAAGGTGGTTTCGCCGGTGGCTGACCATGTTGAGGAGGACGACAGGGAGCTTTCTGACCAGGATGACATCCTCCCGGACATCCCCAGGCCCCAAACCCGCAGCATATAGGCTGGATTTGGCGGTCCTGGTGGGCTGCCAGAGAACCCCTCTGCAACAGACGTCATGTCGGAGGCGGATATGAAGTTGGCCGCTGCCACGATGTTGGAGGCAACCCACAGCAACATTGGCAGGGTGCTGGGGGGCATGGTGTACCCGGCCAAGCTTCGGATTTCCCTTTGCCGCTTGGTGTTATTGCAGGTGGTGAGACCTGCCCTCCCAGGCGATATCGACAAGCTGAAATCCTCTTTCCGGGATGGATATCGAATGGGGTCTGCCGCGTTTTACGTTTCCATTGAGAACGACCACGGAGCGACCCGTGCCCACACTTCCGATGAGGTGGACAAATGGGGTCCCCATTGGCAAAGGCGAAATGAGGAGTTCGAGAGAACGATTGCTACTGATCCTCTTTTCCAGCACTTATCCAGTAAGATGTTTTACGTGTGGGACGGCAATCATCGCCTCCTGGCATGGATGGAGCACATAGCCGAAGCCACCCCAACGACCTCGATTGGCATTTCGCCGTGGAGTGTGTTGTGCTGAAGGTTGCGGGCAAAGATCGCAGTCTTCTCAAAGCTGCAATGGCGGACATCAACTCGTAAGTTACAACGCCTCTTGCTTTGGACCCATCCGATTGTAAGTCATTTCATTGCGAATCCTCATATTTGTTGTAAATTCCCATTTCAGAATTGTTTGATGGAAATGTGGCATTGCAGGGTGACTGAGAATGCCTTCATTGCCACCAACTTGTCCCATATGCTCTTCCGAGTGAAGGATGTCGGGAAGCAAGGGGTGCAAGAGTTTGCCAATTCGCTCAGTGCCGACCTCCTGCGCAAGTCGGAGGCAAAGGCACAGAACCTGGTATAGGCTGAGCATGGACGCCATGGTGGACTACATATTTCGGGTAAAGCTCCTGATTGTTTTGTTGAGCTAATCTGTCTCTCCTCCTCCAATAGAAGAAAAAGTGTTGAGCAGGATCTCTAATCTTATGTGCGCATTCTTGACAGACGAAAATTCAGCAGGATTTGGCACATGCGCGGAGGTTCTACATGGAGTCAGAGGAGAAGAATCTAACCCTCCCGGCACTTGAATCGTATTTCAAAGCTGCGGAGGTGGGGGCCCGCATAAAGTACAAGTCGCGGATGATAAAGTACGTGGCCATAGCTGATCCCGCCCTTGGTGCCGACTTTCTGGTGGAGGTGGGGAAGCACTACTCGCGCTCTGAAGCCCACGATGACATTGGAGAAGCTCCATCGTCTACCCACATCCTATGTGGATGGTGCAGAAAAGGTGATACATTCTTAACCAAATTGTGGTGGCAACAACTCGTTTTTGTGTGGTGTTTGGCGCTTACGAATATGCTGGGTGGTTGGACAGACCCGGTGGCTCCAAATCTGGAATGGTTCCCAAAGTACAAGGGACATGTGGAGCTTCCCCAAACCGGACAAACTGTCTGACCCACATTCGACATGTGGATGAACCGCATGACATGGTGGTTTCAGGTACTTCCCCACGCTTCGTTTGGCGCTTCTACTCTTGTAGGGGGTGGATTCATTGTATTTTTTCAGCAATGCGATCTGATGGAGGATCTCCACAGGTGACGACGAATGCGCAAGAGCAGCTGGACACACAAGCACATCAGTTCAAGATGGAGATTTCTCCTGCAGCAAAGAGCCTACGCGACTATGTGACGAGGTACTTTTTGCTCTACAAAACCGACCTATTCTTTCGGGAGATACCACATGCCCGCTGGAGCCACGAGTTCACCGACCAGCCGAACGCGGACAAAGCAGCAATGCGCCTTCTGTACAGGTACATACGCGATGCCTTCCTTTCAGTCCTTGCATTTTTCGCCGAATTTCCAGATCAGGGCTCCGAAAATGGCTAAGTCCCTAGGGTGGCTGGCCCTGAACTGGAAATTCGGCGCCATTTTTCAGGTCAAGGCCATATGGGACTTAGCCATTTTCGGGCCGGACCTGTGAAAATGGCGCCGAATTTCCAGTCAGGGCTCCGAAAATGGCTAAGTCCCTAGGGTGGCTGGCCCTGAACTGGAAATTCGGCGCCATTTTTCCAGTTCTGCCCTATTGCCGTTCTGGGACTTAGCCATTTTCGGGCCGGACATGGGAAAATGGCGCCGAATTTCCAGTCAGGGCTCCTAAAGTGGCTAAGTCCCTAGGGTGGCTGGCCCTAAACTGGAAATTCGGCGCCATTTTTTCAGGTCAAGGCTGGGACTTAGCCATTTTCGGGCCGGACCTGTGAAAATGGCGCCGAATTTCCAGTCAGGGCTCCGAAAATGGCTAAGTCCCTAGGGTGGCTGGCCCTGAACTGGAAATTCGGCGCCATTTTTCCAGTTCTGGCCCTATTGCCGTTCTGGGACTTAGCCATTTTCGGGCCGGACATGGGAAAATGGCGCCGAATTTCCAGTCAGGGCTCCTAAAGTGGCTAAGTCCCTAGGAACTGGAAATTCGGCGCCATTTTTTCAGGTCAAGGCCATATGGACTTCCATTTTCGGGCCGGACCTGTGAAAATGGCGCCGAATTTCCAGTCAGGGCTCCGAAAATGGCTAAGTCCCTAGGGTGGCTGGCCCTGAACTGGAAATTCGGCGCCATTTTTCCAGTTCTGGGCCCTATTGCCGTTCTGGGACTTAGCCATTTTCGGGCCGGACATGGGAAAATGGCGCCGAATTTCCAGTCAGGGCTCCTAAAGTGGCTAAGTCCCTAGGGTGGCTGGCCCTGAACTGGAAATTCGGCGCCATTTTTCCAGTTCTGGGCCCTATTGCCGTTCTGGGACATAGCCATTTTCGGGCCGACCTGGGAAATGGCGCCGAAGTTCAGTCAGGGCTCAGAAATGGCTAAGTCCCTAGGGTGGCTGGCCTTGAACTGGAAATTCGGCGCCATTTTTCCAGTTCTAGGCCCTATTGCCGTTCTGGGACTTAGCCATCTTCGGGCCAAACCGGGAAAAATGGCGCCGAATTTCCAGTTCAGGGCTCCCAAGATGGCTAAGTCCCTCGGGTGGCAGTCATCGAAAACCGAAATTCGGCGCCATTTTTCCATTTCTAGGCCCACTCAAATCCGCCCCAACCTGGGAAAATGGTGCCGAATTTGCAGTTCAGGGACCTCATTGTGTTTTTCATGAATGCAGGTACTGCAAGTTCTCCCTTTTGGAGAAAGGTCATCTGTCTTTCGAGCCACCATTCTTCCTGGCATGGAGGAACCCTGGGGCTGACTCCATGTACACTGACGATATTGTGAAGGAGTGGCATCTGGAACATTTGCGTGATTGCCCTTGGTATGTGGACCTTCCGCCCGGCTCGCTCGACCCATCCGAGTTTCAATTGAAGCTGGATGTTGAGGTTCGACGAAACCGGGCTTCGCTGCCTCCGCTGGGTGCAAAAGAGGCAAAAGCGCTTGCGAACTCCAGGAAAGCGGCAGAGCTTGCTCAGGCAGGAATTCAGGAGAAATTGAATGAGAAGAGTAAAGGCCAAAGGAAAAGGACAAGGAAACAGGTGAGTGCAGTAACACCCAAAAAACAGAAAACCATCGGGGCATCGGAGGAGGCGCAGGAGGGACCCAAGAGAGTGACTCGGACGACGACTTTGTTCAAGGTCCTGCGACTGCTGTTGCTGCTACCCAGTCACCAGTTGTCCGGTTCCCAAGTCAGTTCGGAGTGGGACTGGCTCTGCCAAAGTTGGCATTTGAGGGCGAGCCTACACGGCGGTATTTGGCGGTGACGTTTACGCACAGGCCAAAGCTAGAACCTCCAACCATCATCCAATGTGTCAATGAGAGGTTCCTTGACGCTCTCGCTGCCAGGGCAAAGAAGGTGGCACACAGCAAGTCTCTGGTGGAGCAGAAGGGGAAAGCCAAGAAGAGGGCTGCCGGTACAGAGCCTAAAGACCCCCTGGTTTTGAAGCCATGATGGAATTCTTCACGGCTGTTAGCACGGATTGCAAGAGCACTCGGGGGGGGGGGGGGGGGTTTGAGGTGGAGAGAGCTTGTGACATGATTCTCCTCGACATTCCAGATGGGGAGCTGCTGGAGGGCCTGGATGGTGTGCCCACCTGGAACAGGTTTACTGAGGACTACTGGAAAACCGGGTTTGGGCTGGCGGGGATGCTTCTGGATGACGGTGGATGTGTGGTTGTCCTTGCCACAAGAGGGAAGACCACAGAGAATGCGGTGGCAAGGTGGACACCGAAAAGTGTCACCCCGGTCCTCCTCAGAAAATGGTTCTGCATCAATACAGGGGTTGCGAACAGAGGGCCAAAGTGTAAGTTATCAATCTATTGCATTCACCTCATATTGTGGTGTATCTAAACAAGATCCCGGAGATGATGCCTCTTTTGTTGGATGTGCAGACATTGGTGTTTGAGGCATATTGCTTTGTGAAGAGAGGGTCTACGTTCAAATTCCGCAACGATGGTCGTCTTGTTGATGCCGTTGTGGACCCTGTTACCTACGATGTCCTCTACAACTATGTGCCCCACTCCAGTATGCCGAAGGACACAAAGACAGGCAAACCGTGGCGGTACAGCCGGACCCGGAGCCCTGCTTTCATCCAAACCCTCATGGAGACGTGCTCGGATGTCCAAGGGCGGATTTTGGACCTCACATGCGGCGGGTAAGCCTTCACGTGCTCAGTTTGTCCCTTGGCCCGATTGCAATTGCATGCCGCAAGCTATTAACCGCCCGCTTTGTTCCTCAGGTGCTTTAATGTGGGCAGGGACGTTGTCCGACAGGCATGTGTTCGCCTTCGAGCCAGATACTGCCCTCCACAACTCGGAACTTGCAGCGGCTGAACGTCTGCCGAAAGAGGAAGAGGCATCCTCGGAGGATGAGGAAAAATCCGAGAAGGAGCAGGGGGAGGAACAAGTTGGGATCGAGGCCGAGGAGCCCCCGGTGTACGAGTGAGTGGTCGCATTGTAAGTTGCCTCCAGATTTTGTGAGGCACCTCCCTTCGCCCTCTTATTTCATTGAAAACCCTTTCTGCTTCTGCTGGTATTGACATTCTTGAAGTGGATTTTTTCTTACTGTAGGATGCCAAGTACGGCAGGAGGGACGTCTACACCGGAGTTCATGGGCAGGAGGAACGTGCCTTTTTTTGCCAGGGGGGATTTCACGCCTAGTCCAGAAAGGGACTACATCCTTCCTACTTATGCTGCCCGGCTTGCTTCGGTGTCCATTAGGAGGTGTTCCGAACCTAGTCGTGTACAGCAGATTTTAGACGAGGCAAGCCTCAAGAAAATGAAGATGAGGGAGGAGGCAGCAGCTATTAGAACCCGTCGGGCTCGTAGATTTGTCTTGGATTCTGCTGAGGAAAGTGGGGGAGAAGAGGCAGAAGATTCCCAGGAGGTGAGGTGGACAGTCCCCCAAGGAGAGGACGACATTTTTGAGAGGCATACTGCAACCGATGCATCACAGAGCTCGGAGGATGGGGGGGATGAGGAAGAAGGAGGGCCAAGTTCCTCGGAAGGTGTAGGAGAGTAGTTCCCATTCCTGCTATGATAGTTAGGACACACTTGTATAGACGTGGCTTGCAACCAAATTTGCAATAAAATGTTGCATTTCATTGCTATGACGAGTCCACATGACCCTATTTCCGTGCCTCCTAACCCTATTTCCGTGGACACAATTCGGTCCGCTCATGCTTTTTTTTGTTCCGCTCATGCTCATGCCGCTCATGAAATAGCAACCCCCCAAACCACCACAGATCTACCCAACGACCTAACTTACAGAATTCAATATGCATCTTGCGGCCGAGTCTGATGAGAGGGCAACACAGGCTGAAATAGGTTGAAGAAGAAGGTGCCCTACCACATTGTCCTTGACCTGTCCTGACCCATGGAGGATTTGACCGATGACCTCTTGTGTGTGCTGCTTGTGTCTGTAGTCAGGTAATGTCGGATTGGTCTGTGAGATCGAACCACTACTCCTCCTCCTCTTCTCCTTCGTGCATCATTTGCTCAACGCCTCCATCCCACGCCCCTGCATATCCTGCTATCATCGCGTTCCATCCCTCAGCTATGTGGTGTGGCGCAGGAGACTAAAAAACGCCAAGTCCCAGCCCTCCTTTCTGTTCACGATTACACTAATGGGCAACCTTATTAGCAATTTTTTAACTTTTTTAAACCTAATGGACAACCTTATTTGCATTATATGTGCCTTCAAAATGACACGTGTAGTGATGTAGTCGTATAAATAGAGCTCTGAAACCATCTTCAATCATGGAGTCATAAGATTCCATGAAACGTCGTCCACGTGTAGTCAAACATATCACACTAGTCATATAAACCATCCCTGTCATCATGGTCAACAATGTTTGACCAATGCTCCCTAACTTTCCGGAGTCATGTAGTGATATCCATTACTACAAAGTCATAAAACTAAAACTGTAATGCAATTCAACGCTCTGTAGTAATGTACCTAGTGCAGTTTTTATGACTCCGCCAAAGCCGTAGTCCTAAAAACGCTCATCTGTTGTAGTGTAATTACACCGTTTATCCTTTTAACCCCAAGACCCACAACCAAAACCGCCAATCCAAAACCCAGCACCATAAAGAAAAGCAAACACCCTAACCCAGTACCATATGAAAAAATAAATAAATAAAATAAAAACTAAGAAACCCAAAAGGCCCTAAACCCTAAATCCAGAAAGGCCGGCCGTCGCCTCTTGCGACACCCTGGCGTCGCATTGGACGACGAGTTTTTTTTTTGTTTTTTACCTGGGGGTCGCACCCCGCGACGGACAGCCGTCGCGGGGGGCGACGTGTTTTTTTTATATTTATGGCCGGGGGTCGCAAGAAACGACGGCCATCCGTCGCAAACTTCACTTTTACATTTCAAAAAAAGGGGGGCGCAGGCATGCGATGGCCGGGCGTCGCACGTGGGCGCTGCGTTTTTTTTTCCCCTAAGTGCTTGAAGCATCTCTTTCCCCTCCCTTTTTCGTTTGTTCTTGGGAGAGAGGTAGTTCAGAGAGTGGGGTTTAGGGTGGAGGAGAAACGCACCTGCTGCTAAGCCCGAGTGGGTCGCAAGGCCCCAAGGAGTTTGCCCCAACGCCGCTCCAACGCCGCTCCAACGCCCAAGGTAAGCACCGCCTCCTCCCTCACTTTCTGTCTTTTTTTCTTGCCCTAAGCACGGGCTGATGTCTCTCTCCCCTGTGTGGTAGGAAAGCCGCGCAGAGGTGCGCTCTAACAAGCTGAAGAGAGAGAGAGCCGTGGTGAGCGGGGGAGAAACACCCTGCAGCGGCGGGGACCCCGCCGCTGGCAGCCGCAACAGCACCGCAGCAGCAAAGGTACGTCGGGGAAATTTCACTCTCCCTTTCCTCTCTGCTTCTGTTTACTATTCAAAGGTAGTCTTCCTGCCCTGACTTTAAATTTAGGTCTGGTGCCAAGAGTGGGATAGACCCTTGAGCGCATCCATGATGTCATCCCCCATGTCACAGACTGGAAACAGGTTCAGGGAAGTTTTCTTCCTAACCTTATTTTCATCGGACAATTTTCTGGTAACACATGGCTTTGGACTGTCGAGCGGCTTTTACTCACCCATCCCTTTGCTATCCGAGGTGGAAACTCCAAGATAGAAGAGTTGGATATCTCTAAGCACTCAGCCCGCTCAGTACAATCAGTCATGACCTGCAGCTAGTGAATCATGGTTGTGCTTCCCATTTGTATTCCTTCTTGCCTTCATGTTATCAATTTACCTTATCTGATACTGAAGCATCAGATTGCTTCAGTATCTACTTAGTTCCAGTTTATCATGCATTCATTTCACAGCTTCCCTCATGTCTCTCTACACAGTGTGCTTGTATAGAATAAGTATCAGATTATGATTTATCAGGTACTAGGCCAATGTCAAGGTGACTCTAATCCGCCCTACAGTATCACTACAGCTCTGCATATAATAAGCATCTATTGTTCATCTTTTCTCCTTCTTTGTCCTCTCGTTCTTGCTCTCCGCCTGATCTCCTCTTTCATCACCCAGAAATGCTCCCCGTGAAGTGTCCCTTCTTTCCGTTGCCGCTCCCCTTATCTACCCGCAAGCTGTTCTAACCACCTAACTAATTAACCATCATCCCTGCATTAACACGTTCCTTCTGCAGATGTCGTTCCCTCACAGTCGTTCCCTGTCAATGATAACTGTTCCCCCTGTACTGTGACCGGCTGTGCCGAGCTGTGACTGACTGTGTAAGGCTGTGTACTGGTTGTGACGGACTGTGTCGGCTGTGTCGGGCTGTGCGAAGCTGTGGCGGGCTGTGACGGGCTGTGTCGGGCTGTGTTGGATGTGTAACCCCCCTAAAGCCTGCTGCTACCACCTCTAAGGCTCCTGTTGGTCTCAGTCTGCGCAAAAATTAAGGGAACCCCACAGTACCCATAAAAGCGTCTAAGTCCCAAGCAGCCCTCTAACATTTACCCATCCCCCTCTCAAAAAGTCGTGTCCTCACGGTTTACTGTTTGGGATTAGCAAACCTTTGTGAGCGAGCACCCTTCTGACGGTGAGAGTCTCGTGAAGGACTCCGTGTGCAAGCCCAAATCCTGTCACTGGTTGACGGAGATGATTGAGCACTACCTGGAAATGTCTAACCCTCCTTTGGCTGATAACGAGGTAACCTCTCAGGCATAGGAGATCCCCGTCTTTTCTTCTCTGCCATCTGAAGTGCATAGTCCTCTGCCATGTCAAAGAGTCCGCGAAGAAACAGTAGTATCAGAATACTCGTCTCCCCTTAGGTGTTTTAACGGCCGAACTTTAAGTGGAATCCTGTGTGGCATACAATGTTGTCCAACCATATCTGGAAGTTTAAATTGTACAACTTGTTGTAAGCGCTGGCACGCAAAATGAGTGAACGTCCTGAACTCCTTATCTATAGGTAAGAGGTGTGCCAATGACTTGGGAACAGTGCAAGTATTTCCATGCCTCATGTCCCTTAAAGAAAATATCCTCAGGGCCGAATTTCTGTGTTGTCAAATTGTTCCAAGCCGAATGAAACCATGAACGAAGTTGGGAATCCTTCTGCATCATAACTTTTGCATCATATAGGTACATATGAGGTGGCACTGAAGGTAAGACCCAATGATCCCCACTGGAATACTCAGAAATCGCAATTGCATCCTCTGCTGCTCAATGTGATAACGTGCCAGAAAACAAGCAGCATAGTATAATCCACAGCCCATGACAATACTTGATACCTCCTTGATTTTGGTATAAATGTACCCATGTACAACTTGGAAGGCAATTAATTCCTTCAACATGGTACCTGCTTCAGACCAGTACCTCGCAAAGTGATGATCCTCAATGGGTCGATTGTTCGGAAGAACCTTAGTCATAGTCGCCACTGGCAGCCAAATGCGCATGATCTGGTAGTAATGAGCCAACGACTGTGGCGGACTAAATTCCTTCCAAGCCAAATCCAACACAATGGGAATTTGGTTGAAGGGCATAATCATAGCCCGACTGTACTCCCGTGCAGCAGGAGTCTTAGGTGGGTTAAAAGCAGCATCCCCCCATACCTCAGGCTGTGGTGTGGCTGTAATAACAACAGGGTCAGTTACCCGCACAGTCACTTACTGTGGTATTGGTACCACTGGCCCTTCTACCACTGGCATCTCCTGCACCCCTTGCGAAGAAGATTGAAAAATTAGAGTTCTGGCATGTAAATAAGTAGCCATCAGCTGCTCCTCAGGTACAAAGACTCTCTTGTCAATATTTGAACTCAGGTCATCCACCTGAGTCTGCAAGCCTTCTACATCCTCCTTTAGCTCCGCTATTCTACTATAGACATTGTCTATAGTAGTTGTGGCAATGTTCTGCACCTGCAGTTTGAGCTCATTCATCTCGCCCTGGGTGAGCTTCCGTGGTGCTTTGCCTTCCACCAGCCTTTGTGCTAACCAGACCTGCATAAGGTGGTTATCCACCAAGTCGTGTGTGGCACCCTTGAGAGTCTGCTCCTCTGTGAGCTTGTACACATCTAACTGCTGCTGTAAAGCCTCCATGCGCTTCGCATGAGGTTCAACCAAACTTGCATAGGCAGCAACCAGATTATTGGCTTCCTTCCAAGCCTTGTTAGCCACAGAGAGTTCATTTCTATTGACCATGACTGTTTGTTGCAACTCCAGGATGTACCTCTCTTGGTCAGCCTCAACCTGTCTGTATTGCTTGAAAGTATTCTCATTGCGACAGATTGTATTCTTCATATCAACAATGAGTTTCGCCTGCTTGATTATCTCTGCCTCTGCCTTCATACATCTCTCCCATTGTCTGTTAACTTCTAATGCAATTTGCTCAAGAGTAGTTGTGAGTGTAGCACTTTGTATGGTCATCCTCTCATGTACTGCCTGCAACTCTGTATGTAGTGCATTCACTTCTTGCAACTTGCCCTCATGCTTCACCTGCATTTGGTATAACTGTTGTTTATGTGCTTTGTGCAACTGGTCCTGCGCGAGGCCTGCTTCAATCAAATGTCCCTTGGCCAACTGCAAAGCAGCCTTTGTGTCCTCTAACTCTTGCTGTAACTTGAGATTGACCTCCTCATCGACCTTGTTTGCACACTCAGTGGCAAGTCGAGCCTCAAACTCCTTCCCGAGTTCCTCCCTCAAAGCTGCCAATTGGATAGATGGAACATGGGATTTCAGATAAGTGCCCAACAAATTAAGTGTTCTGCTTATGGAACTCATAAGCATGGCCTGCTGAGGGTCATCATGGTGAGCTTGCTGCTGTTCTTCCTGATCCTCGACAGTGTGATGCCTCACCAACCATTCAGGCCATTGCCCCACCAGATTCTCTTCCTGAACCACCTCATCCGCCACAGGTGCTGCAGTGTCTTGATATTCTACCCCTGGTACCTCCATCACAGGTGTGGGTATTACATGCATAGCAAGGTTTTCCTTGGACAACTGCTGCACCTCTGGAATCACTGATTCCCTTACCAAGCCAGAGTTTTCATAGAGAAGGTCACCTTTTTCAATTTCGGCCACGACCTGCTCTGTAGTGGGTATGTCCAACCTTTCTCCTTCCAGAGCAATTGGGGGTGAAGTCATAGCATGTACTAACTGTGGAACCTCCAAAACATCTGAGTCAATTGGTTGTGGTGGCTGTGGTATCAAATTGACTTCTTCTTCCCTCTTTGAAGGTCGTGCTTCCAATAATAGCAGCTCTCTGTGCTGCTGTGCCCCATCCTTCACAAGAGCTTGGGAAACATTATCGTGCGGTTTCCGTGAAGCCAGTGGATCCGCCACTACAGTCATACCCCGCCTCTGTCTCTTAGATTGGTGTTGCCCTGCCAGTCCACCCTCACTGTGTGAAGAGCCCTGCTCTTCAATTGCAGTGGTTTCTGCCTCAAACACTCCCATCTCCTTACGTTCCCGAGTATCAAGTATGCAAGAATCAAGAATTATTTGGGCAATGACTGGACCGGACACAATGATCGGAGACTTAGCAGTAGTGCCCTGTAACCTCTTCATCTCGTCCACCAATCCGTTGTACATTAACTCCGCCCAAGCGACATCATCTCCCCTCAAAGCTTTCATGATCTCCTCTGTGAATGACCTGCTCAAATACTGTTGGTTCTGTTTCATGGCAAACAGAACGTTCAATATTTGGCCAACTTCCCTAAGCCCTGGGTACTTGGCTTTGGTACAAGCGTAACCTTGAGTTTTAAAGAAACTCCCTTCTTGGAACAAATTCCCTATCTGCAATCTTGCCCTGTGCTCATCCACATCCACATGTCCTGATGACAAATCAAACAATTGCTGCAGGTACTGGGGAGTAATTTCTATATCTACTCCCCTCACCTGAGTAACTCCCGTCCGAGGCTCAAAATTCTGAAGAAATTGTATCATGAACTGCCGATGATGCAAGGACCAGTCCTTGCATAGCAGCCCCTCCAATCGCAACTCCCTTAGCAGCTGTACTGCCTGCGGTGCTGCAATTGTTTGCTTCTGCAGTATCGTGGTGCTCTCCACCTTGATATCCTCCATTCCCCTCACTCTCTTCATTCTAGACAAACAGAAAGGCTTTGCTGAAGGAAAGCTTGCAGGGCACAGAGCATGAAGGTATGGTTGGCACAAAATGGAACAGGTAAGTGCGTGTAAGCCTGTGGGGCTTGCAAATAACGAGTGAGAGAAAATGTACTCTTAATGCTTCCGTCCTTGCGCCACTGCGTGAGAAGTAAAGCGAGTGTGTAATCCGTTACATCTGCCATAGCTACAAAACTAGTGCTTTGATTGCCCCTGCCGTCGAGACCTTGGCTATTCCGAGCCACCCCGACTCTTCCGCTCATAACACTTCCTATTTCTTGTTCTTGTTTCTTGGAGGGAACTACCTGCATGTAATTCGCACTCCTGATTGGCTATGGACTGCTTAGGTAATTTCTTAATTCCACCCCCCTCCATGGACATTCCCACCTGGAATGTCCAGTGGGACAGCACATGTGGCATAGGTTTTTTTTTTTTTTACTCGGAAATGGTTCCGTTACCCTTACACTGAATGCATTAATGGGCCCACAATTTGTATTAGCTGCTGTCACGTGTCCGTTTCTAAACATGCCCCCGACTTCCCCTCTCCGCGTGGCACATTCTCCAAGTTTGACTTCCAAATTTTTCTTCACTTGATGGCCACTTTTCTAACGTTAATTCGTGTCCACCTGTCATGACCCTATGGACTGTGTAACCTGTATGGGCTGTGTGGCGCTGTGATGGGCTGTGATAGGCTGTGTGACACTGTGATGGGCTGTGATAGGCTGTGTGACACTTGTACTTCCCGCCCTGGTCATACACGCGCGGCTTAACGACAAATACTCCATACTCCGTTGGTATCACTGGCGCAGCCCGTGACTGCTTTTGCGTTTCAACATGCAAATCGTGCTGCAATGGTTTGTCATGGATACCACTGTACCCCTTCAACTTATTGGCATTGACTCTTCCCAGCATCTCTTTGTTAATGGTTTGTAACATGGCTGTGTTGTTATCATACATCTTCTGTATGACATAAGGTCATTTCCATGGTGATTTGAGCTTAGAAGCTTTAATCTTCCCCTTCTTCTGCAATCAGAGAACCAAATCTCCCGTCTTAAAAGTCTTTAAATTGCCTTCATCAAACTGTTCCTTCCTCTTCATCTGTATTCTGGTCATGTTATCAGCTGCATCAGCACGTACTTCTTCCACATGGTATAATTCATGTTTCCTGACCTTAATTGAATCTTCCAATTCCATTATCTTTCCCCATTCAATTCTTATATGAAGTCCTGTATGACCACAAAGCTGTTAGTACCTTTGTATCCCAATCCGTTCTGTTTGCATTGACTATCTTAGCCAAGATAGTACATAGTATTTTGTTGGTAGCCTCTGCCTGCCCATTACCCTGTGGGTAATACGTTGTACTCTTCCTATGCATAATCATGAACTCTTTAGTCAATAGTTCAATGGTCTCATTAATGAAGTGACTTCCCTGGTCACTGATAAATTCCAAGGGACAGCCAAATCGTGTAAGTATGTTCTCATACATGAACCTTGCTGTGGACTTGGCTGTGTTGTCCCTCAGAGCTTTTAGCTTCCACCCACTTCGTAGTATAATCAGTGGCTATAATTATGTACTTGTTCTGTGTATTCTTGGCCGGTGGGTTAATTGGTCCAACAAAGTCTAGTCCCCATTTCTGAAATGGTTCAGTAGGCATCGTAGGATGCAAAGCCATCTTCCCAGATCTCTGCAAAGGTCCTAGCCTCTGACATTCATCACAACTCTGACAATACCTGTGTACATCTTTGAACAAAGTAGGCCACCAGTAACCTGCAAGTAGTATCTTCCTACTCGTAGTCTTTTCTCCAAAATGACCTCCAGCCACTCCTTTATGAACTTCCTCCAAGACTTTATTTACTTCATGGTGGTACAAGCATCGTTTAAGTACTCCATCAGGTCCTAGCTTATACATTCTGCCCCCTACCATAGTATAAGGTAAAGCCTTGATAGCGATTCTCTTCCTCTGCTCCTTACTATAACTAGGTGGGCACTGACCATGAGTAAGGTAGTATCTGATTGGCCACTGCCAATCTAACCATTCATCTGCACTTCCCTGCACCTCCATTGCAAATAAACTCGCATCAGGTAATTGGTTGTCTACTCCTGTGGCGGGCTCTCCAGTTGTTAGGCGTGACAAATGATCTGCCACAAGATGCAAACGGCCAGGCTTGTAAACAACTTTGAACTCAAACTCATGCAAGATTATTAACCACCTTGCTATCCTTCCACTTATCAAAGGTTTGTTCACCAGATATATCAGAGCCTGGTGATCCACATAAAACATAAACTTTCTTCCCAATAGGTAATGCCTGAATTTCTTGACTGCATAAATCATTGTCAGTGCTTCTCTTTCAGTTGTGCTATAGTTCCTTTCAGCAATGTTCATCAACCTGCTAGCATAGTACACAGGTGAATCTATATTTCCTGTAACATTTTGGGCTAACACCGCTCCCAACGCTTCTCCTGAGGCATCACAGTGAACATGAAATACTACATGCCAGTGAGGGTTAATCAGCATAGGTGTAGTTATTACTGACAATGTAAGTTCCTCAAAAGCCTGTTGACATTCAGCTGTCCATGCAAACACTGCATCTTTCTATAGAAGCTTGCTCAATGGTGCTGCTATCTGTGCATACTTTTGACAAATCTTCTGTAATAACTGGTTTGTCCAAGGAATCTCCTTAGACTCTTAACATTTACTGGTGGTGGAGAGGCTTTAATGGCCTCTGTCTTCCTGGGATCCACAAGAAGTCCCCTCTTACACACAATGTGTCCCAAAAACACCCCTGAGTTCACACAGAAAGTACACTTTTCTGGATTCAGGCCCAGACCTCTCATCCTGCATCTGGCCAAACATAACTCCAATTTATGCAAGTGCTCATTCTTAGAGCTGTACACACTGAAATCATCCAAGAACACCTGCATGAAATCATCCAGATACTCATGAAAAGATTCACTTATCATTCTTTGAAAGGTTGCTGGTGCATTACAAAGTCCAAAAGGCATGACTTTGTATGCATAAGCACCCCAGTCTGTGATGAAAGCTGTCTTTCCCTGGTCTTCTTTTGCCACTTGCACTTGATTATAACCACTGAAGCCATCCATGAATGAGTACATCTCATGGCCTGCCACAGTCTCCAATACCGCTTCTGTGAATGGCAAAGGGAAAGGATCTTTCTTCGTGCAAGCATTCAACTTCTTATAATTCACACAAACTCTCAGTTTACCATTCTTCTTGGGAACTATCACAATGGGTGACAACCAAGTTGTATACTCTATCGGGTATATAAACTTAGCCTCAGCCAACTTCTTGATCTCTTCTCCAACCTTCTGTGCATAGTTGGGATTCATTCTGTACCTTGCCTGTTTGATTGGTACTGACCCTGGTTCTAGTTCAATCTTATGCTGACAAATCTCAGGTGGTATTCCTTTTAGATCCTCGTAGCTCCAAGCAAATACACCTCTGTATTTGATGAACAAACTCTTAGCTTCCTCAAATAATTCTGGCTCCAAATCAGCCCCTACCTTCACCATCCTCGGTTCCTCTTCAGTTCCCACATTCACTTCTCTCACCTGCTTATCAGCTGTGATTGTCCAACCAGTCACCACTTCATCCTGTAAACTCACAGTGGCTGGTTCCTCTAGGATTTCCATTTCTCCTTCTCTTTCTTCATAGAAATGTGGTGGGTAACTGCTTGTTTCACCTTCAATTGGTGTTGCTGTCACTACACCACAACAGATACCTTTTAAACAACTTAGGCCTTCCAGCTGCATCTCTGCAACCTACTCCCACTATGGGTGTGCAGCGAACAGGGTAACTTCCTGCTCCTCATCCAGTCCTCCCCTCCAGTCATACTCCCTGACCTCTCGAGGTCTTCTCGTAGCAGATAATCTACTAGATTTCTTAGTGGTAATTTGTATCTTGTGCATCCCATCATGCACAGTTAGTAACTGGGAATTCCAGTCATGGAATACCCTGGCCTGTTTCAGCCATGGACGTCCCAACAATAAGGAGTAAGCTTCCATGACTTCATCCATTTTTAACACAGTTACTGTGATCATAAACATCATCTTTTGAATCTATATCTTAACTCCTCTTATCAATCCCAGTGGCTGTACACTTCTTTGATCTGCCATTGTTACTGTAAATGGGGCTGGCTTCATGTTACTTAGACCAAGCTTCTGCCTTAATTGGTCTGTCATGATATTCACTCCAGAGCCTCCATCTATCAGTACATCAGTCAATTGGATTACTGGCATAGAATCATCAAAGTCCATGACTATTTCTCGCCCTTCCGGCTTCACATTATAACTAGTCACCTTATTGTTCAGGTCTGTGTTCCCTGTCACATGGGCAATTCGATTGATTGCTTGATACAGCCTGTGTCTACAATAAGGTGCCACAGCCAATAGCTGTCAAATATTAATCTCCGCTTTGGACTGAAATATTACTTCAGCCAAAGTCCCTTCATTACTCTGCATGTCTGCAGCTTCTTTCTTCCCTTCATCCTCACTCACTTCCTCTTCTCTTTCAGAATCAGAGGAATCTGCCATAGGAATATCAGTACTCTTCTGCATTTCCCTTATGGTATCTGCCACTTCCTTGTGCAGTTCCTTCTCATCTCTCCAAGCCTCATCATCTTCAGGCACATCACCGCCATCTTCATTATTATCATCTTCCTCATTTACTGGAGGTATTAGTTTGGCTTTGCTTCTCGTTACTATCATTGTACTTACTTCTGGTACAACACATGGCCTAACCATGTGAGCTACCACCACTGGCCCCTCATTCACAGGAGCTCTCATCTCATTCTGGTGTCTGATCCAGAATGGACAGGCTGCCTTGCAATGGCCTGCCTGATTACAATAGTAACACAGTTCTTCCCCATTAGGTCCTTGCCCTTGGTCTGTTCTGGAATTGTTTCTGTAATCCTGACTCCCTGGCTAGTAATTCCCCCTTGGATTACCCTGATAGTTGCCTCTGGAATTTCCTTGGTAATTCCCTCTTGGATTACCTCTTCCGTCCATGCCATTGTTATAACCACCAGGCCTACCATAGTGGTCCTGATCACTGTTTCTTCTTGGCTGGGGCTGCACTTGATGCACCCTTACTTGCCTAGGTTCTCTAGCTGCTGTCCTTCTGTTGTAGTAACAATTCTCAGTAGAATGGTTATCCATTTTACAGATAGTATAGTGTTTCTCCTTCATGTGGCATTCAGTGGTGGTATGGCCTTTGTCAAGTTATTTTACCACTAGTGTGAAACTAGCTAGGAAATAGCTAGCTTTTACATATTGACATTTGGGATTGGCCCAAGTGTCAATCCAAGGGTCAAGGCAGATTTAGGCCCTGGAGTGGTTATCTTCACGGCAAGCGCGAGAGGCTCATCTTTCTCGAGTTGAGCCTCACCGCGCCTAGCTATGGCGCCGTAGTGTGGATTCCCCATGGCGTGGGGTGCACTTGGCTTGACTTATATTTGAGTGATGAGGTTATATATGCATGAGTTTATGCTTCAGCTTTGTGAGCTCGCATGAGCTTGTGCTTGTATTCTTCATCTTTATCACTCGAGAAAGATGAGCTCGAGTCTGTGAGTGCCAGGTTCGAGTTGTTTTGTAGCACTTGTGTTTTAATGAGAAGCGGTTCAGCCTAGAGTGCAGGGATCCGTGCATGAGCCTATCCAAAGTGGATAGAGTGCAAAGGCGAACATGTTGCAGGTTTGCAATGGATAGAGAGGCGGGTAGCCTATGTTGAAGAGCGGCATTGCATAGCTCAACGCTATGGCAACCAAGTTTGGGTTTCTAGTGTGAAGCGGGGGAGATGCTGGTCTCGAGTGGGCGAACTGGTGGTCGTCTTCTTTAGCTGCAGGCCGAGTTAAGGAGTTGCAACAATGTGGAGCTGCGAGGGTGTGAGATGTAAGTCACAGTTATCAGGAGCTCCAACTTCAAGCTCATAAGGAGGTATGAGTGAAGAGAGATGGCTGATTTCTCTTGTATGCAAGCCAATGCATTTGTGGCTATGTTGAGTTGGGGGCTTCAATCTGAAACTCCAGCGGTATGAGGGCTCTTGCCATGGCAAGAGCGGGGCTGGAACAGGAGCTAAGAGGTGCGGCAAGGCCATGGAATGTGCACCTAGGGTTTCAGAGCTTGGAAGAAAAGCTCTTGCACCACAAGATGAGTGTCTTGTGGCTGGAAATGTAATCCTTAGGGTTTCAGGAGCTTGGCAAAGGCTGTGGAGTGCTTAGTCTTGTCTTAGAGAGCATCAAGGAGCCAAGGAGCCAAGGTAGGGGGTTGATACCTCTTGTGTGAAGAGGTTGCATGTGTGGAGCATGTATTCAGCTCATTGAAGCTTCCATCTTCAAGCTTGGAGGGCAAGCAAGGAAGAGGGAAGGGCTGACTTCCCTTATGTGAGGGCAATGCATGTGTGGAGCATGCTTTCGGCCTGTTGAAGGCTTGTACTTTCAATTTTGGGAGTGCAAGAAAGGAAGGAAGGGGCTGGTTTCCTTGTAGGGCATGTGTGGAGCATGCTTCTAGCCCGCTGAAGCGTGTATTTTCAGGTTGGTGGGTGCAAGAAAGAAAGCAAAGGGGCTGATTCTCTGGTGGTGAGAGTGGGGCATGTGTGGAACATGCCTTCAGTCCATTGGGCTTTTGTTTTCAAGCTTTAAAGAACTAGAAGAGAAGGCTGTGGCGGGCTGTGACAGGCTGTGGCCTGTGGCCTGTGGGGCTGTGATGGGCTGTGATGGGCTGTGACAGGCTATGGCAAGCTGTGAGGGGCTGTGAGGGGCTGTGATAGGCTGTGGCGGGCTGTGACAGGCTGTGCCCTGTGGCCTGTGGGGCTGTGACGGGCTGTGATAGGCTGTGGCGAGCTATGACGGGCTGTGAGGGGCTGTGACAGGCTGTGGCGGGCTGTGCCCTATGGCTTGTGGGGCTGTGGCGAGCTGTGACGGGCTGTGGCGGGCTGTGACAGGATGTGCCCTGTGGCCTGTGGGGCTGTGATGGGCTGTGACAGGCTGTGGCAAGCTGTGACGGGCTGTGAGGGGCTGTGACAGGCTGTGGCCTGTGGGGCTGTGGCGAGCTGTGACGGGCTGTGATGGGCTGTGCCCAGTGGCCTGTGGGGCTGTGACAGGCTGTGACCCTGTGATCTGTGTAGGGCTGTGACGGCTATGACCAGTGAGCTGTGTGGGCCTGTGCTGGTCTGTGGTGGTCCGTGTTGACCTGTGGACGGCCTGTACTGACTCGTGGAGGCATTGGTGGACTGCCTAAGGACTGGCATGTGGTCTTGAAGGCCGAATTTTTGAAGCTCGTGGAGGGCGGTTTGAGGAGTATCTTCATGATATTCCCATGGTCATGCAAGTGAGGGAAGAGAGGAGAGGAAGAGTGTTGGGATGAGGGCATGCTGGGGTTAGGCATTGCTTTAGCTTCTTTTCCTCGTAGTTTCCACCCTCTCATTAGGCCAAGACCTTTCCGTAGGTGGAGGCAAGAGTTAGTCCGGGTTTGGGCTGGGGTGTCCTTGCAGGAGCAACACCGTGGAGTTGTTTTTGGTGTGGGGGAGTTGTCGTTCTGATTTCTTGTGTTTGGATCCCCTCCATACCTGCATGCTTGACTGTGCGCCATGCTAGTTTTGTGTGGGCACTTGTTTTTATAGGTGATTGGTCCGGATTTGATCACCGGCCAGTCCTAGAGCATGCTATCGATGGTGAGGCTGGGGTGATGACCAGCCAGACCATCATTGTTTCTCCTGTGGTGAGGTTGGAGGTGATGACCAGCCAACCATAGGAGTGCTTGCGGTGGATGCAGGTACAGGTGTAGGCTATGTTAGGAACTTAGTATTCCAAACCATATGCCGCAACAGGTTCTCTACCCGGTTACCTTGTGGAGAGGGGGTTAGGGACATGTTCATGACCGGTTGAGTGTCAACACGGAGGTGCCACTAGTTGCTGGGGATAGTGCCGGTTTGAGCACTAGCGATACTAGTAGGTACACGAGACGAGGTGTGCGGTTTAGGCCACCTTCACCTCCTGTGTCTTCTACAGAAGGTTCTGATTCGGATTGTGAATCAGGAGGACTCATACCGGCGGTGCAAGTTGTTTCCTTGCCATTGTTGTGGGACACAATGGAGGAGATGTATGGAGCTACCAAGGGGCCACGAAGTACTCTGGGGCGGTGGGCACCATCGAGTTGGATGATTTTATCCAAGAGTTTGATAGTTGGTGTGATTTGCAGCAAATGCGCAATCCACAACTATTTACGCCTTTCATGGCATGGAAGGGGCTGTTTCAGCACCTTGAGGGGCCGCCTATGGATGATTACCATGAGTTCAGGCGGGGGCATGAGGTTGAGATCGAGGAGTGGAGGATGTACTAGTCACCCGACTATGTCTCCATCACTAGGGGCACTAGAGCCTCGAGGGCAGTGGCTACACCTGCCGCTGCACCGGCAGCTTCATCGAGTAGCAGTGGGACTAGTGGGACTGGTGGTACAGTAGCTACGACGTCCACCCAAGCCATTACCGCACCAGCACTAGTACCCGTGCCTGCCTTCAACCCTGTTGTGGAGTTCTTCGAAGAGTTGAGAGGGAACTACCAAGGGGTGAGGACAGAGAAGTTGCGGAGCTTGCAAGAGTTCCAACGGAAGCCGACCGAGAGCTTGAGGGAGGCTTTCACTCACATGAGGCGCTTGATAAATGTAACCCAAGGGGTTACGGAAGCTCAGGCAGTCCAATTCTGGTATGGGATATTGGACAAGGAGCTGAGGAGAAGGGGTGCGGGATGCAACTCTTCTACAAGCGGCCCAACCCACCTTAGCAAATGTGTTTTTGCTGGCAGAGCGGATAGAGCTCAACATGGTGGAGGAACGAGTGGTCATGGTGGGATTTGCTAAGGAGACACCACGGGGTATTGGTGCTCCTAGCCAACCACTACCTCAACGTGCTCAAGGCAACAAGGGGGCTCAGATGAAGCTCAGGGAAGGGGAGAGAGGACCTCAGATGCAGGGGTCTCTCCCTTCATTTGCTGGCCAACAACGGGCGGATGTGGTGTGCTGGACATGTGGAGGACCCCATGTCAAGAAGGATTGCCCAGAGGGAGGCAAAAGGCCGGCACATGCACAGCCTGCACAGTTGCAGTGTGGGCATTGTGGCAAGCACGGACATGGAGAGGCCCAGTGTTATGGTTTGCATCCTGAGTTGCGCCCAGGCCAGTTCTAAGGGAACAATGGTGGTCGGGGGCGAGGTGGAGCAGCCCAAAGAGGACGAGGTGGCCAGGCACGAGGTGCAGGCCAAGGGCAAGCTCAACATGGCCAAGGACGCGGAGGTCAGGGTGTTGACCAAGGCATGGCCAACCGGCTTCAGCAGCTAGAGCAGAGGCTCACTGCCATGGCTACAGCTTAGGTGGTACCGGCTCTAAGGCCGGATGGTCCACCTCCTGCTCCTGAGGGAGGAGATATGGGAGGCATGGGATTCATGTGTGGAGCAGCACTACCACTAGTGCAGGTGGAGTCTGCTGCAGCCGTGACTCGAGGAGCAGCACGAGTTCCTGAGCCACGGGGTGCGGAGGTGGAGTTGGATCCACAGCGTGGGGAGGCAAGCCGTCAGGCTAGGCTTCCTCAGTCATTCACATTGGCAGAGAGGCCATCCATGGCACCTAGTTCGCGCCCAACTGTTACCGAGGCGGAGGTTACTATGCCATTGGGGAGAGCTACACGGGTAGCACCACTACCTAGTGTTGCCAAGACTACGGCAGCTAGTGTGCTGCTAGGAGCGGCCACATCGGTGTGCCAGGCTCCATTGTTCTTGGCTACCATGATTGCGACGCCAGGGGTAAGACCAGCTGAGGTGTTCAGGCTGGCACCTACACTCTGTGAGAGTGGGGAGGTTATTTCATCTTCTCGGAGATAGTGGGAGGTGTAGTGCCGGAGGGATCCTCGGATTTGAGGGTCAAGACTGCCACGGCGGCGCCATGGCAAGCTGCAGCTACCAGGTTGATGGAGCTGCCAGCTAGGCCACCCATTGAGCGCGCCATGGTGACACCCGGAGTTGTCATGTTAGACAACCAGGATGACATTTTCTGTTTGAGTGGACCGGCAGGCAAGAGGTACCGGCCACTGCGGGTCTTGTTGGACTCGGGAGCTCAGCCATTGATGTTGGGCAGAGCTGCTATTGCAGGCTTGGGCCTCACGGAGGCGGATATGGAGCCTTGTCCTTTCCAGATACAGACGTCTCTGGGAGGATCGAAGCAAGCTCGGGGCATGACATGGCGTGAGTTGGCTATCAGACTACGGCCGGATCACCCTACAGATGGCTCAATGATGCGAGCCAAGGCCATTGTGACAGACGCGGTCTCATACGATGTTCTGGTTGGTGGGGCAGTGTTGTACCCCATGGGCTTCACCCTGGATTTTTGGGAGGAATCATCTTCCTATAGGCCTGCATGGCAATCAGGGGAGGGTCGGCGTGTGCAGCTCCCTGTGACGTTCATAGGAGGAGTTGCGGTTGCCCAGCGAGGCAAGATGCCCACACTAGCAGCATTCATAGCGGCAGTGAGTTGGCCTGGAGAGTTGCTTGAGGGCAACGCTCATTCAGAGGATGTGCCACCTCCGGGAGAGCAAGATGACATGTATGGTATGGCAGAGTTGCCTACCATGGTTGCTCAGACTCCATTGTGGGGCACGAGCAAGGATTTGCAGTGGGATGCTGATCGACGGGTGCAACAAGCCTAGGTGGAGGCTTTTGTACCGTCAAGAGAGGAGGAGAGTGCGGGGATTGCACCAGGACCACCTCAATTGTCTCCATTGGACACCACACCTATTGTGTGGCAGTATCCGGATGAAGGCATTTGTCTTCTGGACTTGTTTGGCGGGATCAGCACCGGATTGGCTGCTGTGTTACAGGCAGGTGTACGAGTTCGGTGTTACCTATATGTGGAGAGGGATGAGACTGCACGACGCATTTCACTTCGCCATGTTGCTCAGTTGGTGCAGCGGTACCCTGAGTTGTTGTCGGTGTCTGCAATTCGTGGATATCAGCAGGCCTTGCTAGCAGACATTTCGTTGTTGGGGGCGCAGGATTTGGAGCAGGTTGGCTCCATTGATCTGGTAGTGGCAGGTTGGCCCTGCCAAGGGCATTCATCAGCCAGGCATGGCAATGGATTGCGAGACTCGAGGTCGGGTCTGTTTTGGGAGATGGTGCGGGTTTTTGTATGTTGGAGGGTTCATGTTTTTCTGCTTTCCGAAAACTTGCTTTCCTCATTCGACCTCCGACAAGGAAATGCGGCGCCGCATTTCCAAGTATCGTCGTAGGTACTGGTAGAGGCGGCCTTCGCCAACACCAAACCGCTCCGAAATTTCGCACGTGCGAACCCTAATGCGGCACCTTATTTCCCAGTTCAGTTGCAAACCTTTCCCGCCGGATACCCGAAGAAGACATAATTGTGAAGTACTGCAGACTGTATTGGTGCAGACTCCATTGGTTCAATCGCGGCAAAAGGGTCAGCTTCATTCCAATGTTAAGGCATGTAAAACCGCGGAATACTCTATACAAGCCAGTATGCGACGTCCTTTTGCAGTGGTATACTGGATTTCCCGTTGCACGGTCACTTATTTCCATGAGCGGATCTATAAAACCATGAGCGGACTTGTTACTGACAACATATCTTTGCCGCATTACATGATCTGGAACATCCAAAAACGGCAAGGTCAAATAAAAAAACTATTATTTTAATACTTGTTTAATCTGCCGCATTTCCAAATTTGGAGGAGTCCGCTCATGAAATCCGCGTATCTTAGACTTCGGCTCACCGCTCATGCGGCTCATGCGGCTCATGGCTCATGGCTCATGGTTTCTGCTCATGAAATAGTAAACCTCGGCCTCAAGCACTTTGTATTGTGAAGCACATAATCGTGCGCACTATCATGGAGCTCCACTAACATGGTCCTTTGTGCTCCTTCTCCTTCCAAAAGCTCTCCAGCAATCCTCTCTTGATCTTCATTAGAATCCCATATTCGCCTAGATGTTCCCTCAGACTCAGCAATATACTCCGTGAGGAAGCCAAGGGCCTCCTCATGGGAGAACCCACTTGCCTGCATGCTCCTTTCTGGCCGGGCATAGTTCCTGACATACCCCTTCAAGGTTTTCATGTACCTTTCAATGGGTACATCCAGCGGGTACAAACCGGGCCACAAAGCGCCAATTCATCCACAAGGTGGAGTACAAGGTGGGACATAACATCAAAGAAAGAGGGGGGGAATTCTTTCTCAACCAAACAAAGGGTAAGAACCACATCATCCTTCAAGGCCCCCGAACTTTCGGGATCCACGGTCTTCATGCATAAATGATGAAAAACCCTTGAAATCCTCATGATGGCTTGCCTTGCACCTTTACCCAACAATCCCCGGATGCAAAGGGGAAGAACCTGTTGCATGAGGATATGAAAATCATGGGACTTCATGCTTGAGAGCTTCTGGTTGCCCACATGCTTCTTGAATGCTCCGCCATACCCCGTGGCCGTTTTCAAAGCACCAAGAGTGGACATGAAGGATCCTGATTCTTCATGGTTCAACACGTACGGAGCATGGGGCTTCTCCAATTTCCTACCATTGTTGTGGTGGGGCCTTAGCCACAGGTGGCATCATTTGCCTTGAAACTCCATGTCCCCTTCCTACTCTTTGGTGTATCCTTCAACCCCATAATATTGGTCTTCAAAATGTTTTCACAATGCATAACATCTTAAGTGTACCTTATCAGCAAATCCTGGCATTACACGGCCCTTCCCACTTTCAGCAAAGCAACCAATTCAGCCCATTGGTGACAACCTTCTACCAAGTGAGATGGCAATAAGAAGTGAAATATGTGAAAGGCAGTGGAATTTGTGGAGTGTTCAGACTCTAATTTCTCAGCCATGATCTGAAAATGCATTGCAAGAAACTAAAGTGAACATTGACCATACAACAAACGCATGTAATTGAGAGGAGCTGCAACATATGTAATGTCCTAGAAATGGGGGCAGATTGAACAAGCATACCTTCCAATACGGTAGACTCCAAAGACATGATCTTTGCTTCATGCCATGCTTTTTTGAAGGGTCCGAGTCCCCCCCTGGCCTACCTCTGTACACATGGGACTCTTCAGCATTCTGAAGCTGATCCAATGCAGTTACGGGTTGGGGGGGGGGGGGGGGGGTTGTAACCTTGACTCTTGAATACCTGTAAGCTTGAATACCTTATCCACCATTTCTGGGATTTGGTGGGCTGGGACTACCATCATCTTAAAGTAATCCTTTGAATATTTTAGCCATTCCCCATTCTGTTTGCATGGCATGATTTGAAAATCATCCACTGCTACTAAAGTTGATGCCACAAGAATGCTTGGCAATGGCAGGGGGTTTACCTCTTGTGTGGAGGGCCCTGCTGTGGCTTGTACCGGTGTCTGTTGAAGCTGTGGTGGTTGTGTTGCTGGTGGAGTTTGTGCTGGTGTTGTTGTTGTTGACTGAATTTGTGCTTCCCGTCCTTGTTCGTAGTCTTGTTCCTCCTGCTCATCCTCATCCACTAATTCTTGCTCTGGAATTGGTGGAAGGTATTCCTCGTGAATATTTGTCACCAATTCCGCCAATTGGTCTGCAGCATTGTCCTGTTGAGTTTCTTCATCTCAATGGGATTCCCTTCATTTAGCCATGCTCGTGCTAAGGCTGCATCTATTACGTCCAGTCCTGCTTGAAGTGTCAGCTTCTCCAGCTGCTTCTTCCATTCTTGTTCATTGCCTAGGGCAATGTCTCTTTCTGTAGTGGCTGTGAATAGCATACTCTCAGTCTTTTCTCTCTCTCTCAGTAGTACAGTATTGTTTGCTAGAATTATGTCTGCTTGTGTCTTAGTCTCGTGAAGCTGTTTTTTGAGGGTATTACTTCCTCCTCTATGGCTCTGGATCTTTCTCTCTCTGCATCGAGATCTGCCTGTACATGTTGTGTCTCCAGTTTCTGCCTTTGCCATCTCTGTTCCCATTCATCTCGGCTGTTTGCCAGTGTGTTGTATCGGTTGAGCATGATGGTCTGTTGATTCTCCAAAGCTGCAATTGTAACCTCATGGTTACAAACAGTACGTGCTGCTGCAAGTTCCCTCTAGTGCTTTTCTTTGAGGTGATCCATAATCATTGTAAGGTTCTCCGGGCTTATGTAATCTTTGGCCCTGTTCATCTGGAATGTTGCCTGGCTCAAGGCGTGTAGAATTGCGTTTGCTGGGGTTTCCTCCAATCCTGTGTCCCATGTTGTTGTGTCTAGGACCTGTTGTTGTGAGAGTAATAATTCCAAATTAGAATTATTGTCTTGCTGCTGCTGACCTTGTGTTGCTTGCACCACCTGCTGTTGCTGCACAACTATGGCTCCCGCCTCTGTTGCTGGTTGCTCGACCTCTGCAGGTGTTGTCCTGCTTTATTTCTGTGTTGGCAGGGGTAATTTCCAAAGGTGTTGCTTCATTGGCCTACGCTTGTCCCCTCCTTCTGGTTGTTGATTCTCTCTTCTCTCTGCAGTGTAGAATCAGCCGTCGAGTTGAAGAGGTCTTCTGCCATTGCGCTCGTTGTCGCTTCGTTGATTCGGGCCCTCTTTACAAATCTGCCCTCTTCCTCCAATGGTTGTCCTTCCTCATCTTGCCTTGCTGCCATCTCGCTTCCTTCCTCCTCCACCGTGTCTGCTCGCTGCATGACTCCTAATGTTGTTTGCTCTTGTGGTGTCAAATGCACGGTGTGTCGGATCATTTGCAGAAGTAGGGGAGTTACCATGGTTGTTGTCGACTGGTTTTTCTTCTTTGTCAGTCGGGTTAATTCTTGGATCAACTTCTTTAGTAAGAAGCCTGCCCAATTCACGATTTGCCCGTTGAGGCAAATCAACACCTGGTCAAGCAGTTCGTTGGTGCAATAGCTGTGGTTTTGCCTAAGGCAAAGCAACGTGCTAAGCACTGGACTTATCTTCTGAAAGCCTGGATTTTTGCTTTGACTACATGTGTAGCCCTGATCTGCTTGCATGAGATCTTTAAACAGATCTGTGATGGTAAACCTCAGTGGTTTGTTGCTATGCGCTGGGACATCTTGACCGGGAAGATTAAACACCTCTACTAGGTACTGCTCCGTTAGTAATATCTGTGTGGCGAACGTTGGTGGTCCGAGTATTAGTGTTGTAATTCTCCAAGAACTCCCTGCACAGCTTGTTGTGTTTGAGATTCCAATCCAGGTTATTGATGAAATACAATAGGCCAAGACTGTCGAGTAATTCCGGTGTTTTTGCGTCTTGCTCAATCCTCCTCAAGGCTGGGCTGATCTTGAATCCCACCTGTGTATAAGGGCATGGTGTCTTCCGCTTGACGCCTGCCATTTCCCTTAGTCTTGCTCTTGTTGTAAGGAATTGAATTACCAATTCTTGTATCAACATCAGTATGAAGCACACTGGAACTTGTGTATACATACAACAATTTCCAGTTCGCAGAAGAGGAAGTGTAGAAAGCTTGTCGGGGTTTAAGTAGCGCCACTTGCAGCTTCATCAAGCTGTATCTCCAGCATACATCTTGGAGAATGTGCCACTGATGGGCGATTCTCGGGCCAGGGTGATGGCCAGTGTGCATCAAGTCCGATTGTGGCTTGGGTCAGCAGTGTTGCTAGATGCAGCTACAGTGGGGTCACGGGCTCATCGTCCACGGCTATGGTTGACTAACTTGATGCCACCTGCCCTGCTCAAGCGTGCATTTGATGGGGTGCAGCGGCCAGTACATCTCACAGTGGATAGCATTCTGGACACAGGGAGGCAGTCTCAGCGTGTGAGACACAATGACCGTTCACCTTTGGCAGTGGTCAACAAGGTGGGTCAACCACGAGCAGCATTACCTACACTACTCAGCTTCCCAGGATCGCATGCTTTCCGGGATAGTGGCCCGCCTCCTGTGGGATGCTCAGTTGCAGCAGTTAGTGGAGCCTAATGCTGACGAGCGTGAGCAGGCAATGGGTTTTATCACTGGTACCACGGCGGCGTCGTCTCTTTCTGAGCATCACGTCATCAAGTGTTGGGGCAAGCAATGGATCTCAATTGCTTGACCTGGATTATCAGCTTGGCTATGGCTGAGCAACGCAGAGTGCGGAGTACACTTCCCTCGATGGTCTCTCTGCCTACCGAGACGGTACAGGCAGTGAGTGGGGGCGAGCATGTGAGGACCACGGGGTGCATGCATCCATGGCACACGTGGGAGGTGCTCAAGGTTCAGAGGGAGTTGGCAGCCAAGGTGGCGATGAAAGATGAGGTTGGGGATTTTTCTCAGGTGGAGGAAGTCATTGAGGATGAGATGATGGGGCAGGATGAGACATTGTCACTGACTGAGCAGGTAGGGAGTACTGCTCAAGAGGTTGCAACATAGCAACCACTAGACGCGTCCTCTACCTCTAAGCCCACTGGACTTAAGGTTGCGTTACGGAGGACAATTGGGAGCCTGACATTGGACCCATTGTCACCGGAGGAGATAGACGACGTATACGGCGGTTCCTGAGGGCTTACAGGAATTGCTTTGCCTTCAGTTTGAAGGACTTGGGAGCACTGAAGGGTCAAGAGATCCGTATTGAGTTGGCCACTGACACGCCAATCTTTCGGAGACCCTATAGATACAGTGACATGGAGAGGTCTTTGATTCAGATGAGGACTCAAGATCTCTGGGAGGCAGGTTTGGTGGAGCTCTCTGGTGGAGAGTATGCTTCAGCCACAGTGATGCTAGCCAAGAAGGATGTCTATGGCAATTGGACGGAGAGACGTATGTGCGGTGATTACCGGCCTGTAAATCGTCAGACCAAGTCCGATAAGTATGCCATGCCAACACCAGAGGAGATCTTTGATGCCATCGGGCATGCTAAGGTCTTTAACACTTTGGATTTACGATCCGGATATCACCAGTTGCCAATCAAGGAGGTGGACAAACAGAAGACGACATTCAGGGGGATCAATGAGCACGGGAAGGATTGCCTATATCAGTGGCGGTTCTTACCATTTGGGCTTAAGAATGCTCCTGCAGAGTTTCAGAGAGTCATGGATAGGATTCTAGCAGGGGTGGACTTTGCTCGGTGCTACATAGATGACATCATCATCTTTAGTGTTACGATGGAGGAGCATGAGAGACACCTTCGCTTGAGAGCGCACGGATTGAAGTTGCATCCAGGGAAGTGCAAGTTTTTCCACAACCAGATTGAGTATCTGGGTCACATGATATATCCTGGAGGATTGGGGGTACAGCAAACTAAGGTAGAGGCCATTGCACAAATTCCACGCCCCACGGATGTGAGCCGAGTTCAAGCTTTCATGGGGTTGGCAAACTATTATAGACGGTTTGTCAAGGGATTTAGTACCATTGCAAAGGCTCTAACCAAGCTGACCAAGGTGGACTAGGAGTGGCAGTGGGAAGATGAGCAGGAACGAGCTTTTCAAGAGCTAAAGGCGAGGTTGACCTCGACGCCTATCCTGAGACGACCTATCAGGGGGCGTCCCTTTCAGCTGCATACGGATTGGAGCATGTTGGGGCTTGGAGCGGTGCTCACACAGGTGGATGATGAGGGAAGAGAGTTCGTAGTGGCTTATGCTAGCCGCCTGAACAATGCTGCAGAGGCTAAGTACAACTCATATGAGGGAGAGTGCTTAGCTGCAGTGTGGGCTGTGGCACACTTCAGGTGCTATCTATACGGCAATCTTTTCACCCTTGTCACGGATCACCAGCCACTCAAGTGGTTGATGGAGTCAGACAAGCTTACGGGGAAGCTTGCACGGTGGGCACTCATACTCCAGGAGTATGACTTTCAGGTTGTGCATCGACCGGGTTTGGTCAATCGGGATGCGGATGGATTGAGTCGCAATCCATGCATAAGCCAGCAGGATGACACTGGAGGTCGGTGGCATGGTGAGACGGACGAGGAGATGGTGCCGGGATGGCACGCATCTGCATTTTTGTGTATCTTGGCATCGGGAGGTCAGGTTGGACCTACAATAGGGATGACTGTAGACGGAGTGTCTGAGGACCCTGAGGCTAGTGATGAGCCAGGTGGTGCCAGAGATATACATGAGGATTCGGCTGTGTTGGACTACCTCTGCACGGGAGACACGACAGCCACTGTGACTGCCAGGGAGAGGGATCGGATCTTGCAACGAGCCAAGAGGTTCAAGTGGGAGGGGATACACCTACTTTGAGTGTGGGAGGATGATCGGGTGAGGATTGTGCCTCACCCCGCATAGCGTGCACGGTTAGTGCGGCATGCCCATGAGGAGTTGGGGCATTTTGGAGTGCGACGCACTCACAGTTTACTGCAGGGGCGATATTGGTGGCGTGGTATGCATACAGAGGTGCAACAGTTCGTGGCTAGGTGCATGGTGTGTGACAGGGTGCGTACTTCATTCAACACCCCTACACCACAGTTGCATCCTTTACCAATCATGGGATTGGGCTATAGGTGGAGTCTTGACTTCGCAGGACCGTTGCCACTGACTATGCGCCACCACAGATATGTGTTGGTGATGGTGGAGCACTTCTCCAAGTGGATTGAGTTGGTTCCATTGCCTGACAAGGCTAGTGAGGGGGCTGCGTATGCATTCTTGGATCGTGTGCTTAGCCGATTTGGTGCTCCAACTGAGGTACTCACGGACCAAGGGAGAGAGTTCTTGGGGGAGTTTCAGGCTTTGTGTGATAAAGCCTTGATAGACCACCACACCACTTCTCGGGATCATCCTGAGGCCGATGGCTTAGCAGAGAGAGTTGTTCAGACGGTGAAGAGGGGTTTGCGCAAGTATGGCTTGCAGAAGGGACACCTAGGAGATTGGGATCTTCAAGTTCCTTGGTTAGCCATGGGCTACAGGTTCAGCAAACAAGCATCACTTGCCTCCTTCTCACCATATTTCCTTCTCTTTGGCCGAGAGCCGGATTTGTCTGCAGCCATTCGTAGGGACACTCCTCAAGTCCTTAACCTTGACAATCTGGACGTGTGGGTACGTGCATGTAATCAGCGTGCAGAGTTGTTCAAGAAAGTCATGCCCATGGCTTTGAGAACCTTGCCATTGCACAGCACCGTGATACGTTGAGGTATGCCACTATACGTGGTGGAGGATATCGTCCTGGGGTTCGGAGGTTTAGCACTGGTGACTATGTTTATTTGCAGCAGACTGCTCCTACGACTCTGGATGTTACTGCAGGGCGTGTTATTCTGAGGGTTCGAGATGTGTTGCCCTCAGGGGTCCTGATCTTGGAGGGTCGGGATGGCATGACTTGGAAGGACCATGTGCGTAATTGTGCGCCATGTCACCTTCCCAATGTCGATGGCAGAGTTGACCCAAACTTGGCAGTGGTACCTGCAGGTTTGAGGTGCATGCTCTGTGGGTCTGCCAAATGGGCAGCCACCATGCTAGTGTGTGATCGATGCTCAAGGGGTTGGCATATGGGATGCTTGACACCACCTCTTGAGAAGGTTCCTGACGGAGATTGGTTGTGTCCACACTGCTTGGGATAGTGGCAGTGGACATGACTGGAGGCAGCTAACAAGACATGGGAGGCCAAGCTCATAGGAGTCAATACATGAGATCCCAAGCTCAAGTTTACAGGTTGCAAGACGGCGACTAACGATGGGGCAACTCTTGCACCCGGCCTCTTGATCTATCGAGTTTGAGTGTAGTAGGGATAGTGGTGGAGGACTTAGTGAGGCTATGGTCACTATCACATCTTGTGGCTCCTGGACTTAGAGGGACCTAAGCACCAGCTAGGGGGGCAATTGTGTGGACTAGTGACTGCCATAGTGGGCAGCATAGTGGCAGCCTAGTGACTGACTAGTTGTAGCCTAGTGGTTGGACTAGTGGCTGGACTAGTGGTGGACTAGTGGTATACTAGTGTGTGGTGTGCACATGTGTTGTGTGGTTTTGGACAGCGATGTAGTTGAGTAGCGATATGTATGCGCACGACAGCTGTCAAGTTATTTTACCATTAGTGTGAAACTAGCTAGGAAATAACTAGCTTTTACATATTGACATTTGGGATTGGCCCAAGTGTCAATCCAGGGGTCAAGGCAGATTTAGGCCCTAGAGTGGTTATCTTCATGGCAAGCGCGAGAGGCTCATCTTTCTCGAGTTGAGCCTCACCGCGCCTAGCTATGGCGCCGTAGTGTGGATTCCCCATGGCGTGGGGTGCACTTGGCTTGACTTGTATTTGAGTGATGAGGTTATATATGCATGAGTTTATGCTTCAGCTTTGTGAGCTTGCATGAGCTTGTGCTTGTATTCTTCATCTTTATCATTGTGTGGACTAGTGACTGCCATAGTGGGCAGCATAGTGGCAGCCTAGTGACTGACTAGTTGTAGCCTAGTGGTTGGACTAGTGGCTGGACTAGTGGTGGACTAGTGGTATACTAGTGTGTGGTGTGCACATGTGTTGTGTGGTTTTGGACATCGATGTAGTTGTGTAGCGATATGTATGCGCACGACACCTTCATTCTGGCACTTTGCACACCAAACACCATTCCTCCAATGTGTTGCAGCCTCTGTGGCATACTTCTTCAAGATTTCTTCTAATCTTTTCTCATATTTATCTCTCTTCAACTTCTCCTTCCTCTTACTCTTCCTTTTCAGCTCTTGCTCTTCTTCCTCATCTGACTCATCCTCAGAGTCCTCATCATCCCTTTTCTCCCTCCTAAGCATTCCCAATTGCTCAATTCTGTTCGCTGTTTCAAATGCCTCATCCACTGTATTATGGGGTAACCTATCCACTTTCTTTTGCAACTCTGGTCTTAGTCCACTCACAAACCAAGTCTTCTGTAAACCTGGTGCTGGTACAGCAGCCAGCTTTTTCATCATCAATTCCATTTTTTCCATATACTCCTCAACAGTTTCATGCTTCTTTTGCTTTAACTGTTGTAAACTTCCATACACTTCATCCTCAGTTTTACTTGTCCTGAACCTATTTCGGAATGTTGTATTCAAGCCATTCCAGGTTAAGAAATGATTATCAGGGAATCTTGCATACCATTCACTTGCTTTCTTGATAAGTGAACAAGGAAACAATCTCATCTTGGCATCATCGCCATTCTCATTGTTCACAATACACATGTGCTCAAATTGGCTAACGTGTACATCAGGATCCCCTTTTCCTGAATATATTGGAAAATGTGGTTTGCCCGTGTTGGTTGTAACGCCATCTGTGGCCCTACCTTCTGCCCACTGACATATGCTAGCCCCCTTGCTGGTGCTGGTCCTTGAGGACCTGTTGTAGTTGTGGTGGATCTTCCACCAAGTGGTGGTCCCTGAGCACTCCCTACTACTGGCCCCACGATATTCACAGTATTCCCAGCTCTAGTTGCACTACTTCCCACACTCCCTGTCCCCCCAGAGCCAGATCCAGGCTGCCCGCCTGATCCCCCTGAGCCGACACCTTCGTTGGCCTGTGATCCAAGTGCTCCACTTGATCCAAGTCCAACGGGTTGGGATGTCCTGGTTGTAGTCTCAACCTCAGCTGTTGGGTCTACTTCTTCATACTCTTCCTCTTCCAATTTCTTCTCTTTGTTTTCATCCTCCAAGTTTTGCCCTTGGGTTTCTTCTTCACTCATGTAACTCAATTGCAATGGTGTTGGAGAGTCTGAACTCTCCGTTGGCTCTGCCACATCCTCTCCTCCTTCTTCACTTTCCCTCAGAAATTGGAGTTCCTGCTTTGGTGTTCCATGCCAACTCTTATCAAAGATTTCTGTCAAATCTTTTATCCAGGGATGTACCTCAGATCTTTCACCTCGTGGTTGATCTTCTTCCCATACCAATTCCCTTAATCTTTCTTGCAAAGAAAAAGAAGGAGTGGCATCCAACTCTAGTTCTTCCGGTTTGGGTGATGTACTCTCTGATCTTAATGGTGTGAGAGGTCCAGATGATTCCCCTATGTCTATTCCTCTCTCCCAAAGATATGGATAATTAGCTTTCAGATAACTTTATCTTTTTGCTGAATATCTCTGGAGTCTAGCTTCTCTTTCATCACTCATGTCCCATGTTTTTCATTTCTTTAATGTGGCAATAACCAAAACTCTCTTCTGTAGTATCTCTCGTATATGCCTGGGTTTCTTTCAAGCTTCAATGCACCCTTGGCTATACTAGAAGTCTCCGTTACCATATAACCATATGGCAAACAAGTCCGGAAAGCTGTTCTTGGTGTGAGTTTGATCCACAGAATATCCTTTGGAATCCAATTCTTTACCAGTACAAGCTCTTCATGCATATGAGTATAAACATTCACCTTCCTTTCCTCCCAGCCTTCAAACTCTACTCGCTTAATGGATAGCAATGCTATCACATAAACCAGTGTTGGTAACCAACGTGCTCTTCCTCTACAGGCCACTTGATAAATCTTTATCACCCCTTTCTCCAGACCCCACTCAGGGTCAGCATCATGCACTCTCTTAAGAATGTTTTCTTTACAACCGTCTGGCAATTCCAAGAACCTCTGAAAGAATTGTTTGGACAATCTTTCCTTCTCAGTTTTACAGGGAATTTGATTCACTCAAATTCTTTAATTCTCCAACCACCATGATCCCACTAGATGCCTGTCACATCTGGTTGTTCATAACCCAGGTCCCCAGTATGGTCGCCAAATGTCGAGCGGCTTTTACTCACCCATCCTTCGCTATCCGAGGTGGAAACTCCAAGATAGAAGAGTTGGATATCTCTAAGCACTCAGCCCGCTCAGTACAATTAGTCATGACCTGCAGCTAGTGAATCATGGTTGTGCTTCCCATTTGTATTCCTTCTTGCCTTCATGTTATCAATTTACCTTATCTGATACTGAAGCATCAGATTGCTTCAGTATCTACTTAGTTCCAGTTTATCATGCATTCATTTCACAGCTTCCCTCATGTCTCTCTACACAGTGTGCTTGTATCGAATAAGTATCAGATTATGATTTATCAGGTACTAGGCCAATGTCAAGGTGACTCTAATCCGCCCTACAGTATCACTACAGCTCTGCATGTAATAAGCATCTACTGTTCATCTTTTCTCCTTCTTTGTCCTCTCGTTCTTGCTCTCCGCCTGATCTCCTCTTTTCATCACCCAGAAACGCTCCCCGTGAAGTGTCCCTTCTTTCCGTTGCCGCTCCCCTTATCTGCCCGCAAGCTGTTCTAACCACCTAACACTAGAAGCATTCGCGTCATTTACCACTGGGGTAACGACTCATTTTGAGTCGTAAAAGTCAAAAAACTGGGATCGACTGGAAGTTACAACAGACTAGTTACAACAGACGTGGTAGTTGGGTTGGACATCCAATGATTGGAGTGGTAAAGGACGCAGACGCGCGAACAACTGCTCAGCGATTAATGCGATTAATGCTGAAGAACCACGTGGCGTAACCAGGCGGGCCGCCCGTGTGTCTGACCTTTTGGGCCGACTTTGACTTTTCCCTCCGGATGAGTGGACCGACTCACTGAAGCGCGGTGACACATGGACGCGGACGTGGACGACGATGTGGATGTTGACGTGGCGGCGCCACGACGAGCACCACTGCTGCCACGTGGCCACGGGCCCGGGGCGCCACGTGGTAGTAGACCACATAATTTGCAGTGCTACATGCCCAATGGCAATTGCGACTGCGGAAGTTGGCGCAACCACTGCTTTACTACTTTACATGAAGTGCTCGAAAGTACTTGAACAATCATTCATAGTGATTCATGCTTTGGAGTTTTGGTGTTTGTAGTGAGTCGACTAGTAATGCCATACAAGAGAACTAATCATGCATTAGAAATGCACAAACGATAAAAGACATGCCATGAAACAAAATGAAATGAAAATGAATGAAATGAAACAAAATGGTACTTTATTACATCTGCGGAAAGCTCAAAGAGCTTATGGGACAAAATGAAAAACACAAAGTAAAAAAGCAGCCCAAAAGCTACTGCTGCTCTGGGGATTGCCTAAGGGTCAAGGCCTCGTGCAAGTCAAGCAGTTCTGATCCTCATAATGCAAGACTTCAGTGAGTTCCACGGAATAGACCATCTACCCATGGAGGTTTCTTGTAGTTATTGATCCACAGGGAATCATAGGTAAATCTTTTGCTTGAAATTTGGCCCTCTAGGATGAATCTGGACCACACTCTATCCCTGCTCCTTCAGCTATCCATGCCCCTGCACAAATCATGCATTCATCCTTGCCTTGCTGCTAGTAGCTGACAATGACAACCTACATTTGTTCTAGGAAACACCCAACTCAGCTTATTACACTAGTTCCTATGCTCAATTGCGTCTGCTACTCTCTGAAATGTAGCAGGCATTCACCTTTTTGCCTCGGTTGTCCCATCATTGACTGGGGGCAGAAAAGTATTCATTCCACAGCTTCTCCTCATGTCTGTTACTTGTTTTTTGATACTTTCCTGTTGTCACATAGCAGTATCATGTCAAAGTCACTCCAAACTAGATTCACTCAACCAGTTAACTTGCATAATTCAACATGGAAATTTTGGACCGATTCTAATAAGAGGGAAAAACAGGGTGAAATGTGCTGAAGAAGATGCCTTCATTAACAATGTCTGATTTTATCAATTGTGTCGTTGCTGCCAGTTGACCATCTACCCATGTAGGTTTCTTGTAGCTTCATAGTTAATCTGGAGCTTGAAGTCTGGCCCTCTTGGGTGAATCTGCACCCACACTCTATCCTTGCTCCTTCAACTATCCATGCCTTGCACGAATCATGCATACAACCTTGCCTTGTTGCTAGCAGTTGACGATGACAGCCTAGACTTGTTCTAGGAAGCACCCAACTCAACTTATCACACTAGTTCCTACGCTCAATTGCATCTGCTACTCTCTATAATCCAACAAACATTCACCTTCTTGCCTCGATTGTCCCACCATTGACTGGGGTCAGAAAAATATTCATTCCACAACTTCTCCTCATCTGTGTTACCTGTTTCTGATACTTTCCTGTTGTCACATTGGCAGAATCATGTCAAAGTCACTCCAAACTATCAAAGCTTCACTCAACCAGCTAACTTGCAGAATTCAGACATGAATAATTAGGGGCGATTCTGATAAGAGGGGAAAACAAGGTGAAATTGAAGAAGGTGCCTTCATTAGCAGTCATTACACTCTATCCTTCGCTCAGCCATATTGTTGAACACTCCCTGTCCACAAGGGTATTGTTCAGAATGACATCTGCCACAATTCCAGCTTTGACGATGCAACCATGGACCTCTTTGCCCTTCCCCAACATGCGCGCACATGCACTACAAACGCAAACAACTGGTTGTGGCAAACTGGGAACAATATGTGTCAGAAGAAACCACTTATACAAATCTACAGCTTACAGGCTGTCTCTATCCTCAAAATTGGCAGCACATCACCCGCTGCTATGACATATATTGCCCTAGACACACATTGCCCTAACTGCCATCCCCCAAGATGCTACCCCCACTAGACTTCTCTCACTTGGGTCCTTGCAAGGCTGACTTCTAGCTTTGACTCTGTGCATGGGGCCTATCGGACAACATACACCAGCAAGCCCTCCCCCTATCCTGCATCAACTCATCTCAGTCTTATCAACTGCACAACGTATGATGGGAGTGAGTGCAACATGGGAAAGAGCCACAACACATGATGAGCTGTAGGGAAGAAGCAACATCGTGCAAGTAAAGCAAATGATGAAGCAGAAAGACGAGGCAACATGGGAGAAGGGAAAATGGGGTCCAAAGGCTGAGAAGGTCAACTGGTCAACAATGAGGAACTGGCTCTGGAGCACTATGTTGATGATTAAAGGGAGCAGCAAATACATGTGGGGCATCGCAGCAAAGTGCATGCCAACGAGGGTTAGAATAGTGCAAGAAAGACTCCACGGATGGTGGGCAGCCAAGGGAGATGCAGTGAGACAAGGCACTCATGGCAAAGGAGCTGCCAAGACAAAACTGTTGATTAGGCTACGGAGAAAAAGGAAAGCACAAGATCAACTACGAGGAAAAGTAGCAATTCAAGCATGGGAGCTGCTGCTAAAACATGAGGAGGAAGACATACGAGGTGAAGCATCAAGGGAACCAGTAGGAGATGAGGAAGATGGAGCACACTTTCTTGTCAAAGGTTGGCGGCGAAGAATGCAACCCAGCAATCAGAAAGTGAGGCACCCGAGGCTGGACTGCTGCAAAGAGGTACAAAGACAGGAGCTGAGAATGAGATGTTGTCTTTCATTGAAGTTCCCCACACAAGGGCTGTTTGGCAAGCAAAACCCCAGGCAAGGATGAGAGGTGAATCTGGGATAAAACCAGCAGCTGGGAGTGAGGAAAGACACAAGGAAGGGCAGCAATACCTTGTCAAATCTGAGGGTGATGGCTGGAGAAAATTAAACAAGGACTGGAAGTATGGGAGCAGCAATCGCATGAAGAAAAATCTGCCTGAGAGGCTGAAGAGTGAAAGGGAGGAAGACAGGCACCTCGCTTATGAAAAGTGGAAGGGCAGGGTAGAAAACCTGATGCCTGAAATTGATGGGAGCTCGTGGGAGACTCTGCCAAGAAGACTCCAATCAGCTGTTGCCAACAATCGGACCAGTGAAAGATCGCCCTTGGCTGGCGCAACACCACAAAATAAGTGCAGCCCTGATAGCATGGTGAGTGGGGCACCAACAGAGCCAGAAAATGAGGGAGAAGGAGGAGACTTCCCTGCCAAGAAAGTCAATGCGGGCTTGCAGTGGCATGCAAGGAAAGGGACACCGTAAGTGTTGCCAATAGATGTAAATCAGTGCTCATTCATTCGAAAGCACCACGGGAGATGAAGGAAAAGACATCTGCAGGGACGTTGAAGCATAAAAGAGGAGAGCACTTCACTTGGGAAGAAAGTGAAGCATTGGAGAACGAGGCTGATGACTGGTAGTCTGAAAATGAAAGGCGGTTGTGGGAAACCCTGCCAAGACCCAAGACAACCATATAGAGAGAATCAAGCAGGTGGGAACTGCCCTTCATTGGGGTGGTGCAAACAAGAGCAAGACCAAAAGCTGAACCACATGAGAAGATAGTGTGTCATCACAGATGGAGACCCTGGAAAATGCTCTGCCCAGGAGATGAAGAACATTAGGCAACTAGAAACGTGGGGGGCTGAATATGCTCTGCAGTCAACTTGGCTTGTTGAATGCTTGCATAAGAGATGAGGGGTTGCTGTCAGTACACGGCATTGAGTTCATCAAATCCTACAACAGCCCACCATCGCTGCCCACTGCTTACAAACTACCACAAAAACAGTTTCACAGGACTTACAGATGATTGGTGGAAGGCAAGGCCCCTCGCCATGGGCCAGATTAATTGTATGTTGCAGCCCAGAACAACGACGGGAAGTCATCTAGGGTAGCAAACCCCATCTTGGCAGCGTCTTTTGTGTGAGAGAAGTCAAGCTGAACCTGCTCATCATATCGAGTGGGATGGACCAGATGTAGAGCTGCCAAGCCAACCACACTCATATTTGCACTCAAGCAACATAAGCTGGAGCCATTTTCAGATTATGAGTACCCGTGTTTTAAGAATACTCCTTCTTCAACTTGCGGTGAACGGGCAGAAAACTTCACAATGTGCAGCAGATTAATGGACCAAGATGCGGAGCTGAATTGGGTATCCAATTAGGCAATGCTGGTTTCAAAACCCCGTTCCATCCCTGCGTTTCGAAGATCTGGCTTGAATGGGCACACTCCGGCAGTGGAAGGCTCATGGAGTAATGAGTTTGGGCTGATATGCATGCTGACATGCCATGCCGGTGCAAAGAACAACGTTCTGAGTGGCGATTATGATCTCAAAATCTGCCCCTGCATTCAAGCTGATTTCTCTCTCGAGCAGAGCCGCCTTGTGGATGTTCCAGCCAGTGTCCAAAAACAGCTCAAGTGCAAGACAACAACATCAGCAAGGCATGGTTAGCTAAGCAAGGTCATGGTGGAGAGGCATTTGAACTCTCTGAACGTAATGTGGTCGGACTTCACCCCCTCCCACATCAACTGCTCATAGGTCTCCAAAACCTGCAATCCCCGCCCCTGTTGTGCATGTCCTGCGACGACGTATACACAATTACGATTGGAGTGGAACCGACTTGCAATTGTACGGACTTCTCGTTGATGGAAGCAAAGAAGGGGCCAAAGTATTATCCGTGCAAGCATCTGTATTACATTTACCTGAAGAGGTTGAGGATGAACTTGACTATTGATGACTTTATTCATGCACCAGCGTTGAGCATGAACGAGTTGCACAAACTCCTCCGCCGGGATTCCAGAAATCATTGATGGGGCAAAGGGAATCCACCATATGGATATTTGCAATTACATTTTGATGCATTAGACTTTGTTTTGCAGTGTAATGAAATGCACCCCAAAACTCCTAGAATGAGACAGACAATATTAAGGTAATGTCTTTTAAACACTATGGACTGTTGGATATCCGTTGACATCCAGTGGCAATTCAATGTCGAAACAGAATCAATACAAAGATGGCGGCAGGAAAAATTTGCAAATCTTCCAAAAAACTGAGTTCCAACAGTAACAGTTGTGGGGGCCATTTCTGGAAAAATGGCGCCGAATTCCCCTATTTTGGGCCGAAAACTGGCTAAGTTCCAACATGTACGGGAACGATGTCTAGAAAAATGGCGCCGAATTTCCAGTCACATGGCCCAGAACTGCCCAACATTTGTGCAATCCCCGGCACCATGTACCGAAATTCGGCGCCACATTTCCAAATTTTGGGCTTAACACACCAATCATGTTGGAACCTATAGCCGCGAAATTCGGCACCATTTTTCGCCGGAGACACCTATTACCGCGAAATACGTCGCAGATTTCTCCGGTTGCGAAACCTATTACCGCGAAATTCGGCGCCATTTTTGCAAATGTCGCTCGGAATTCGCATGAGCGGAAGACGAAATATCATGAGCACGGCTCTCAAAACTACAATTTCTACTTCAAAGAATGAATATTATATTGGTTTTTTTCTTTTCTTTTCTGACACATTCCATTAAAATAATATTTTTAATGTTTTTTATTTCCAAAATTTGTACTTCTGCTCATGAAAACCGATTGTCTTACTACTCCGCTCATGCCGCTCATGCTCATGAAATAGCTAACCTCCTAGTAGCAGGTAGTCTACCTAATTTCTTAGTTGAAATTTGTATCTTGTGCTTATCCTTACGCACAGTTAGAATCTGAGTATTCCAGTCATGGAACACCTTGGCTTGTTTCAGCCATGGTCATCCCAACAATAAGGAATAAGCTTCCATGACGTCATCCATTTTCAATATAGTCACAGTGATCTTAAAGACCAACTTCTGAATCAGTATTTTCACTCCTCTTATCAAGCCTAATGGCTGTACACTTCTTTGATTTGCCATTGTTACTGTGAATGGGGCTGGTTTCATTTACTCAAACCAAGCTTCTGCCTTAATTGGTCTGTCATGATATTCACTCCTGAGCCTCCATCAATCAGTACATCAGTCAGGTCTGTGCTTCCAATTCTCAATTGGATTACTGGCATGGAATCATCAAAGTCCACGACTGTTTCTCGCCCTTCAGGCTTCACATTATAACTTGTCACCTTGCTGTTCCGGTCTGTATTCTCTGTCACATGAGTAATCTGATTGATTGCTTGATACAGCCTGCACGTCTACAATGGGATGCCACAACCAATAGCTGCCCAATTGTAGTCTCAGCTTTGGATTGGCATATTACTTCAGCCAAAGCCCCTTCATTATCTTGAACATGTGAAGCATCTTGCTTCATTTCATCTTCACCTTCATCATTTTCTTCTTCAGAGTCTATTGATTCTACTATAGGGATATCTGTCTCCTTCTGCATTTCTCTTATAGCTTCTGCCACCTCCTTGTGCAGTTCCTTCTCATCCCTCCATGCCTCATCATCTTCATGCACATCACTGCCATCTTCATTAACATCTTCCTCCTCATCCACTGGAGGTAATAGTTTAGCCTTGCTTTTGGTAACTATCATTGTACTTACTTCTGGTACAAAACATGGCATAACCATGTGAGCTGCCACTACCGAGCCCTCATTCACATGAGCTCTCATCTCATTCTGGTGTCTGATCCAGAATGGACAGGCTGCCTTGCGATGTCGTGCCTGGTTACAATAGTAACACAGTTCTTCACCATTGGGTCCTCGCCCTTGGTCTATTTTGGGATTATTTCTATAATCCTGATTCCCTGGCTGGTAATTCCCCCTTGGATTACCCTAATAGTTGTCTCCGGGATTGCCTTGGTAATTCCCTCCTGGATTACCTCTCCATACCATACCATTGTTATATCCACCAGGCCTACCATAGTGGTCCTGGTCATTGTTTCTTCTTGGCTGGGGCTGCACTTGATGCACCCTCACTTGCCTAGGTTCCCTTGTAGTTGTTTTCCTATTATAATAACAATTCTCAGTGGAATGGTTATCCATCTTATAGATGGCACAGTGCTTCTCTTTCATATGGCACTCAGTTGTGGTATGGCCTTCATTTTGGCATTTTGAACACCAGGCTCCCTTCCTCCAGTGGGTTGCAGTCTCTTTTGCATATTTCTTCAAGATTTCTTCCAATCTCTTTTCGTAGTTGTCCTTCTTCAACTTTTCCTTCTTCCTGTTCTTCCTCTTGAACTCTTGCTCTTCTTCCTCATCTGGCTCATCTTCAGAGTCATCATCATCCCTCTTATCCTTCCCGAGCATTCCTAATTGCTCAATCCTGTTGGCTGTTTTGAATGCTTCCTCCACTGTACGATGGGGTAGCATATCCACTTTCTTTTGTAATTTTGGTCTTAGTCCACTCACAAACCAAGTCTTCTGTAATCCTGCTGCTGGTATAGCAGCCAGCTTTCTTATCATTAACTCCATCTTCTCCATGTATTCCTCAACAGTTTCATGCTTCTTCTGTCTCAACTGTTGTAGGCTACTGTACACCTCGTCCTCAGTTTTGCTTGTCCTGAATCTGTTCCGGAATGCTGTGCTAAGGTCATCCCACGTTTGGAAATGGTCATCTGGAAATCGAGCATACCACTCACTTGCTCTTTTGATAAGTGAAGAAGGGAATAGTCTTAACTTTGAATCATCATCATTCTCATTGTTCACTATGCACATTTTTCTCAAACTGATTGACATGTACATCTGGATTCCCTTTCCCTCCATAGATTGGGAAAGGTGGTTTTGCTCGAGTTGGGGCTACTGCCGCCATCTGTGGCCCTACTCCCTGCCCTACTGCAGGTGCTGGTCCTCCTGTAGGTGTTGGGCCCCTTGTAGGTGCTGGCCCTTGAGGTCCTGCTATGGTTGTGGTTGAACTTCCACTAGGTGCTGGCCCCTGAGCACTTCCTTCTACTGGCCCCCCTCTATTTGTAGTACCCCCAACACCAGTTGAACTACTTCCCACACTCCTTGTCCCCCCAGAGCCAGATCCAAGCTGCCCGCCTGATCCCCCTGAGCCGACACCTGTGTTGGCCTGTGATCCAAGTGCTCCACTTGGTCCAGGTCCAACAGGTTGGGATGTCCTGGTTGTAGTCTCAACCTCAACTGTTGGGTCTACGTCTTCATACCCTTCGTCTTCCAAGTTCTTCTCCCTGTTTTCATCTTCCAAGTTCTTATCTTGGATTTCTTCTTCCTGACTCATATAACTCAATTAAAGTGGTGTTGGAGTGTTTGAGCTCTCCGATGGCCCTTCTTCATCCTTCTCCCTGTCGTTAGCTGGTGTATCAGAAACTGGTGTTCTTGCTCTGGGTGTACCGTGCCAACTTTGATCAAAGATTTCTGTCCAATCTCTAATCCATGGATTCCCTTCAGTTCTTTCCCCTCGTACTTTGATCTTCTTCTTCCACCAGATCTTTTAATCTCTCCTGTAAGGAATAGGTGTGATATCTAAGCTAGAATCTTCAGGTATAGGTGATGAACTTACTGGTCTTGGTGGTGTGAGAGGCCCAGATGATTCTCCTATATCTATTTTCTTTTGCCAAAGATACGGATAATTAGCTTTTAAATAGCTTTCCCTTTTCGCTGAATATCTGTGGAGTTTAGCTTCCCTTTCATCACTCATGACCCATATCTTTCACGTCTTTGATGAGGTAATAACCACAACTCTTTGGACTGTAGTATCTCTCGTATATGCCTGGATTTCTTTCAAGCTTTAATGTACCCTTGGCTAGACTAGAAGGCTCCGTTACCATATACCCATATGGCAAACAGGTCTGGAAAGCTGTTCTTGGTGTAAGTTTGATCCACAAGATATCCTTGGGAATCCAATTCTTTACCAGTACAAGCTCTTCATGCATATGAGTAAACACATTCACGTTCCGTTCCTCCCAGCCTTCAAACTCCACTCGTTTTATGGATAGCACCGCTATCACATAAACCAATGTTGGTAACCAGCTTGCTCTCCCTCTACAGGCCACTTGATTAATCTTTATCACTCATTTCTCTAATCCCCACTCTGGATCAGAATCATGCACTCTCTTAAGAATGTTTTCCTTACAACTGTCTGGCAACTCCAAGAACCTTTGAAAGAATTGCTTGGCCAATCTTTCCTTCTCTGTTTCACACGGAATTTTATTCACATCAAATTCTTTGATTCTCCAACCTCCTCCCACCAGATGCCTGTCACATCTGGTCGTTCTTGACTCAGTTCCCCAGTATGATCGCCAAATGTCGAGCAGCTTTTACTCACCCATCCCTTCGCTATCCGAGGTGGAAACTCCAAGATAGAAGAGTTGGATATCTCTAAGTACTCCTCCTACTCAGAACAATCAGTCATGACCTACAACTAGTGTATTATGGGGATGCTTTCCTATTTCTATTCCTTCTTGCATTCATGTTAGCAAGTTACCTTACTGACTATGACTAAGTATCAGATTGCTTCTGCAATCTACCATGTTCCATCTACTCAAGCATTCATTCCACAGCTTCACTCAGATCTCTCTACACAGTGTGAGTATGAAATATGAATCAGATTTATATCTATCATGTTTCAGGTCGTAGCCATGGTATCTCTATTCTGCTCTACCGTACATTCTCTACAGCTTGCAGATATCAAGCATCATCAGATCGTCTCTCCTCTTTCATGTGCTCTCCATCCCTAAGCTCAAGATCCCCCTTTCCGCGCTCATCCTCCCCCCAAAACGATATCCCAGAAGCGAACTATAACTGTCTAACTGCACTTCTAACCGTCAGTCAGCTCGTAACCATACTGTATGCCCGCTGGTGGTGTTCCCGCTTCCTGTGCTCCATCTGTGGTAACAGCGCCTGTGTGGCCCGCGACGAACTGTGATGTGTGTTGAGCTGTGTCCACACAGCCATGAAATATCACAGGTCGTCACATCCTGTGACTGTGACCTGTGTCGGGCTGTGATCATACAGTCATGAAGCGTCATAGGTCGTCACACCCTGTGACCTGTGTGACCTATGTCGGGCTGTGATCACACAGCCATGAAGTATCACAGGTCGTCACACCCTGTGACTGTGATCTGTGTGACCTGTGTCGGGCTGTGATCACACAACCATGAAGTATCACAGCTGCGCAAAAAGTAGGGGTACCCACAAATCCCCCGATTCTGCCTAAGTCTTAGACAGCCCTATAACAATGCGATCATGGGCACTCTCCCGAACTGATTCGTCACCACTGCAAGAAAAAACAATTATGGCCATTTAAATCACATGAAGCCCCTGTCTCCCACAACATTGAGGATCCAAAGACTTCAGCCGTTATTCAAGAAATAGAAGATAAATTTCACTACAAAGAAATGGTCATCAGAACTTACTCACAGTTCGACAATACGGTCCTCGTCGCATGGGGTTTCATCCATCCAACTAGGAAGTGCCTCCTTCCCTTATCCTGCTCCAATCGCAAAATTCGCTGCAAGCCCTGGAGTTTCTCGGAGTAAAGTTCAGTGTCACCTTCCAGTGCAATGAGATGTCTTCCACAAACTTGAGTAGCTATCATTGATGCCCCAGTTCCTGCAGACAGGTCCACCACCCTCCCACCATCCGGGCAGCAAGTCTCAAGAAATACCTGCATGAACTGAGTGCTTTTCTCGCGACCACCCCTGTGTAGAGAACCATCATGTCATTGGCCAATCTCTCTTGAGGAACAACATTGCGTACTATGTCGTCCTCCACTGGGTTGAAGTCATGATCGAGTAACTTACCGCGCTCGTTGAAGCCAGCCGACTTCGTCTTCGATTTCTGAAGGCAAAAAGCATAAAAGATGCGAGTCTGCAAACAAGCAGCACGTGTAAGTCGGCATCGATTTGCAACATTCAGAACTGAGTGCAAAGGTCTGAATTCGGCGCCGATTTATGGGAAGGCCATAAGCGGCCCACATGACAATCCCGGAACAGCATAGACTGCAGCTGCAAAAGACAAAAAATCAAATGAGAAGTTACGGGAACGGTACTGTGGTTTGAGACTCGAGGCCCGCAAACTTGACATTGGCGGCTTACGCTCATCTTCCCGAAACACCAGAGAACGAGAAGCTCATCGACGAGGCGCTGCAGAAGAACTTGGCCGCTTATCGAACAAAAATGCACAGCAAAATAGGAAAGTACAGCGCCATCTGTGATCCTGCCCTGGATACAGGATTCCTGTTTCAAATTACTGCGCACTACAAGAATTTAAAAGCTAAGGACAAACCTGAGATGACACTTGACAAGTTGCAGATGGTTGCATCGTCCTGTGTTTCATGGGAGTGCGAGACTGCCTGGTTGAAGCTGTGGAACTCGGACTTTGCGACCCGGACCAGACTGAAATTTCCCACGGCCAATAGATGTTCCGAGACGGCACTAGGCGACTGGCTAGATAAGGCCATGTGGTGGTGGCAGGTAAGAATTCTGACTGATAGAGTTGTTCTCGTCTGTTGGGGGTGTAGGTTGGTTTTGGTGATGTCCTGTGTCTATCGAATGGGCCGCAATGATTCATTATTGGGTTTCTGTGTGGTAGCAGCAAATGCAGGAGGCCGAACGACAACTGTCTTTTTTGGTTGAGGGTGGTCATTTGCAGCTGCCTACGAGAGAGGAGGCCCCGGAACTAGAATTGGTGCAAGTGTGGGTTGCCGAATTCCGCGACACATATTGGAAAGAGCTATTCTACTGCGAGATGGGTGATGGTCCTTGGTGCAGCGTTCTTATTCTGGAGCAGCCGGGAAAACTGTTACCAGCAATGAGACTCGTTTACAGGTACATCTCTCCCATTTTTTGTTGTCACTTTTTCTGGCAGAGCGAGGTAAGCAAAAAGTTTCGGACAAGTGAAATAGCATGGGAATCGGCGCTGACTACAGAATTCTCGAGACTACATATATAAATGTCATAGCAACTTGCTTGGGAAGTCGGCACCGACTCCCCATTTGCTTTTCGCAATTTCAATGCTGTGGTTCGGTGGCCGTGAGGAATCGGCGCCGATTATCCTTGCCTGCATTTACTTCCATGATGTCTAAAATAGAATCCGCCCCAAATATAGGAGGTTGCTGTTTTCCCTTACAACTGCAATCGGTTTACATTATCCTTTGTTACAAGTGCAATTCTCTGTAATTGTGTTCCATGGGAAATCGGTGCCGAATTATCTCCGGCAATGTCTTCATTCAACTGGTTTTCTAATAAGGTGGCATTTGGAACAGGTACTGTAATTTTTATTTGCAGCCACATGGGTATATCGCCGAGATGCCTGCAATACTGATAGCGTGGGCGGGGTCGAAGTCAGAGTGCTCCATGTACAACGGCAAACAGTTTGTGGAGTATACTGAAATTGTTAATGAGCAATGCTACTGGTGGCTGGACTGTCCACCAAATTTTATTCCGAAAGAGGAGTCCAGAATACATGCGCAGTACATTCGTACAGGGACACTAGATGCCAATCCACTTCCGCCTATCTCCGAGAGTCGCCGAGGAGAGTTGATAAATGCGGCAGCGCGGAATTTGGAGCATGCGGAAGAGACCTTACAGACAGCAGCAGCTCAGCAGAAAAAGAGGACCAGAAAACAGAAGCAAAAGAAGGTCGCGCGTACGGAGATCGACACTTCTCCTGGAGCTCTGACACGGGGGAGGCGCGGCCAAAACGAGGACGAAGAAACGGGTGTGGGGGGCGACCAGGGAAATTTCGGCCCTTCGGTGGTGGCTTCCGAAGAAGCCATCACAAACCAACTCACGAATATGGACCTACAGAGAAGGCAACGGTCATTGTCACGAAACGCGTTACAAGGAACAGGCAGAGGCGCAGGAGGCGGGCAAATGATGATTGTGAGCGATGCATACGAGGCGCGGCCATTGCAAGAGATGGTTCCTGCTACGGAGGTAATCTGCATGTCCTGTGATTTTTACAAGCTTGTTGTCCAGCGTCTACAAACGAGAGGAGGGAATGCATCGTGGCCGAAAGAAGCAGAGACGGTCTCTGTTTTTCTGAAAAAACACCCCAGTCCTTCCAGACAGTCCGTGCGGCGTTCCCTTGCAGTGGAGTCCATTAAGGCAGGAGCAGATCTTGTTCTGGTAGATATTCCATATGGTCAAAAGGTTCCCGGAATGGGTTTGCAGGGATTCCTCCGTGGAATGTGAAACGGGAGCAGATTCTAAACTACGCTCTGGTCTTGTCTGGGCATTTGCTCGACGATGCGGGTTGCCTTGTTCTTTTCTGCAAAGGGGACCCTCAAACAGAAATGGAGGTATTGCGCAAAATAGGCTCCGAAGGGAGCCCATTCACATATATGAAAAAAAAGTGGACTTGCATCGCAAGCCGTCTGCGCCAATGTACTCAACGAGTGTTTGACGAGTGAGAGTCATCCAGCTGTCCCGCTTGTTCTTGCATTTCTCGAAGACTTCCGAAGAGAATACTCCTTCGTATTGTTCTAGAGGTGTCATTGCGCAAATCTGGAAGTAGAAAAGTTTGTGGGAAAGGTCCGTTTTTACATTTCTCTCCGATGTTACGCTGATTAAAGATCACGTTGACAACACCACTGTCAGAGGACCAGCAAATCGGCGCCGACTACTGAACTTCAGAAGTCCTACAGTGAATTTGGCATTGGCTATGGCAGTGAGAATACTCGGGAAAGACCATAAAACGAAACAGTCACGGAGCAGTACACCAGCCAAACATAACAATGAAGAAAAACACTCTGCAAATCGGCGCCGATTTCTGTAAGCAGACATCTCGAAGCTGCCAATTTCAAAACAAGTGTCATACTACAAACGTTAATTCGGCGCCGATTCAACACTCTGTGTCAAATCGCAGTCCACAGCCAAAAGCCCATTACCAATCGGCGCCAAATTCCCTGTGGGACGCTCACATGAGCACAAATCTGGACTGCTTCATTCCCTTTCAAATCCTTGCAATGCTCAGATGAGCTCACACAGTGGGAAACAGAATAAGGGAAAAACACTTACTGGTTCATGCGTCTCATTGCCGCACGGACAATAGGCAAGTCTTCGTTCTTCACATCCATGATCTTGGAGTTGACACAAACGTGCCACTCGAAATCAATGGGGTGTTGCTTGTTGATAACCTCCATCCACGCCAGCCATCTATGGTTGCCATCGAGTATGTACATCCATTTGTTTGAGAGGAACTCCCATTCCGTTCCTGCAATTCGCTCTTCAAATTGCGCATCAACAAATTGCCACTGAGTTCCCCATTGTGCTTTGTCAGAATCTGTGATGGGAATCTCTCACCCGGACTTGTCATTGGTGGCCAGAAGGAAGGAGGCCAATGCATTGTTGTATCCATCCATTTCAAAGTACAGCTTCAACCTGTCTATGCCCGGCCTCTCCGCTTTTCGAACCGCGGGCAGTGGTTTCATTCTGCATAATGGGATTCTTGGTGGTTGGCCCTTCCCCTTGCGAACAAACGACTCCGTTTACATACTCCGAAGGGGTTCAGGAATTCAATTCGGTGCCGATTTCCTTCAGGGACAGTCTTCATACATTAATCCGACCAAATGGAAGGGTTTTCGTACATGTAATTGGCGCCGATTATATGATACTGCAGGCAACAATCGGATGCCGATTATGGCCTGCCTGACACTTGCAACCACTAAATCGGCGCTGACTACACATTCCGTGCCTTAGTGCGCAATCCCATACGGGATGGAGGATGTAATGTGCGCTTATAGTGTACTGCAACCACACTCACTCACATTAATTTGGCAATATTCTCGTTATATACACTGTTGGGTGAATTGCGAAAATCAAATTCTATCCCGGGATTGCTCGCCCCTTTATATCCCCAGTGTGGCACATGTCCAGTGGAGACGAGTAAGTGTGTGTTGTTGTTGGTTACACAAAATCATGGTAAGAAACAATCTACCCCCAATCCACCCCCAACAATATGACTAGTTATCCATTGTCAAAAAGAAGGATGCAAAAATGAGGCCACAATGGGTATATTTATTGATCCACATGAATTACATAAGAAGCACGTGGTGCATGCGAATGGTCAGCCTTATGCCTTCTGAAGCAAAGTCATGAAGGAGTAGGATCTTCGACTGCTCTGAAGACGAGGTCATGAGTCATGGGGCTCTTCCAGGTAAACTTGATAGCAGCCGTCCTCACGCCTCTGTTCAAGTGGACGACAATGTCGTGCCCTTCAATCAAACCACCATGGAATATGGAAAGCTTCACTGTTGCCCCGCTGTTTCCATGCTCCATCTGAATATGAATGTCCCCATTCACTGGATAAGAGATGCGGACTTGTTCAGGAGTGTACGTCTTGGAGATGGAGTCCTCCCAGGTCCACTGGCAATAGTTCCACCGCAATAGCATAGTCGTGCATAATCTGTCATGGTGCCCACCGTACGTGGGAAAATCAGAGTCAAGGATGTGCAGGAGCCACGGACTCGGTAGACCACCACAGTCACCCCGCTCGAAAGCGTAGTAGCCTGGCACTGTGCGGGCTGTGCATGTGCCGGCCCTTTGCCTCCCTCTGGACAATCCTTCTTGACGTGGGGTCCTCCACATGTCCAACACACCACATCCGCCCATTGTTGGCCTGCAAATGAAGGGAGAGACCCCTGCATCTGAGGTCCTCTCTGCCCTTCCCTGAGCTTCACCTGAGCCCCCTTGTTGCCTTGAGCACGTTGAGGTAGTGGTTGGCTAGGAGCACCACTACCCCATGGTGTCTCCATAGCAAATCCTACCATGACCACTCGTTCCTCCACCATGTTGAGCTCTATCCGCTCTGCCAGCAAAAACACATTTGCTAAGGTGGGTTGGGCCGTTTGTAGGAGAGTTGCATCCCGCACCCTTCTCCTCAGCTCCTTGTCCAATATCCTGTACCAGAACTGGACTGCCTGAGCCTCCGTAACCCCTTGGGTTACATTAATCAAGCGCCTCATGCGAGTGAAAGCCTCCCTCAAGCTCTCAGTAGGCTTCCGTTGGAACTCTTGCAAGCTCCTCAACTTCTCTGTCCTCACCCCTTGGTAGTTCCTTCTCAACTCTTCGAAGAACTCCAAAACAGGGTTGAAGGCAGGCACCGCCACTGGTGCTGGTGCAGCAATAGCTTGGGTGGACGTCGTAGTTGCTGTACCACTAGTCTCACTAGTGCTCGTGGAAGCTGCTGTTGTAGCTGCTGCTGGCGGTGCAGCGGCCGGTGTGGCTGCTGCCCTTGTGCCTCTAGTGCCTCTAGTGATGGAGACATAGTCGGGTGACCAGTACATCCTCCACTCCTCGATCTCAACATCGTGCCCCCGCCTAAACTCATGGTAATCATCCATGGGCGGCCCCTCAAGGTGCTGAAACAACCCTTTCCATGCCATGAAAGGCGTAAACAGTTGTGGATTGCGCATTTGCTGCAAGTCACACCAACTATCAAACTCTTGGATAAAATCATCCAACTCAATGGTGCCCACCACCCCAGAGTACCTTCGTGGCCCCTTGGTGGCTCCATACATCTCCTCCATCGTGTCCCACAACAATGGCAAGGAAACAACTTGCACCGCCGGTGTGAGTCCTCCTGATTCACAATCCGAATCAGAACCTTCCGTAGAAGACACAGGAGGTGAAGGTGGCCTAAACCGCACACCTCTTCTCGTATACCCGCTAGTATCGCTAGTGCTCGTACCAGCACTTTCCCCAGCAACTAGTGGCACCTTCGTGTTGACAAACTGGCACTCAACCGGTCATGAACCTGTCTCTAACCCCCTCTCCACAAGGTAACCGGGTAGAGAACTTGATGCGGCTTATGGTTTGGAATACTAGGTTCATAACATAGCCTGCACCTGCACCTGCACCTGCATCCACCGCAGGTACTCCTATGGTTGGCTGGTCATCACCTCTAACCTCACCACAGGAGAAACAAAGATGGTCTGACTGGTCATCACCCCAGCCTCACCATCGACAGCATGCTGCTCCTTAACTCGGCCTGCAACTGAAGAAGACGACCACCAGTTCGCCCACTCGTGGCCAACATCTCCTCCGCTTCACACTAGAAGCCCAAACTTGGTTGCCATAGCGTTGAGCTATGCAACGCCGCTTTTCAACATAGGCTACTCGCCTCTCTATCCATTGCAATTTCCTAGCTAACTTCACACCAGTGGTAAAATAACTTGACACCCCTTTTCCAGAGCTGCCAGGGCAGTGTTTAGAATGACATTTGGTACAATTCCAGCTTTGATGATATCCCCATGCACCTCTTTGCCCTTATCCAGGACTGCCCTCTCCCCGGCTTCACCTCGAACTGGCACAATCCGTGCTCTTTCTGGTGTTCTTTCCTCTTCTCCACTCTCCACCGTATGGGTAATTGCAGGGGCTGCTCTTGCCCGCGATGGTCTAACCAACCCTCCAGGACGACCACCTTTGATTGAGACGAACTGACACCCTCGCGCGCACTGCTCACTCCCCCCTCTGCAGCCCGTGACGGCTCTCTCGCCAGGGATTGCATGTGCTTAGCTTTCTTCTTCTTCTTTGCGTGGGCGGGCCCTACTGCATGTGCATCAACAACCTCCATTGCCGGATCTGTTGTCCTCACATCCTCACGCCCTTCACCTGCCATGCCGCCCGCACCAACCTCCCCAATGCCTATTCTGTCGTACTCTCGCTGCAGGTCCTCCCGTCCACCAACAAAAGGTTTAAGTTTGCCCTCTCGCCCCAAGTTGGGCGATTCAAACATGCGATGAGTTGGAGCTGTCGATGATACCACCAGCGTGCCGGGCTCATCGTCACTCTGTCATTCCCAAAAATCGTGAGAACCAACATCGGTGCCAAAACCAGCATCGCAACGAGCAGCGCAACCACCATAGCAACAATCGTGGAACAACAATGAAAACAAAACAAGTTTAGGAAGTATGGAGTGCCATGGAACAACAATGAAAACAAATCCAACCAATGCCTAAGAATGACATGCACAAGCAGCCTTCTCCAGAGCTGCCGGCTTTGCACACGCATTGCAAACTATGTAAGGTTCACTCAACCGGTAATATGAAACATGATGAACAAATGATCAAGAATTCCATAAGACGGGAAAACAAGGTGAAATGTTTTGAAGGCACTTCATCTGCTCAGACATTCTTCTCAGCTCAGCATGGATTCCCTTAATTTTTAACCACTCAGACCTTGATCATTCCTCGCAACAGCTCCTACTTTTGCGATGCAACCATACGCTTCCAGCGATGCCAGGATGAAGATGCGAAAACAAAGCGAAACAACAAAGCGAAAGCGAACAAAGCGAAAGCAGAAGTGGCTTGCCTGAGAGTACTCGGCTTCAGTTGGCGCGGGTTGTGAGCAAGACACTGGAATGTCCTGCTGGAGCTTAAGTTTGGCCATGCGAGAGATTGGCCATCGTCCAAAGTACAAAGCTCTCAACTTCCGCCGCGGTCTGGATGTGGGGTCTCTCTCAGGAGAGCCACGCCCTTCAGGCGGCATAAGTCCCAGCCAAAAAGAAAAAAGATCTCAGTTTTTTGGGGTACATGCCTCGAATAGAAGTTAATCCAAGTTTAGCATCAGATTTAGGGTACGTATCAAGGAAGCAACCGCGGAATCCCTGTATCGCAAGCCCGAATCAAAACGGATGGCGGTGGACATTTAATGCCCAACTACGCAATTAAATGTCGGATGAAGCCCTCCCTGTCGGATGAAATATGACGCAACTCGGCCCCGAATTTCCAACGTAGAGGTAATTCGGAGCGCGGCAGGATGGGAATCCGGCGCCGGATTTCCATCCTGCAAGTAATTCGGAGCGCGGATAAATGGAAATCCGGCGCCGGATTTCCATCCGCCAGGTAGGGCGGCGCGCGAAATTTCCACCACGCAGGTAATTCTGCGCGCGGATGGATGGAAATCCGGCGCCAGATTTCCATCTGCCAGGTAGGGCGGCGCGCCAAATTTTCGTCATGCTGGTAATTCGGAGCCGGATTTCCATCCGCCAGGTAGGGCGGCGCGCCAAATTTTCGTCATGCCAAATTTCCATCCAGCAGGTTACTCGGATCGCTGGCGGATGGAAATTTGGCGCCGAATTTCCATCCGCCAGGTAAGTCTAAGTGCCGAATTACCATCCTGCAGGTGATTCTGAGCGTGGCCGCTTGGTTTTTTGGAGAAAAACACAGTAAACTGTTAGTTTTGTGGCTGAAGTCCACTTTTAGACAAGTTTTTCATGGACTCCTCGACTGCTAGAGGGAAATCAGAACGGCCCCGGACGGAAATTCGGCGCCGTTTTTCCATCCTGGGAGGTTTTTATATCGTCCAGTTTTCGGCCTCACCACCCGACCGGACTTCCTTTAATGGGGCCCGGATGGAAATTTGGCGCCGAATTTCCATCCGGGGGATGCTCTCTATCGGACAGGTGCCGTCCTCTCCGCCCGAGGCGACTTCATCCGGGCGTCCCCTATTGGATATTCGGTGCCGAATTTCCGTCCGGGGGTTGAAATGTGACGGCCAGGTGCCGGCCTCTCCCCCCTCCCCGACTGCATCCGAACGGCCCCGGATGGAAATTCGGCGCCGTTTTTCCATCCGGGGAGGTTTTTATGTCGACCAGTTTTCGGCCTGACCCCCCGACACGACTTCCTTTGGGGGGGCCCGGATGGAAATTCGGCGCCGAATCTCCATCCAGGGGATGCTCTCTGTCGGACACGTGCCGGCCTCTCCGCCCGAGGCGACTTCATCCGGGCGTCCCCTGTTGGATATTCGGTGCCGAATTTCCGTCCGGGGGTTGAAATGTGACGGCCAGGTGCTGGCCTCTCCCCCCTCCCCGACTGCATCCGAACGGCCCCGGATGGAAATTCGGCGCCGTTTTTCCATCCGGGGAGGTTTTTATGTCGGCCAGTTTTCGGCCTGACCCCCCGACACGACTTCCTTTGGGGGGGCCCGGATGGAAATTCGGCGCCGAATCTCCATCCAGGGGATGCTCTCTGTCGGACACGTGCCGGCCTCTCCGCCCGAGGCGACTTCATCCGGGCGTCCCCTGTTGGATATTCGGTGCCGAATTTCCATCCGGGGGTTGAAATGTGACGGCCAGGTGCCGACCTCTCCCCCCTCCCCGACTGCATCCGAACGGCCCCGGATGGAAATTCGTCGCCGTTTTTCCATCCGGGGAGGTTTTTATGTCGGCCAGTTTTCGGCCTGACCCCCGACACGACTTCCTTTGGGGGGATCCGGATGGAAATTCGGCGCTGAATTTCCATCCGGGGGATGTTCTCTGTCGGACACGTGCCGGCCTCTTTGCCCCAGGCGACTTCATCCGTGCGGCCCCGGTTGGATATTCAGTGCCGAATTTCCATTCGGGGGTAGTAATGTGACGGCACGGTGCCGGCTTCTCCCCTTCAGCCGACATCATCCAGACGGCCCCCCACTTTCTGACTGCATACCGTTGGCAGTTATTGCGCAAAGACCAGGGGCCGCATTCCGGAGACAAGGTTCATTAACACTCTGATTGTGGATTTTTGAGATAGTTGGCTCCCTGGATTTGGATCAGGCTTCGTCGCTCGGACAAATCGGCACCGCATTCCTTCCCATCGCTGCATCCCCCTTCTACCAGGGAGCTTGCCCGCACGCCATCCTGGCAGTCTTGTGTGCACATCTCCCATGGCGGAAAACCCGAGCGCTACAGTGTACTGCCCTCCTCACGAGCATAGAGCTTCATTTCCGTGCAGAGGGGACATCTGCCGGGTGATGGAGAAATATCTGTGCGTTCGATACCACCTGAAATCGGGGTCGGTTTTTTTGGAGGAGGAAAGGAAGGACTCAAACGGCGTTGTTGTCGAGAGTATTGTTGTGCTCCACGATGATTTCGGCGATGGCAGGGAATGGCGAGTTCCACCATCGGACAACGTTATATACAAGGCTGTTGGGGACTTCATTTGCCCACCAAATGCACCTTTTATCCTGGCGCCTTCAACGAAACAATCCGCGAATCAGAGAGTGGGTACCTCAAAGAAAGAAGTCCGCAACGAGGTAAATCCAGAGCCAAACCCATCAATGAAGACGAGCGAGAACCGGGTTGTTCACAACCTGTCCGACTCAGACGAGGTCATGGAAGTTCCGAGATCGTCCTGGAGATCAGGCAAGTCCTCAATGGACGTCACTGGACGAGGGAGTCATATTCCCAGCACGAGCACCGCAGTTCGATCTATTCTTGAAATTCTGCGAGGGCTTCACATGGAGGGACACCACTCGGAGCTGGCCGGGCTGGACTACAACAAGTTTGCAATTAAATCAGTTACATGCCTTCCCGCAGGCGTCGACGGTAATATCTTCTTTGAGTTCCCTCCTCGGGCGGACTACTCGAGGGCGTCCGGAATGTTGACAGATATGGATAGAAAACATGACGGTCATCCTTGGTGCGTTACCAAAACCACCAACATGAAGATGCTCGATGGTGTGCGGGTGCGCTACGTTGTTTGTGCGGGCGCGTTGCGGTGTTTCTCCCCAACTTGCTTCCACTTTAAATCCAGAAGTCACAGGAACGAGACCGATTGGACAGGCACAGCTCATCAACCATTTCGAGCTCAGGAGAAGGTTCCGAACTCCACATTTAAGTGTGCGCATTGCAAAGAATCACCACACTGCATGTCTGTTTGTAATGCCAAGCAGTTCTATGTGTTGCACCGTTTCCCTGACCTCACCCGAGCTTGCATACACGTTGGTTCCCATTGTCACAAATTGGCGAGGGGGAACTCGCGGGAGGCTGCCCACGAGGCAGAGCAGCTCGTTCAGGAGGAGGTTAAGTTGAGACCGGGTGCCAAACCCAAACAGATATAGCTCCAAGCCGCCCATAAGATGGCGTTGGCCAGAATTATGTCGGAAGACGGCTCCGACAGAGTTCCTCTCGATGACAAGGAAATGGAGGCATTGTTGGAGTCGGTGTCCCACGTTTGTTCACCGAATGTCCGAAACCACATTGTGTCATGCAAACAGAAAATTGGGCGTGGCTCGGATATGCACTCCATTCTGGAGGTGAAGCGACGATGTGGATATGACTACATTCATGGAAGTCGGTTTCCAGGACAAGGGACTGAGGCAGATCGTTGTTTCGTATTCAAAATGTCGACGTGTGGACTTGGCAGAGGCGTCGAACTGGTCGACAGGATGACGAGTGGGGACTTGTCAAACAGTTGGGTCATGTTCGACCATATCAAGCGAATTGCAAATCACCAGTGGGTGACAATGGGTGCACATGTCTACGACACCCATTGCAGGATGTTAATGACAATTGCTATTTGTGAGATGAAAGGAGAGGACACACAATCGGAGATGCTTCTTTGGCAGGGAATAAACGAACAGATGGCCAAGGCGGGATTGCCCCCTCCCAATTTCCGTGGTTTCATGGCGGACAACGCACAAGCAAATTGGGCTGCCATCCGAAGGGTGTACGGGCAAGACCCCAATGTTCCCATGGAATGCAAGGAGAGATCTTGTGGGTTCCATTTTCTGCAGAGCCTTTCGCAGTACACAACCAGGCTCGTGGCGCCAGATTTCAGAGAGGAGCACCGTTCCATGTGTCTTGCGTGGAAGCGCGCTCCCACCTTGGATGATGCAGAGACACAGTTTGCATGTATACGGGCTTGGTGGACATCGTCAGGTGCTGTAAGGAAATCAGACGAGGGAGCAATGGTCAGTTGGCTAGCATGGTGGCATTATCGTTTCCTCCAGTTCGGCGACTATATGCGGGAGGTGAGTTGCACGAATTCGCGTCCCGTTGAATATTATTCTTGGCATTATTTGTAACTTGCTTGTAACCTCAACATGTGCTTGTGCAGGAAATGTATCTCGACTCCGACACCGACATGCCCACGACAAACATGGCCGAATCAGTGCACTCTTCCTGGCATGCCTCCTCTGCGACGCATCTGGTGGACATCCTCACTGCCACAACGAAGGACATTGTGAGGTCAATTATGTAGCAAAGCAGGTACAACGAGTTCTTGAAAGGGAAACAGTGGGGCTTGGGGCCGGACAGGCAGGAAATGCTGATGCGGACTGCCTCCAGATCGAAGAATCCTCGGAAGTGGGCGGCGGCCTTGCGAGAGGGCCTTCGGGACACGCCATTGCTTTGAAGAGGCCAACATTTGGAAGGAGATGTTCATACCCGTCCAGTGAGACGAAGACTTGACAAGGCACCTGGCGGAGAAGAGGATTCATGGCGAGCTGACAAGAATATTCGCACGCTCCCTCGTGGTCCTGTGATGTTGCCCGAGGAGGTCTTGTCGAGCACCGCAAGTCCTACACGTTCAAGATCGCCATCTCCTTTGAGCACAGGGCGCGTGCCCTGGCAACATAACGAGCCATCTGTAGTAAAGCAGTACAACATTCCCATTTTTGAGACAAGAGTGTCGGAGTCACAGTGGAGAATTGCGAGGACATTGCCGGCATTTCGAGGGAAGTGCTGCGCCATCCGAGTGGATACGAGAGCACATTGTGGTGAGATGATTCGGAGGAACCCACACGGTGCTGTACCTGCACCTTGTTTCAGCGACAGATTTTTTACTCCCACATTTGCTCACGCCACAACGCAGACATTTTGGTTATGTAGGCACGACATAATGACCTGTGTATTTGGCAAGCCCAAGTATGGGATTCAAGGAATGCCGGAGCCTCCGGATGTCTGGCCTGTTGCACCGGGTTGCAGCCTCTCTCAGAATGAGGCGGATGCTCTATCTGCAGCAGGATTTCGAATGGTGCAACGCACAGACGTCCCGGCCCACGCATTTCCGGTTCCTCAGACCCAGCCATTGCAGACTGCTCGGTCCAGTAGAGACGGATTGGACAATTCTGCACATCCCACAATGCGATTCGGAAGAGTGAAGAGACGACACCCTCCCAACAAGTTGAATGAGACTCGGATTGCCAATGCTCTTGGGATGGCTTGCACTATTCAGAGCTCCGTGGACGTACCTCCACCCGGCCTTGGGCGTGTTTATCGGATGGCAACGGCCGGCTCGGCTGCACGCGACGATGTATACACAATTACGATTGGAGTGGAGCCGACTTGCAATTGTACGGACTTCTCGTTGATGGAAGCAAAGAAGGGTTCAAAGTATTATCCGTGCAAGCATCTGTATTACATTTACCTGAAGAGGTTGACGATGAACTTGACTATTGATGACTTTATTCATGCACCGGCGTTGAGCGTGAACGAGCTGCACAAACTCCTCCTTAGGGATTCCAGAAATCATTGATGGGGCAAAGGGAATCCTCCATATGGATATTTTCAATTGCATTTTCATGTATCAGAATTTTTTTTTGCAGTGTAATGAAATGCACCCCAAAACTCTTGGGATGAGGCAATATTCCATTCAAACTGAGATCCAACAGCAGTTGTGGGGCCATTTCTGGAGAAATGGCGCCGAATTTCTCTATTTTGGGCCGAAAACTGGCTAAGTCCCAACATGCACTGGTACCCGTGTCTGGAAAAATGGCGCCGAATTTCCAGTTACATGGCCCAAAACTGCCCAACATCTGTGCAATCCCCGGCACCATGTACCGAAATTCGGCGCCACATTTCCAAATTTTGGGCTTACACACCTGTCATGAGGGGACCTATAGCCGCGGAATTCGGCACCATTTTTCGCCAGAGAGACCTATTACCGCGAAATACGTCGCGGTTTTTTCCGGTTACGGACCCTATTACCGCGAAATTCGGCGCCATTTTTGCACATGTCGCTGGGAATTGGCATGAGCGGAAGATGAAATATGATGAGCACAACTCTCAAAACTACAATTTTCCCTTCAAGGTGCCGAATAATATATTTGTTTTTTTTCTGACACATTGCATTAAATTAATGTTTTATAATGTTTTTTATTTTCGAAATTTGTACTTCTGCTCATGAAAACCGATTGTCTTGCTACTCCGCTCATGCCGCTCATGCCGCTCATGCTCATGAAATAGCTAACCTCTGCATGATGACCTCCATTGGTGACATGGATATACGCCCTTTGTAGAAATGGTTTAATATCTTTGATCTTCCTGTCTTTGGCTCGGGAAATTTTTCAAACCTTCTTGGGAAGAGAAACTGACCAGAGGCTCGTGTTTGTTCCTCTGGAAGCTCCTCCTATGATGTTGCTTCGCCTTGAACTTGGACCGCCCTTCTGATTAGGAGGTACCACCGGTGTTCTTACTTTAGGGAGTCGTCGTATCTCTTTGATCTCGTGATGTGCCCTTAATTGATTCAACTGTTCCAAGACCGCCTCATCATCATCACACATAATCTCAAGCAAATTGTTAGAAGGCAATGCAGTCGACCCCTGTTCCTTTTTCATCCTACAGTCTTGTTCGAAGTGTCCTAGTAGCTTACGAAAGGTGCATCTGATTCCACAATTATTTGTCCAATCGGGTGATTGCAAAGTTCAGACTTGTCGTCCGAAATGGACTGATCGGACATGGCTTGTATGATCTGTTGCTTCTATTTCCGCATCTACCCAAGTATTACGATCATGAGCAAGAATCCATGTTTTAGCGTAAGTTCCTCCACCCGTGTGCACGATACGGATCGCTATATCTCCTGGTGTACAGTAAAGAGACAGTGGATTCAAACCTGCAAGTGAGATGCGACCAAAACTCTCTATACGTAAGACCAAATCACCAATGTTTGGTCCATATGTAGTATAGTTAGAGTTGTGCATCCATTGTGTCACTAAATCGGCAGCCCTCTGGTCCGCCAACTTGAACTTGAATGGCCGCGACCAGCAACTCTGATACCAAAAACAGGGACCCTGTTTCACACCCACCGGGATAGATCTAACATTTCATCTTGATCAGACAACCCGTCAGCCCAGATTCAAGGGTGTGTACTTTGCATGAGCGGTGAGCATGAGCATGAGCATGAGCACATATAAGCATGAGCAGAGCAATTTTTAGGGAATATTCCTGGAATTTAGCCCTTCCCGACCTAATTTTGACTGTTTTTCATGTCGAAAAGTGCGCTCGGGTGCTGCATCATAATGTGGCCTAGAAATTTGCCCTCGGTTCGGAAAAGCAGGTTTGGCAGTTGCCGAACCTGCATAGTCGGGAACGATTATAGGCATAGGAGGAGAATAAGGCCGCGAGAATAGGGCTGCGAACATAGGACCGCGGGAATAAGACCGTTTGTAATTAAAAAAACATTTTTGAACATAAGTAAGATCCGAAAGACAGCGATTCCTAGTGTTTTGAGCCGGCTAGGTTCTGTCATTCACGGCGCTGATTATGCGCTGGCTGGTTAAAGGAAGTCTGCAACGATTACAAGCACAGTATTGACAGCTCAAAATCAAGTTTGTTGTTAGTCATTTTGTCTGTTTAGCTAAGATGGACGCTGCCAATGTGGATGAAGGCGACAGCAGCCGTGTTATGGAGGGCGACGGGGAGGACAGACCTGCTGCCAATGTAGATGCAAGCAGCAGCAGCCGTGCTGTGGAGGGCGACGGGGATGACAGGCCTGCTTCCAAATCGTGGTGGACTCCTTATCTCGACGATATCGACGAGTGCGTTGCCAGGCAGGAATATGAGGCTTTGTTGCTTATGCAGTCGCAAATTGAGAACGTTCCAGCTGAATAGGAATGCAGCACTGATTCAGAGGAGTCAGACGCTGACGAAAACGTGGGGATGGAGGATGAGGAAGGAGGTGACGATGAGGAGATGGAGGTTAATGAAGAAGAGGATTTGCACTGGATTGGTGTTTCCATGGACATCGTTGAAGAGTTGGCTTCGGAGTCTGTTGTGCCAGCGGAAACAAGGGCATTGGAACCATGCACAATTTGCCTGGAGACACCAGTAGCTGGAGAGTCCGTATGCATATTGAGTGAGTGCTTCCATTCATTCCACACTCCATACTTTGACATATGGGTGCAGCTCAACGGGTCATGCCCTCTCTGCCGGTGTCGGATCTGAGACCATATAGATAGGCCAGACAAAAAAAACACCATTTTAATTAAATCTGGACTTTTCGCTGAAATCCGGACCAAACTTCATATACGACAAAATTGAATTGAATTACATTAATCAATAAATAATGTTTAAAAACAAATATATCTAATCATATTTAATCATTTAACTTAGAAACAAAATCTTAAAAAATTGTTGATTATTGAGATTTAAATGTAGCAAGACTTTTAAGAAGTTATCATTATACAAATTGGATGACATATTAATTATAGTCAATTTAATTGTCAAGGGGGTCTAGCCTGATACAATTGAGATATCATTATATTTGTAACGTGGTTGATGTTATAGTTCGAGTCAAAGCGTCAATATTGAAAGTGTCTCCTCGTGGAGTTTGCGTCATTACGAAATTCGAATCGTTCAGGGTACGCCTGCCGTCCGAAAAACAAACATCATTATCCAACGGTCAGGCCGCGCCGCCTCATGCCCCTTCAGTCAGATAGAGTGCCGACATGTGCAGCAATTCCGTTGCTCCACGTGTTCACATTTCAAGGCATTTCCGTCCCAGCGTCTGATGAGTTGGAGCGAAAATGCGAATGCGGCGCCGCATTTCCGTTAAGTACCATCACGAAGCTACACATCCGTACTTGTTGGAAGAAAATGCGGCACCGCATTTCCGTTCCACCTTCACATACCTTAGTTGTTGAACGGAAATACAGTGCCGCGTTTCCGTCCCACAGCTCCATGTATTAGATTCAGAAGGGAAATGCGGCGCCGCATTTCCGTTCTGGAATGTCGAAAGGTGCGATTCGGACGGGAATGAGGCACAACATTTCAGTTCCCGTGGTTCATGATTTTCAATGTGAACGGAAGTGCGGTACCTCATTTCCGTTCCCCCTTCACATACGTTAGTTGATGAATGGAAATGACGTGCCACATTTCCGTTCGGGAAAGTATAGAGGTCTCACCTGGACAGAAATGCGGTGCCGCATTTCCGGTCTCGAAATTTTGAAGGTCTCACATGGATGGAAATGCGGCAACACATTTCCGTAGCACACAGCTCCAGGCCCCATATAGAAAACGGAAATGCGGCGCCGCATTTCCGTTCTAGAATGTCGGAAGGTGCGACTCGGACGGAAATGCGGTGCCGCATTTCTGTTCCCGTTGCGCATGATTTTCAGTCAGAACGGAAATGCGGTACCGCATTTCCGTTCTGTAGAGTATTAACGTCTGACGCTGGCGGAAATGTTGTGCCGCATTTTCGTTCCACAGCTCCATGCCTCACATACAAAACGGAAATGCGGCGCCGCATTTCCGTTTTGGAATGTCGGAAGGTGCGACTCCGACGGAAATGCGGTACCGCATTTCAATTCCGATGTTTCAGGATATTTCATCAGAACGGAAATGCGGTGCCGCATTTCCCTTTTGAATCTAATACATTCCGTTCTGGAATGTTGGGAGGTGCGACTCGGATGGAAATGCGTTGCCGCATTTCAGTTCCGATGGTTCACGATTTTCAGTTAGAACGGAAATGCGGTACCGCATTTCCGTTCTGGAATGTTGGTAGGTGCGACTCGGATGGAAATACGCTGCCGCATTTCAGTTCAGATGGTTCACGATTTTCAGTTAGAACGGAAATGCGGTACCGCATTTCCGTTCGGGATAGTATGAATGTCTCAAGCGGTCGGAATTGCGCTGTATGAAGCTGTCGGAATCGCACTCGGCTCCATGCATCAGATACAAAATGGAAATGCGGCGCCGCATTTCCGTTCTGGAATGTCGGAAAGTGCGACTCCGACAGAAATGCGGTGCCGCATTTATGTTCCCGTTGTTCATAATTCTCAATCAGAACGGAAATGCGGTACCGCATTTCCGTTATGGAGAGTATGAATGTCTTTTAAGGATGGAAATGTGCTGCAGCATTTTTATCCCTCAGCTCCATGCATCAGATACAAAATGGAAATGCGGCGCCGCATTTCCGTTCTGGAATGTCGGAAAAGTGTGACTCGGACGGAAATGCGGTGCCTCATTTCTGTTCCCGTTGTTCATAATTCTCAATCAGAACGAAAATGCGGTACTGCATTTCCGTTCCACCTTCACATACCGTGCTTGCTGGATGGAAATGCGTTACCGCATTTCCGTTCTGGAGAGTATAAAGGTTTCCTCCGGACGGAAACTCGGTGCCGCATTTCCGTCGCTCTGGTGCATGACCAAGAAGCAAAACGGAAATGCGGCGCCGTATTTCTGTCCACCAGCAATCGAAAGAATCACTCGGGACGGGAAATCTGGAACCTGAATGGGTTGCATTGTTCCGAAACAACATTGCGGCCAGTCTTGATGAGCACAACTTGGTTGTCTGACCGTTTTAACCAACAGTCCTGGCACTTGTCAGTGCGAACGTTCCTGTCTGCACCGAGAATACTGCTGGATCCACCCTCAGGAGAAACTGTCAGGAGATGTTATTTCGTCGCCGAATCGGCCATCATTGTCATACTTACTGGCTATGGAATCAAACCTCCCACCTTCATGCATGTAGCTTGAAACAATACTTTCCACTTCAATGTGCGACTTCCAATCGTCGATGGACTCCGCAGATCCACTTAGATGGTGCCTGTGAGCCTGGGACTGTCGCTATACTGAACCTCGCACTTGCCAAGTCCGTGCGGTGTTCGATGGCTCCGAATTCCTACGCTATAGTTTGCTGTCCTCCGCAACTTGGGAGAGCCTGGATCCCAAACGAGGGAGGACTTTGCAGAGTGACTGAAACTTACCTTTGTTCCAAATTCAAGCTCAAACCGGGCACAGTTTATTTGGAAGAAGAAAGGAAGGATGTTCCTGGACAGGTTGACGAGACCATTGTCATGCTAGGTAACGACAGAGGTTGCGGAATCGAATGGCACGTTCCCCCGTCAGACACCATCCTGTACCGAGCTGTGGGAATGCCCATTCCCTTTCCGAATCAATCGCTGCCCTCACCATCCACAAAGGAGTCCGGAAACCGAGAGGCGGCCACTGCCAACAGAGAGGTATGCAACGATAATCATTCCCGACCTGGACCGTCAAGACCCTCCATAGCTTCTCGTGTGGACGTATTCGACATTTCCAACGAGGAAGATGATTGCATTGAGGTACCCATGTCCTCCACACGGTCGTTCAAATCCGGCATGGACGTCTCTGTCGGTGCTACGAATGTGCCCTCGAGCATAACTCCAACCCGGTCCATTGTGCAGCTCCTACGACAACATCACCTCAATGGTTCTCGCTCCGAGCTGGCTGCTCTCGACTATGCCAAATTCCCAGTCAGAAAGGTAACTTTTCTGCCTCCCAAAGTCGATGGCAATGTCATCTTCGAGTTTCCACCTGTTTCTTCGTCAAAGAAAGCCTCCGGGATGTTAACAGACATGGATCGAAAGCATGATGGACACCCCTGGTGTGTGACGAAGACCAGTAGCACGAAAATTGCTGATGGTGTTCGTGTACGATATGTCCTCTGTGCGGGGAAGCTGAGGTGCCTCAATCCCACCTACTTCCACTTTCTCTCCAAAGGAGGGCGGGGAAACGAGACAGATTGGATTGGCACAACGCATCATCCATTCATTGTCTCCAGCCAAGCTCCTGCGGGTTCTTTCAAGTGTGCACATTGCAAAGAACCACCGACGTGCATGTCCATGTGCAGAGCCAAGCAATATTACGTTATCCATTTGCTCCCGGACTTGACTAGAGCTTGCATACACGTTGGGGTCCACTGCCACCCCTTGGCGAGAGGCAACATGCGTGAGGCTGTGCAGGAAGCACACGACATCATAAAAGAGGAGGTGAAATTGAGCCCCGGAGCCAGACCAAAGCAGATTCAGCTGAAGGCAGCCCACAAGATTGCTCTTGGCAAAATCATGTCTGAAGATGGTTCCGACCGAGAGCCCTTGACCAAAGACGAGATGCGTGACATCTTGGAGTCTGTCTCGCACGTTTGTAGTCCGAATGTGCGGAATCACATCGTATCTTGCAAGCAGGAGTTCGGCAGGGGGTCGGACATGTACTCAATCCTGGAGGTGAAACGAATGACTGGATATGACTACATCCAAGGTAGCAGGTTTCCAGGGCAAGGCAGCAAATCCGATCGTTGTTACATTTTCAAAATGTCGACGTGTGGGCCTGGGAGTGGAGTCGACTTGGTCACTCGCATGACAACTGGAAACTTGTCGAATGCTTGGGTGATGTTTGATCACATCAAGCGAATTACAAACCATCAGTGGGTGACTATGGGTGCGCATGTTTATGACTATCACTCCAAGAGGCTCATGACGATTGCAATCTGCGAGATGAAATGGGAGGACACACAGTCCGAAATGCATCTGTGGGAGGGCATAAACCAACAGATGGCAAGGGCGGGATTGCCAGAGCCCAATTTCAGGGGATTCATGGCAGACAACGCTCAGGCCAACTAGGCAGCGGTGCGGCGTGTGTACGGTGAGGACCCCAATGTTCCAATGGAGGGGAAAGAGAGATCCTGTGGATTCCATTGGATGCAGAGTCTATCCCACTACACTACCAAATTTGTTGCTAGCTCATTCCAGACTGAACACCGTGTTCTTTGTACGGCGTGGAAGGATGCACCCACATTTGATGACGCGGAGGTTAAGTTTGCTATCATCGAGGCTTGGTGGAACTCGTCAGGTGTAGTGGAGACAACCAATCTGGGAGCATTGCACAGCTGGTTGGGGTGGTGGCATTTTTGGTATCGACAGTTCGGACAGTACATGCGGGAGGTAGGTTGCTGTCAATTTCGTTCATTTGTCTTTCTGTTACGGACATTTCGATTGGTCCCTCACCATTGTTTGTATCCTTCTAGGAGCGGTGCTTGGATTCCGACATGGACATGCCGAACACGAATATGGCAGAATCGGTCCACTCGTCCTGGCGAGCGTCTTCTGCCGCACATCTGGTGGACGTAGTGACGGCCACAACGGAGGACATCGACAGAGCAATCATGCAGCAAGCCACGTACTACAAGTTCCTGAGCGGCAAACAATGGGGCTTTGGGCCGGACAAGGAGGAATTGTTGGTACGAACAGCTTCGAGGTCCAAGAATCCAGTGAAATGGGCGTCAGCATTGCGAGAGAAGATCAAAGGGACGCCTCTGCACCGCAGAGGTGAACACCTAGAGGGGGACGTCCGGACTCGCCCTGTCAGGCGGAGGATTGAAGAGGAACCCGGGTGCGAAGAGGATTCCTGGAGATCCGACAGGAACATTCGGACAGCACCTCGAGGTCCCGTCATGTTGCCGCACAATGTGTCTTCCAGCAGTGGAAGCCCAAGAAATTCCAGATCACCGTCGCCTTCAACCGGGGATTTCGTGCAAAAAATTCCCACCGCTCCCTTGCCCCACATTCCGCCCGCTGTTATGCAGTATGGTCAAGCCATTGTGGAGACGACTGTGTCTGCATCACAGTGGAGAATTGCTCGCACAAAGCCGTCGTTTCGAGGAAGGTGTTCTGCAATTCGTGTGGATACACGGCAACGTTGTTTAGAGATGATAAGGAGGAATCTAGATGGGGCTGTCCCTGCTCCTACTTTTACTGGAAGATTTGTCCATGCAAAGTTTGCGGAGGCGACAACCACCCAGTTCTGGTTCTGCAGGCACGACATTATGACTTGCATGTATGGAAAGCCCAAGTACGGCATACAAACAATGCCAAAGGCTCCCCCGGTGTGGCCGGTGGAACCAGGCTGCGATCTGAGTCAGGTTGAGGCCGACGCCCTTACCGCCGCAGGATTTTGGATGGTGCAGCGCACTGACGTCCCCAGAGAACCATTTCCGCTTCCACAGCCTCCACCACCGACCCCTGTGAGAGCAAGAACAATGGGACACGACAGCTCTAAGCATCCTACACACCGTTGGGGGAAACCGAAGAGGCGGCGACCTCCCTCAAAAGTGAACGAGACAAGGATGGGGAATGCACTTCGGATGAACTGTACAATCCAGAGCTCGACAGAAGTGCCCCCACCAGGATTCGGGCGTGTGTATCAGATGGCCACGGCGGGCTTAGCTGTTCGCAATGAGGTGTACACCATCACCATTTCAGAATTACCCACCTGCAATTGCACCGACTTCCAGATCATGGCGAACAAGGGGGCATCATACTGCCCTTGCAAGCATTTGTACTACGTGTACCTAAAGAGACTCCGTTGTAATTCCACAACTCATCACTTCATACATGCACCAGGGTTGAGCCCCCAGGAGGTTCACACTCTTCTGAATATGGATCCAGGGGACCAGTGAGCTTGGCTTGCGGTCCCAATACAATGGTACGCCCATCCTTTTCGGATAGTAGAACTGTACTGCTGCCAGTACCTCAGACTCTGGCCACAGAAAGGTCCGACATATGTCTTGCCTACCAGTAACCTGTTTTGCTCGAACTAAGATATTACTATATCGTTCACTTGCTTCCACGTGCATGTATTTTTGTATGTTAGAGGGTTCATGTTTTTCTGCTTTCCGAAAACTTGCTTTCCTCATTCGACCTCCGACAAGGAAATGCGGCGCCGCATTTCCAAGTATCGTCGTAGGTACTGGCAGAGGCGGCCTTCGCCAACACCAAAACGCTCCGAAATTTCACACGTGCGAACCCTAATGCGGCACCTTATTTCCCAGTTCAGTTGCAAACCTTTCCCGCCAAATACCCGAAGAAGACAGAATTGTGAAGTACTGCAGACTGTATTGGTGCAGACTCCATTGGTTCAATCGCGGCAAAAGGGTCAGCTTCATTCCAATGTTAAGGCATGTAAAACCGCGGAATACTCTATACAGGCCAGTATGCGACATCCTTTTGCAGTGGTATACTGGATTTCCCGTTGCACGGTCACTTATTTCCATGAGCGGATCTAAAAAACCATGAGCGGACTTGTTACTGACGACATATCTTCGCCGCATTACATGATTTGGAACGTCCAAAAACGGCAAGGTCAAATAAAAAACTATTATTTTAATACTTTTTTAATCTGCCGCATTTCCAAATTTGGAGGAGTCCGCTCATGAAATCCGCGTATCTTAGACTTCGGCTCACCGCTCATGCGGCTCATGCGGCTCATGGCTCATGGCTCATGGTTTCTGCTCATGAAATAGTAAACCTCCTTTAATGGCCTCTATCTTTTTGGGATCCATAAGCAGTCCCCTCTTACACACAATGTGTTCCAGAAGTACCCCTGAATTCACACAGAAAGTACACTTTTCTGGATTCAGACCAAGACCTCTCATCTTGCATTTGGCCAAACATAATTCCAACTTCTGCAAGTACTCATTCTTAGAGCTGTATACACTGAAGTCATCTAAGAACACTTGCATGAAATTATCCAGATACTCATGGAAGGATTTACTTATCACTCTCTGAAAAGTTGCTGGTGCATTACAAAGTCCAAAAGGCATGACTTTGTATGCATAAGCACCCCAGTCTGTGATAAAAGCTGTATTTCCCTGGTCTTCTTCTGCCACTTGCACTTGGTTATACCCACTGAAGCCATCCATGAATGAATACATCTCATGGCCTGCCCACAGTGTCCAGTAAAGCTTCTGTGAATGGTAAAGGAAAATGATCTTTTTTTGTACATGCATTCAACTTCTTATAATTCACACAAACTCTCAGTTTGTCATTCTTCTTGGGAACTATCACAATGGGTGACAACCAAGTTGTATCCTCTATCGGGTATATGAACTTAGCCTCAGCCAGCTTCTTGATCTCTTCCCCAACCTTCTGTGCATAGTTGGGATTCATCCTGTACCTTGCCTGTTTGATTGATACTGACCCTAGTTCCAGTTCAATCTTATGCTGGCAGATCTCAAGTGGTATCCCTTTCAGATCTTCATAGCTCCAAGCAAATACATCTTTGTATTTGATAAACAGGCTTTTAGCCTCCTCAAAGAATTATGGCTCCAAGTCAGCCCCTACTTTCACCATTCTTGGTTCCTCCTCAGTTCCCACATTCACGTCTCTCACCTGCTCTTCAGCTGTGATTGTCCATCCAGCCACTACTTCATCCTGCAAACTCACAGTGGCTGGTTCTTCTAGGATTTCCATTTCTCTCTCTCTTTCCTCATAGAAATGTGGTGGGTAACTACTTGTTTCCCCTTCAATTGGTGTTGCTGTTACTGCACCACAGCAGATACCTTTTAAGCAACTCAGGCCTCCCAGTTGCAATTCTGCAACCTGCTCCCACTCTGGGTGTGTAGCAAACAGGGTAGCTTCCTGCTCCTCATGGGGGTTGCTATTTCATGAGCGGCATGAGCATGAGCGGAAAAAAAAAAAACATGAGCGGACCATTGTGTGTCTACGGAAATAGGGTTACGAGGCACGGAAATAGGGTCATATGAAGTTGGAATTTGGCACCAGTGGACTCGTCATAGCAATGAAATGCAACATTTTATTGCAAATTTTGTGGCAAGCCACATCTATACAAGTGTGTCGTAACTGTCATAGCCGGAATGGGCACTACTCTCCTACACCCTCCGAGGAACCTGCCCCGCCTTCCTCCTCATCCCCCTCGTCCCCCCCATCCTCCGAGCTCTGTGATGCATCAGTTCCACTATGCCTCTCAAAAATTCCGTCCTCTCCTTGGGAGACTGTCCACCTCACCTCCTGGGAATCTTCTGCCTCTTCTCCCCCACTTTCCTCAGCAGAATCCAAGACAAATCTACAAGCCTGATGGGCTCTAATAGCTGTTGCCTCCTCCCTCATCTTCATTTTCTTGAGGCTTGCCTCGTCTAAAATCTGCTGTACACGACTAGGTTCGGAAGACCTCCTAATGGACACCGAAGCAAGCCGGGCAGCATAAGTAGGAAGGATGTAGTCCCTTTCTGGACTAGGCATGAAATCCCCCCTGGCAAAAAAAGGCATGTTCCTCCTGCCCATGAACTGCGGTGTAGACGTCCCTCCTGCAGTAAGAACAAATCCGCTTTAAGAATGTCAATACCAGCAAAAGCAAAAAAGGGTCTTTCAATGAAATAAGAGAGCGAATGGAGGTGCCTCACGAAATCAGGAGGCAACTTACAATGCGACCACTCACTCGTAAACCGGGGGCTCCTCGGCCTCGATTCCAACTTGTACCTCCCTCTGCTCCTTGTCGGATTCTTCCTCATCCTCCAAGGATGCCTCTTCCTCTTTCGGCAGACGTTCAGCCGCTGCAAGTTTGGAGTTGTGGAGGGCAGTATCTGGCTCGAAGGCGAAGACATGCCTGTCGGACAACGTCCCTGCCCACATTGAGGCACCTGAGGGACAAAGCAGGCGGTTAGTAGCATGCGGCATGCAATTGCAATCGGGCCACGGGACAAACTGTGCACGTGAAGGCTTACCCGTGCCGCATGTGAGGTCAAGAATCCGCCCTTGGACATCCGAGCACGTCTCCATGAGGGTTTGGATGAAAGCAAGGCTTCGGGTCCGGCTGTACCACCACGGTTTGCCTGTCTTTGTGTCCTTCGACATACTGGAGTGGGGCACATAGTTGTAGAGGACATTGTAGGTAACAGGGTCCACATCGGCATCAACAAGACGACCGTCGTTGCGGAATTTGAACGTAGACCCTCTCTTCACAAAACAATATGCCTCAAACACCAATGTTTGCACATCCAACAAAAGAGGGATCAACTCCAGGATCTAGTTCAGATACACCACAATATGAAGTGAATGCAATAGATTGATAACTTACACTCTGGCCCTCTGTTCGCAACCCCTGCATATTGATGCAGAACCATTTTTTGAGGAGGACCGGGGTGACACTTTTCGGTGTCCACCTTGCCACAACATTGTCTGTGGTCTTCCCTCTTGTGGCAAGGACCACCATACATCCACCGTCATCCAGGAGCATCCCCGCCAGCCCAAACCCGGCTCTCCAGTAGTCCTCAGTAAACCTGTTCCAGGTGGGCACACCATCCAAGCCCTCTAGCAGCTCCCCATCTAGAATATCGAGGAGAATCATATCGCAGGCTCTCTCCACCTCAACCCCACCCCGAGTGCTCTTGCAATCCGTGCTCACAGCCATGAAGAATTCCATCATGGATTCAAAACCAGGGGTGTCTTTAGGCTCTGTACTGGGAGCCCTCTTCTTGGCTTTCCCCTTCTGCTCCTCCACAGACTTGTTGTGTGCCACCTTCTTCGCCCTGGCAGCTAGAGCGTCAAGGAAGCTCTCATTGACACATTGGATGATGGTTGGGGGTTCTAGCTTTGGCCTCTTCGGAAACGTCACCGCCGAATACCGCCGTGTAGGCTCGCCCTCAAATGCCAACGTCTTGGCAAAGCCAGTCCCAGACCGAACTGACTTGGGAACCCGGACGACCGGTGACTTGGTAGCAGCAGCAACAGTCGCAGGACCTTGCACAAAGTCATCGTCGTCGGAGTCACTCCTGCGCCTCCTCTGGTGCCCCGGTGGTTTTCTATTTTTTGGGGGTTACTGTACTCCCCTGTTTCCGTGTCCTTTTCTTTTGTCCTTTATTCTTCTCATTCAATTTCTCTTGAATACCTGCCTGAGCAAGCTCTGCCGCTTTCCTGGACTGGGCAAGCGCTCTCGCCTCCTTTGGACCCAGCGGAGGCAGCGGAGCCCGGTTTCGTCGAGCCTCAACATCCAGCTTCAATTGAAACTCGGATGGGTTGAGCGAGCCGGGCGGAAGGTCCACATACCAAGGGCAGTCGCGCAAATGTTCCAGATGCCACTCCTTCACGATAACGTCAGTGTACATGGAGTCAGCCCCAGGGTTCCTCCATGCGAGGAAGAATGGCGGCTCGAAGGACAGATGTCCTTTCTCCAAAAGGGAGAACTTGCAGTACCTGCATTCAAGAAACACACAGATTGAGGTCCCGAGAACGAGGTAAATTTTAGGGAATGAAAATGACTAGGCCCGGTATTGGAAATTCGACGCCATTTTTCCAGATTGGGCCCGAAAATGGCTAAGTCCCAGAACTGACTGGGCCCGGAACTGGAAAAATGGCGCCGAATTTCCGGTTTTGGTGTCTGCCACACTAGGGGCCCTGCACTAGAAAACCGGCGCCATTTTCCCAGGTTGGGGCCGAATATGCCTAAGTCCCAGAACTCACTGGGCCCGGAACTGAAAAAATGGCGCTGAATTTCCTGTTTCGATGCCTGCCTCTAAAGGGACTTAGCCATTTTCGGGGCTGTTCACTGGAAATTCGGCGCCATTTTCCCTGGTTGGGCCCAAAAATGGCTAAGTCCGAGAACTAACTGGGCCCGGAAAAATGGCGCCGAATTTCCGGTTTCGATGCCTGCCACTGTAGGGACTTAGCCATTTTCGGGGCCCTGCACTGGATATTCGGCGCCATTTTCCCAAGTTGGGCTCGAAAATGGCTGTCCCAAAACTGACTGGGCCCGGAACTGGAAAAATGGCACCGAATTTCCGGTTTCGGTGCCTGCCACTGTAGGGACTTAGCCATTTTTGGGGCCCTGCACTGGAAAACCGGTGCCATTTTCCCAGGTTGGGGCCGAATATGCCTAAGTCCCAGAACTCACTGGGCCCGGAACTGGAAAAATGGCGCCAAATTTCCTGTTTCGGTGCCTGCCAGCTCTGGGACTTAGCCATTTTCGGGGCCCTGCACTGGATATTCGGCGCCATTTTCCCAGGTTGGGCCCGAAAATGGCTAAGTCCCAGAGCTAACTTTGCCCTGATCTAGAAAAATGGCGCCGAATTTCCGGATTCGGTGCCAGCCACCCCAGGGACCTAGCCATTTTCGGGGCCCTCAACTGGAAATTCGGCGCCATTTTCCCAGGTTGGGGCCGAGAATGGCTAAGTCCCAGATCTGACTGGGCCTGCAACTGGAAAAATGGCGCCAAATTTCCGGACTGAGTGCCAGGCACCCCCTGGATAGACATCCCCCAGGGCCCGAATTCGGAAATTCAGCGCCATTTTTCCTAGGACCACAACTAATTTTCATGCGCCACATAGGGCCTCTTACATCCTGGAAATGTTAGGACTAAAAAGAAAGGCACAACGTATGTACCTGTACAGAAGGCGCATTGCCGCTTTGTCCGCGTTCGGCTGGTCGGTGAACTCGTGGCTCCGGCGGGCATGGGGTATCTCTCGAAAGAATAGGTCGGTTTTGTAGAGCAGAAAGTACCTCGTCACATAGTCGCGTAGGCTCTCAGCTTCACCAGAAATCTCCAGCTTGAACTGATGTGCTTGTGTGTCAAGCTGCTCTTGCGCATTCGTCGTCACTTGTGGAGATTCTCCATCAGACCGCTTTCCTCAAAAAATACAATAAATCCATCCGATACAAGAGTAGACGCCCCAAATGAAGCGTGGGAAAGTACCTGAAACCACCATGTCATGCGGTTCATCCACATGTCGAATGTGGGGTCGGACAGTTTGTCGGGTTTGGGGAAGCTCCACATGTCCCTTGTACTTTGGGAACCATTCCAGATTTGGAGCCACCGGGTCTATCCAACCACCCAGCATATTAGTAAGCGCCAAACACCACAAAAACGAATTGTTGCCACGACAATTTGGTTAAGAATGTATAACCTTTTATGTTGCATCCACACAGGATGTGGCTAGATGATGTAGCTTCTCCAATGTCATCGTGGGCTTCAGAGCGCGGGAGTAGTGCTTCCTCACCTCCACCAGAAAATCGGCACCAAGGGCGGGATCAGCTATGGCCACGTACTTTACCATCCGCGACTTGTACTTGATGCGGGCCTTCGCCTCCGCAGCTTTGAGATATGATTCCAGTGCCGGGAGGGTTAGTTTCTTCTCCTCTGACTCCATGTAGAACCTCCGCGCATGTGCCAAATCCTGCTGAATTTTCGTCTGTCAAGAATGCGCACATAAGATTAGAGATCCTGCTCAACACTTTTTCTTCTATTGGGGGAGGAGAGACAGATTAGCTCAACAAAAACAGTGAGGAGCTTTACCCGAAATATGTAGTCCACCATGGCGTCCATGCTCAGCCTATACCAGGTTTTGTCTGCCTTTGCCTCCGACTTGCGCAGGAGGTCGGCACTGAGCGAATTGGCAAACTCTTGCACCCCCTGCTTCCCGACATCCTTCACTCGGAAGAGCATATGGGACAAGTTGGTGGCAATGAAGGCATTCTCAATCACCCTGCAATGCCACATTTCCATTAAACAATACAGAAATGAAAATTTGCAACAAATATGACGATTGGCAATGAAATGATTGTTTCAAATTCAAAGTTCCAAAGCAAGAAGCATTGTAACTTACGAGTTGATGTCTGCCATTGCCGCTTTGAGAAGACTGCGATCTTTGGGCCCCACATCCTTGAGCACAACACACTCCACGGCGAAATGCCAATCCAGGTCGTTGGGGTGGGCTTGGGCTATGTACTCCATCCATGCCAGGAGGCGATGATTGTCGTCCCACACGTAAAACATCTTTCCGGACAAGTGCTGGAAAAGAGGATCAGTAGCAATCAATCTCTCGAACTCCTCATTTCGCCTTTGCCAATGGGGACCCCATTTGTCCACCTCATCGGAAGTGTGGGCACGAGAAGCTCCGTGGTCGTTCTCCATGGAAACATAAAACACGGCAGACCCCATTCGATATGCCTCCTGGAAAGAGAATTTCAGCTTGTCGATATCGCCTGGGAGGGCAGGTCTGACCACCTGCAATGAAACCAAGCGGCAAAGGGGAATCCAAAGCTTGGCCGGGTACACCATGCCCCCCAGGACCCTGCCAATGTTGGTGTGGGTTGCCTCCAACATCTTGGCAGCGGTCAACTTCATATCCGCCTCCGACATGACGTCTATTGCAGGGGGGTTCTTCGGCAGCCCACCCGGACCGCCAAATCCAGCCTGTATGCTCCGGGTTTGGGGCCTGGGGATGTCCGGGAGGATGTCATCCTGGTCAGAAAGCTCCCTCTCGTCGTCCTCAACATGGTCAACCACCGCCGGAACCACCTCGAGCACTCTCCCCGTCTCTACTGTCCTCTCCCCGACTTCACCTCGAACTTGCACAATCCGTGCTCTTTGTGGTGTTCTTTCCCCTCCTCCAGTCTCCACCGTATGGGTAATTGCGGGGGCTGCTCCTGCCCGCAATGGTGTAACCGGTGTGTTACTGCCTCTTTGTGGTGTCTTGGAGGGATCCACCGTCTCTGTGCGTCCCTCGCTTACATGGGCATCTATCATTTCGACATCCCTGGCCTCTTCAGTGGCCTTTTCTCTTTCCTCCTGGCTAGTCTTCTGTCTCGCCTGTTCTTTTGCCCTCTCTTTTGCCCTCTCACGGGCTTTCTGTTTCTTACTAGGGGTAGCAGCAGGGGAGCCCTCCAGGACGACCACCTTTGATTGAGGCGAACTGACACCCTCGCACGCCCTGCTCACTCCCCCCTCCGCAGCCCGTGACGGCTCTCTCGCCGGGGATTGCATGTGCTTGGCTTTCTTCTTCTTCTTTGCGTGGGCGGGCCCTGCTGCATTGCATCAACATCCTCCATTGCCGGATCTGCTGTCATCATCCGATGCCCTTCACCTGCCATGCCGCCTGCACCAACCTCCCCAATGCCTATTCTGTCGTACTCTCGCTGCAGGTCCTCCCGTCCACCAACAAAAGGTTTTAGTTTTCCCTCCCGCCCCAAGTTGGGCGATCCAAACATGCGATGAGTAGCGGCTTTTGGAGTGACTGCTCGAGCAGTTGGAGCTGTTGATGATACCACCAGCGTGTCGGGCTCGTCGTCACTCTGTCATCCCCAAAAATCGTGAGAACCACCATCGCAACGAGCACCGCAACCACCATCGCAACAATCATGGAACAACAATGAAAACAAATCGAACCAATGCCTAAGAATGACATGCACAAGCAGCCTTCTCCAGAGCTGCCGACTTTGCACACGCATTGCAAACTATCTAAGGTTCACTCAACCAATAACATGAAACACGATGAACAAATGAACACGATTCCATAAGACGGGAAAACAGGGTGAAATGTTTTGAAGGCACTTCATATGCTCAGACAATCTTCTTAGCTCAACATGGATTTCCTTAATTCCGAGATGCAACCTGTTATCTACAGCGAGGTGTGCACCCTGTTGCAAATCTGAATGCAGCAACGACCTGGCTCCTCTCTAACCACTCTGACCTTGATCATTCTTCTCAACAACTCCTGCTTTTGCGATGCAACCATGCGCTTCCAGGGCTGCTAGACTGAAGATGCGAAAACAAACCAAAAAACGAAGAAAACCGCACGTGTTACACAAAGCGAAAGAGGAAGTGGCTTGCCTGAGAGTGCTTGGCTTCAGTTGGCGCGGGTTGTCAGCAAGACAATGGAATCTCCTGCTGGAGCTTAAGTTTGGCCATGCGAGAGGTTGGACGTCGCCCGTAGTACAAAGCCTTCAGCTTCCGCCGCGGTCTGGATGTGGGGTCTCTCTCAGGAGAGCCACGCCCTTCTCCACGCGGCATAAATCCCAGCAAAAGAAAAAAGATCTCGCCAAATGTGTGCGTACATGCCTCGAATAGAAGTTCATCCAAGTTTAGCATCGGGGTTCCAAGGCGTATCTAGGAAGCAACCGCGGAATCCCTGTGTCGCCAGCCCGGTTCAAAACCGATGGCGGAGGACATTTAATGCCCAACTGCGCCATTAATGTATGGAGGTCGGTCACAGTCGCCCACCGAATATCCCCCCGAGACTTCGTCAATCGCCCGCTCGATGGAAAAAATCGGCGCCGAATTTCCATCCAGCAGATGAAGTATGATGCAACGAGGCCCTCCCTCCGCCCGAGCAGTTCTCATCCAGGAGACGCCGGATGGAAATCCGGCGCCGAATTTCCATCCTGCAGGTAATTTGGTCCACCTCATCGATGGAAAACCGGCAACGAATTTGTCTTTAGCGGACCAGAATGGTGGGAATAACGTGCGAAATGTGACCTATAGGCAAAAAACTCCAAGTTTAGTGTGTAGCCATACAAAAAAACGCGAAAAACTTGATGCAACGACTATAAATTGTTGAAGAAGTGCCGATACGGGCTTCATCTTACGGGCCTCGGATGGAAATTCGGCGCCGTTTTTCCATCCGGGGGATGATCTGAGTCGGCCAGGTTTCGGCCTCTCCCCACGAGACGACTTTATCCAACGGGCCTCCGATGGAAATTCGGCGCCGTTTTTCCATCCGGGGGATGATCTCTGTCGACCAGGTGTCGGCCTCTCCCCCCGAAACGACTTCATCCGGCCGGCCTCCGATGGAAATTCGGCACCGTTTTTCCATCCGGGGGATGTTCTTTGTCGAGCAGGTGTCGGCCTCCGATGGAAATTCGGCGCCGTTTTTCCATCCGGGGGATGTTCTCTGTCGGCCAGGTGTCGGCCTCTCCCCCCAAAACGACTTCATCCAACGGGCCTCGGATGGAAATTCGGCGCCGTTTTTCCATCCGGGTAATGTTCTTTGTCGGCCAGGTGACCGACTCACCCTCGAGACGAAATCATCCGACCGGCCTCGGATGCAAATTCGGCGCCGCTGTTGTATGTTGACTTTTGGCGGCGAGGTTCTAGCACTCAATCTTGTAATCAGACCCACTGGAATGCCACCTCTGTCAGTTCCCTCTGTCCATGGGGAAGGTGCTTGCACGCTCGCGCCCCCACGCTTCTTGTCAGACGCCGTAATGATTGGTTTGCGCAGCGCATCTGCACAGGTCATATACCTTCTGACTGCATACCGTTGGCAGTTATTGCGCAAAGGCCAGGGACCGCATTCCGCAAACAAGGTTCATTAACTCTCTGACAGTGGATTTTCGGGAGAGTGGGCTCCCCGGATTCGTGAATAGGCTTCGTCGCTTGCAAAAATCGGCCCTGCATAACTTCCCCTCGCTGCATCCCCCCTTCTCCCAGGGCGCTTGTCCGAACGCCGTCCCGGCAGTCTTGTGTGCACAACTCCCATGGCAGAAAACCCGAGCGCTATAGTGTTCTGCCCTCCTCACGAGCATAGAGCTACATTTCCGTGCAGAGGGGAAATCTGCCTGGTGATGGAGAAATATCTCTGCGTTTGATACCACCTGAAACCGGGGTTGGTATTTTTGGAGGAGGATAGGAAGGATTCAAACTGTAGTCGAAAGTATTGTTGTGCTCCACGATGATTTCGGCAACGGCAGGGAATGGCGAGTTCCACCATCGGACAACGTCATATACAGGGCTGTTGGGGACTTCATTTGCCCGCCAAATGCGCCTTCTATCATGCCGCCTTCCACGAAACAATCCGCGAATCAGAGAGTGGGTACCTCAAAGAGAGAAATCCGCAACAAAGTAAATTCAGAGCCGAACCAATCAATGAAGACGAGCGAGAACCGGGTTGTTCACAACCTGTCCGACTCTGACGAGATCATGGAAGTTCCGAGATCATCCTGGAGATCAGGCAAGTCCTCAATGGACATCAGCGGACGAGGGAGTCATATTCCCAGCACGAACACAGCAGTTCGATCCATTCTTGAAATTCTGCGAGGGCTTCACATGGAGGGACACCGCTCGGAGCTGGCTGGGCTGGACTACAGCAAGTTCGCCATTAAATCCGTTACGTGCCTTCCCGCAGACATCGACGGTAATATGTTCTTTGAGTTCCCTCCTCGAACGGACTATTCGAGGGCGTCCGGAATGTTGACAGATATGGATAGGAAACATGACGGTCATCCTTGGTGCGTCACCAAAACCACCAGCATGAAGATGCTCGATGGTGTGCGGGTGCGCTACGTTGTTTGTGCGGGCGCGTTGCGGTGTTTCTCCCCAACTTGCTTCCACTTTAAATCCAGAGGTCAATGGATTGGACAGGCACAGCTCATCAACCATTTCGAGCTCAAGAGAAGGTTCCAAACTCCACATTTAAGTGTGTGCATTGCAAAGAACCACCACATTGCATGTCTATTTGTAATGCCAAGGAGTTCTATGTGTTGCACCGTTTCCCTGACCTCACATGAGCTTGCATACACGTTGGTTCCCATTGTCACAAATTGGCGAGGGAGAACTTGCGGGAGGCTGCCCACGAGGCAGAGCAGCTCGTTCAGGAGGAGGTTAGGTTGAGACCTGGTGCCAAACCCAAACAGATACAGCTGCAGGCCGCCCATAAGATGGCATTGGCCAGAATTATGTCGGAAGACGGCTCCGACAGAGTTCCTCTCGATGAGATGGAAATGGAGGCATTGCTGGAGTCGGTGTCTCACGTCTGTTCATCGAATGTCCAAAACCACATTGCCTCCCGCGAATAGAAAATTGGGCGTGGCTCGGATATGCACTCTATTCTGGAGGTGAAGCGACAATGTGGATATGACTACATTCATGGAAGTAGGTTTCCTGGACAAGGGACTAAGGCAGATTGTTGTTTCGTATTCAAAATGTCCACGTGTGGGCCTGGCAGCGGCGTCAAACTGGTCGACCGGATGACGAGTGGGGACTTGTCAAACAGTTGGGTCATGTTCGACCATATCAAGCGAATTACAAATCACCAGTGGGTGACAATGGCTGCACATGTCTACGACACCCACTGCAGGATGTTAATGACAATTGCTATTTGTGAGATGAAAGGAGAGGACACACAATCGGAGATGCTTCTTTGGCAGGGAATAAACAAACAGATGGCCAGGGCGGGATTGCCCCCTCCCAATTTCCGTGGTTTCATGGTAGACAACGCACAAGCAAATTGGGCTGCCATCCGAAGGGTGTACGGGGAAGACCCCAATGTTCCGATGGAAGGCAGGGAGAGATCTTGTGGGTTCTATTTTCTGCAGAGCTTGTCGCAGTACACAACCTGGCTCGTGGCGCCAGATTTCAGAGAGGAGCATCGTTCCATGTGTCTTGCGTGGAAGCGTGCTCCCACCTTGGATGATGCAGAGACACAATTTGCATGTATACGGGCTTGGTGGACAACGTCAGGTGTTGTAAAGAAATCAGACGAGGGAGCAATGGTCAGTTGGCTAGCATGGTGACATTATCATTTCCTTCAGTTCGGCGACTATATGCGGGAGGTGAGTTGGACGAATTCGCGTCACGTTGAATATTATGCTACTTGTTCTTTGTAACTTGCTTGTAACCTCAACATGTGCATGTGCAGGAAATGAGTCTGGACTCCGACACCGACATGCCGACAACAAACATGGCCGAATCAGTACATTCTTCCTGGCGTGCCTCCTCTGCAGTGCATCTGGTGGACATCCTCACTGCCAAAACGGAGGACACTGTCAGGTCAATTATGCAGCAATGCAGATACAACGAGTTCTTGAAAGGGAAACAGTGGGGTTTGGGGCCGGACAGGCAGGAAATGCTGATGCGGACTACCTCCAGATCAAAGAATCCTTGCAAGTGGGCGGCAGCCTTGTGAGAGGGCCTTCGGGACATGCCATTGCTTCAAAGAGGCCAACACTTGGAAGGAGATGTTCACACCCGTCTAGTGAGACGAAGACTTGACGAGGCACCTGGCAGAGAAGAGGATTCATGGCGAGCTGACAAGAATATTCGCACGCTCCCTCATGGTCCCGTGATGTTGCCCGAGGAGGTCTCGTCGAGCACCGCAAGTCCTGCACGTTCAAGATCGCCATCTCCTTTGAGCACAGGGCACGTGCCCGAGGAACATAACGAACCATCTGTAGTAACGTAGTACAACATACCCATTGTGGAGACAAGAGTGTCGGAGTCACAGTGGAGAATTGCAAGGACATTGCCGGCATTTCGAGGGAAGTGCTGCGCCATCCGGGTGAATACGAGAGCACACTGTGGTGAGCTGATTCGGAGGAACCCACACGGTGCTGTACCTGCACCTTGTTTCAGCGGCAGATTTTTGACTCCCACATTCTCTCACGCCACAATGCAGACGTTTTGGTTCTGTAGGCACGACATAATGACCTGTGTATTTGGCAAGCCCAAGTACAAGATTCAGGGAATGCCGGAGCCTCCGGGCGTCTGGCCTGTTGCACCGGGTTGCAACCTCTCTCAGAATGAGGCGGATGCTCTTTCTGCAGCAGGATTTTGAATGGTGCAATGCACAGACGTCCTGGCCCACTCGTTTCCAGTTCCTCAGACCCAGCCATTGCAGGCTGCTCCGTCCAGTAGAGACGGATTGGACAATTCTGCACATCCCACAATGCGATTCGGAAGAGTGAAGAGACGACACCCTCCCAACAAGTTGAATGAGACTCGGATTGCCAATGCTCTTGGGATGGCTTGCACTATTCAGAGCTCCGTGGACGTACCCCCACCCGGCCTTGGGCGTGTTTATCGGATGGCAACGGCCGGCTCAGCTGTACGCGACGACGTATACACAATTACGATTGGAATGGAGCCGACTTGCAATTGTACGGACTTCTCGTTGATGGAAGCAAAGAAGGGGTCAAAGTATTATCCGTGCAAACATCTGTTTTACATTTACCTGAAGATGTTGAGGATGAACTTGACTATTGATGACTTTATTCATGCACCAGCGTTGAGCGTGAACGAGCTGCACAAACTCCTCCGCCGGGATTCCAGAAATCATTGATGGGGAAAAGGGAATCCACCATATGGATATTTGCAATTGCATTTTTATGCATTAGACTTTGTTTTGCAGTGTAATGAATTGCACCCCACAACTCCTGGAATGAGACAGACAATATTAAAGTGATGTCTTTTAAACACTAGGGACTGTTGGATATCCATTGACGTCCAGTGGCAATTCAACGTCGAAACAGAATCAATACAAAGATGGCGGCAGGAAAAATTTGCAAATCTTCCAGAAAATTGAGTTCCAACAGTTGCAGTTGAGGGGGCCATTTCTGGAAAAATGGCACCGAATTTCTTTTTTTGGGCCGAAAACTGGCTAAGTCCCAACATTGTCTGGAAACGATGTCTGGAAAAATGGCGCCAGATTTTCAGTTACATGGCCCAGAACTGCCCAACATTTGTGCAATGCCCGGCACCATGTACCGAAATTCGGCGCCACATTTCCAAATTTTGGGCTTACACTTCAATGAAGTTGGGACCTATAACCGCGAAATTCGGCACCATTTTTCGCCGGAGTCACCTATTACCGCGCAATACGTCGTCGATTTTTCTGCTTGCGGAACCTATTACCGCGAAATTTGGCGCCATTTTTGCAGATGTCGCTCGGAATTCACATGAGCGCCGATTTAAGGTGTCATCAACGCCACCTTAAATCGACCCCCTTCATACATGGAATTCTATGTTCACTGTTGAAAAATTACTAGGTGCACTAAAGAGAATGTCTGTTTTAAGATGTCGTCAACGACAGCTTGATGTAGGACCATCACCATAGAAGGCAGTACCTGTACAGAACTCGTTTCATTGCCTGCTCCCCATTATACTGATGGTCGAAGTCCTGCGAGCGGAGAATGTCTCCTTCCTTCTTGAACTCACGGAAAAAAACATACTTCCACAACTCTCTTCTCCATTTCCGAACGTATGATTGGAACTTGATGCTGGGAGTGGTCATTGTGATCTTGTAGTCCATCAGTGATTTCTCATAAGTATCAATTGCCCACTTCTCCAGCTGCACAACCATCCGCCAAATTTTGAGTTATTCAACAGAAGAAACCATGTACTCATTGTTGGAACAAAGAGTATGTTTTTAGAGTCTCACCTGGCTCCAGAAGGTCGCTTTGTGCAACCAAGTGTCGAATGCGCGGTCGCTCACAGGTGCCACCACCCCAATCTCAGCGTCCTTCATTGGTTTGGGGAAATTGTTTATATCCCGGATGATCGGTTCCGAGTTCTAGATTTCCAGCCACCTCTGAGGCACGCACCCAAGATGCCTCCACATGATGATAGCCCTTCCATTTCACGAGATACTCCGTTTCTCGATTCTTGAACCTCCTCGACTTAAGCACTGCCTCCACCTTGTACTCGGGTTCATTTTCATGATCCAATAGCACAAGTGGCGGACGCAACACTTGATGCCAATTCGGACGCGCTTCATCTTTGAAGTAAGGCTTCAAAAGGGAGACGTGGAATACCGGATGCACCTTGCTGTTTGCCGGCAGCTCCAATTCATACACATCCTCATTCATAACCTTCCGGATGCAAAAGGGTCCCGCATACGGAGGTACGAACTTCGGACTCACTTCCAGAGGTAGTCGGAAATTCTTGATGTTCAACCAGACCTCCGTGCCTGCCTCAAACTTAACTCCGCTTCCGATTCACCTGCCGTTCATACCGTTTCCTAGCTTTGGCAATGTTGTACTTTGCGAGCTTCAACAAACGCTCGCGTTCTTCCAGCACCGCTGTTACTGCCGGTTCCTCAACGTCTTGGGCGGCCCCAACTTGTCGGCACCAAAGGTGCTTTTCCATAGACCAATACGAAAAGGGAAACTCCCGTTGTAGAGTGTTTTGTGTTATTATAACAGAACTCTGCCGCATCCAAGTGCTCTACCCAGTCCGATTGGTCTGCCGACACGTAATTCCGCAAGATCTGCTTCACCACGGAATTCACCCTTTTCGTTTGGCCGTCCGTCGTAGGTCGGAAGGCGGTGCTCATCAGAGCCACGTCCCCATTTTCTTCCAAAGTGCCCTCCAAAATTTACTTGTAAACTTTGGATCGCGGTCCGAGACAATATCCTTTGGGAGTCCATGATGCTTGAAGACGTGGGCAAAGTAAAGTTGCCCCGTCTCTTGTGCTGTTGCCGTCTCCTTGGTGGGAATGAAATGGCCCATTTTACTGAACCTATCCACCACCACCATCACTACTACGTTTTGGGGGGGGGGGGGGGGGTTAGCGATGCCTCAGCGACCTCCAAATGCCGCACCTAGCGACGGAAATACACTACACCGCCCGGGGCGCGCCGGGGACAAATTGCGACATGGGGAAGTCGCCGCCACGTCGGTCCGATGTCGCTCCCGGAACGTCGCAGATTAGCGACCTAAGGGAATCGCTAATCCCCCGGGTCCACCTAGCCACGACCAGCGACGGCGGAAAGACGCCGCCCCATCGGGGCGTCGCAATATGGCGACTCCCACAAGTCACAACAAAGGGCAGGGAGGGGGGTCCATCCCTCCCCCTGCGTCATGGGGCAGTTGCAAGGACGACGCCCATTCGAGTCGCAACAACGTCGCAGCGCCTTTGTGGCGTCGCTAGCTCCACGTTGGCATGGTTCTGTTGCGACGGCTGGGAATCGCAACAGCGTCGCTGGTCGCACCCGGCTGTCGCTGGGTGGCAGGGTAGCCAGTTGGTATTTGGGGTGGGGTTTTGGGGTTTTTTTTTTCGTTTGGGGGGGGGGGGTTTCTTGGGGGTTGGGGTGTGCCTCGTGCTTGCATGAAATGCATGCATTCTAATCTATAGGTTAGATTAGAATCCACATGTCCATTAAGGTTAGAATGAGGATCGAAATGACAACTGAAGAAATATATACATAAAGCGAGTACTACCTTTACATGTCTCTAACTGGGAACCATCCCTCACTCCTCATCACCTGAGTCATAGGTGTACTCGTCCGAGGAATGCAAGCTACGCTGGGCCTTCAATTTGGAGGATGATGAGGCCAAGTCCGAGATTACATCATCCTTCGATCCACCCCCTAATACAAGCTCTCCCCCATCCGGCCGAGCCACTGAACTACCCATCCCCACCCCTATAGATGCACTATCCTCCGTCAATTGTGGCATCTTGGCCATTGAGGCTACAAGGGCCTTCCACCCCTGAGCCTTGCAAAAGTTGTGCTCGATGGCAGAGGGAGGCCTCTGAAACTTCTTTTTCTGCACATGACATACAAATGCAATGACAGGTCAGAATTCATAATGGAAGGGAGAAGCTAAAAAAGAAGAATGGGTATGACAAGAGAAAGAACACTTACGAATCGGGTGACAAAACTCTTGCTTCCGCCGGGGCCCCACTTGTGTGTTGATTCCGCACACTTCTGGAGGCGTGCTGCAGTTGCCGCACGTCCCCTTGCGAAGATCTCCGCCTTCAGCTCTTCCCTCTCCCCTGCGATGAGAGCCTCCCAAGATTCCTGTCCAACCCCAACAAAGACACTATAAATGTTAATGAACTCCATACCGCAATGAACATGCATTCAAAGACACCAATGACAAGTGAAGTGCGTCTTACCTTGGTTATTCCATGTGGCATGGTCGTTGGTTTGACCCTCGCCTTGAGTGCCTTGCAAATGGTTTGTCGCGCACGGTACCTCTTGTCCTTGAGGTTCTTTCCCACCAGCTCCAAGATCTTCCCCTCATTCCACTCACCCGGAAATGTGCCCTCAAGTGCTTGCACGAATGCTCGCCTATGGCGATGTGATTGGCGTGGTCAATCAATATGCCAAGGGAACCACCTCGCCGCCAAGTCGAAGGCTACTTTTTTCATGGCCTCCCAATACTTACCAATGGGGTCACCGACCTTATTGGTCTCTAAGGGGGGCACCTTCATCTTTGGCAAATCAAGGTTGCGGGGACCCGAGGTCTTTACCTCGTCCACACTCTTCTGAACTACCTCTCCCTTGTCTTTTGTTGCCCCGCTAATGCCCTCCACCAGCTGCACGCTCATCTGAACTAGCTCCCCCTTGTCTTTTGTTCCCCCACTAGTGCCCTCCCCCGGCTGCACCTCTCTCCTTCTACGCCTCTTTCTCTTACGCTCCCTCTCCTGGGCCTGTCCTTTCCCCTTTCCCTCCACTACTTCCCTACCCTCCTTGATGATTAGGGGAACCTCGAGGACACGACGTCTTTTCCTCTTCCTCTTACTGTCCCCACGGGTAGGCACCACCACTGTCCCTGCTTTGTCGGTGGCAATCCCATTGCTTGCCACAAGCTTAACCACGAATGCGCCAAGCTCCTGAACACAAAACCCACAAAATTAGAAACAAACCAGAAACAAAATGAAAGGCAAAGGAAAGAAAAAAAGGTGAAGGAAAGAGGCTCACCTTTGCGTCCATGACCTCAATGTTGCCCTCGGTCCCCGCTTGTGGTGCACCCCCCATAACGCCCTCTCGGAATAAGGGTGAAAGCCTATCCCATGCACCCAATAGGCTTGCAAGCGGCGCCCCAAAGTCCAGGGTCTTCTTCATTGACCGTTCAGGCAACGGACTTTGCAAGGGGCCCTCCATAGCCAGTGTCACCCTCTCCTCTTCCCCCTCCCTTTCCCGTGCCCCCTTATTTCCCTCTTCCCTCTTCTTGTCTTCCTCCCTCTTCCTTTCCTCCTCCTTCCACCTCATTGCGGCCTCCTTTGAAGCCTCCCTCTTCTTCCAAGGTGAGGAGGAACCCACCCCCTTCTGAGCCCCCCCCTTATAAGCCCTCTTGGCTGCAGAAGAAGGGGAAAAGGCATTGGCGGTGGGGCTAAGATCAAGTTGCCCATACCTGGCGGCAGATCCGAGAATGCGCTTCCCCGCGAAAAAGTCAGGGCCCTCCATCAGGCCGTGGGGTGGCGTCCCAGCCTGAACATTGGGTGCATCACCCTCAAGTGGAGGCTCATCCCCAGCCTCAACCTTCGAGGGCGTGGAGGCCTCGACGGCCTTACGGCTTGGTCCTCTCACATAGCCGCCTATAGGGCTGGTGAGTTTGGACCAAGTGGACCGTGTCACACGGCCGTCAATGACGGGATCGTTGTCAGGCTTCCCTACCTTAGAGGCAGGCGATTTCTGTTCCTTCGGCGGCCCCTTCTCCTTGTTCTTCGCCATACTACCAACTTATCCTTGCGCCCACAACACTACTACCGTGTGATTTCACATGCCAAAAACCAACAAGGCCTGACCCTCCCCCTTCCCCTCTCTCCCTCTCCCTCTATCTTTATGTCCTCCTCCATCTCCCCCTTTCTCTCTCTGCTGATAAGCAAAAAATGAAAAGAGGGGGGGGGGGGTGGTGGGGCTGATAGCACCAGCACTTGCTGCTGCTATCAGCCCCCAATCATTCCAAAAAAAAAGAAAAAAAAAGGTGGGGGGGACTGAGAGTGTTAGAGGGCTGCTTGGGACTTAGACGCTTTTACGGGTTCTGCGGGGTACCCTTAATTTTTGCGTAGACTGAGATCAACAGGAGCCTTAGGGGTGGCAGCAACAGGCTTTAAGGGGGTAACACAGCCCGACACAGCTCCACACAGCCAGTCACAGCCCGACACAGCCCGACACAGCTTTACACAGCCTGACACAGCTTCGCCACAGTTTTACACAGCCCGACACAGCCCGCCACAGCTTCGCACAGCCAGTCACAACCCGACACAGCTTTACACAACCAGTCACAGCTCGGCACAGCTTGACAGAGCCTGTCACAGTACACGGGGAACAGTTATCATTGACAGGGAACGACTGTGAGGGAACGACATCTGCAAAGGGAACGTGTTACTTCAGGGGTGACAGTTAGTTAGTTAGGTGGTTAGAACAGCTTGCGGGTAGATTAGGAGAGCGGCAACGGGAAGGGGATAACTTAACGGGGAGCGCTTCTTGGACATGCATGAGAGGAGATCAGACGGAGAGCAAGAACGAGAGAAGGAGGAAAGATGAACAGTAGATGCTTATTACATGCAAAGCTGTAGTGATACTGTAGGGCAGATTAAAGTCACCATGGCATTGGCCTGATACCTGATAAATCATAATCTGATATTTATTCGATACAATCACACTGTGTAGAGAGACATGAGTGAAGCTGTGGAATGAATGCATGATTAACTGGAACTTAGTAGATACTGAAGCAATCTGATGCTTCAGTATACACGGTAAGGTAAATTGATAACATGAAAGGCAAGAAGGAATACAAATAGGAAGCACAACCATGATTCACTAGCTGCAGGTCATGACTGATTGTTCTAAGCGGGCTGAGTGCTTAGAGATATCCAACTCTTCTATCTTGGAGTTTCCACCTCGGATAGCGAAGGGATGGGTGAGTAAAAGCCGTTCGACATTTGACGACCATACTGGGGAACCGGGTCATGAACAACCAGATGTGACAGGCATCTGGTGGGATCATGGTGGATGGAGAATTAAAGAATTTGATGTGAATCAAATTCCTTGTGAAACTGAGAAGGAAAGATTGTCCAAACAATTCTTTCGGAGGTTCTTGGAATTGCCAGACGGTTGTAAATAAAACATTCTTAAGAGAGTGCATAATGCTGACCTTGAGTGGGGTCTGGAGAAAGGAGTGATAAAGATTTATCAGGTGGCCTGTAGAGGAAGAGCACGTTGGTTACCAACGCTGGTTTATGTGATAGCATTGCTATCCATTAAGCGAGTAGAGTTTGAAGGAGGGTGAAGGAAAGGGAGGAAAGGAAGGTGAATGTTTATACTTATATGCATGAGGAGCTTGTTCTGGTAAAGAATTGGATTCCAAAGGATATTCTGTGGATCAAACTCACACCAAGAACAACTTTCCAGACTTGTTTGCCATATGGTTATATGATAACGGAGACTTCTAGTATAGCCAAGGGTGCATTGAAGCTTGAAAGAAGCTTATTGTTAAAGACAAAGGGCAAGAAGAGGGGGTGGGGACACTAGGAAAGGAAAATGGAAGGGCCATGGGATTAGAGGGTTGAGGGTAATGGCTTTGGCAACATTGTTGTCTTTCACACCAATTTCGAAGATTCTTTCTGTTGCATCGAGATCATGGTAACCAAATTGATAAAGGGTTTCCAGGGGTAAGTCTTGGTCAGCACTTGTAGAACAAGAACCATGTCTTCCAACATTCGTGCCCTCGTACAAAAACTCAACAATCCTAGACTCATTTTTCGAGTCACAACTTCACTAAAATCATTCCTAGATCGCCACACCTACAAAGGATTTTTTTCATGGATTTTTCATTAATCAATCATAGAAATAAGCTACATGCATGTACATGTATAATCAATCGAAGGGATGGGTATAGTTATGTGCGAGAATTATTATGTAGCTTTGATTACGTGTCTAATCGACTTGAACATCATCATCCGGAGTTTCTTTGTCCTCATCAAGCTGCGAGTCTTATTGCTCATCAGAGTCATTGTCATAAATGGCCTGGTCACCAAAAGGCACATCTGAATCATCTTCCACCTCGGTTTCAATGACCATGTCTTCATCTTCTTTTCCAACATCCGCATCTGATGGAGCCTCATCGTATAGGGTCCGGGATGCATTGTCCGGGGCATCATCATTCTCTTGTACCCCCTCTATCCAACCTCGGCCATCATCTTCATCATGACCAGTCTCTTCCTCCTCCGCATTTGCCTCGCCCCATATAGATCCCCGACCATGATAGATACGTCTTTCTCTTGGCTGAGCATGCACAACCACCTTCCAATTTCTTGATCCGGAGAAGAAAACTTGCTCCATGTCTGAAGGCCATGAAAAAAGTTCATCGGAGGGACGATGAGTAGACTCTAGCCTATCTGTATTGACGCACATGAAACCACACTCGTCTTCCACTATTGTTGCGGATGGCCCCACAAGATGTGGGTGGAACCACCTTGCCTTGAAGATAAGAGGTTGGTGCCTTGTATACTGAAGTTGGAGTATGCTCTCAAGCTCTCCAAAGTAGTTGAGTGTGCTCATGGTAGGTCGCGTATCTCCCCTGCCCCACACGGAGTCTTGCCAATATGAGGCACACAAGCCAGAATCAAACGTTGTTTTGCGCTTCATGTCAAGAGCACGAATGCGGAAACGACGACCATGAACCCAAACCGCCGTGTATGAGGTCGCAAATTGAGAGGGGCCCCTTTCAATGTCTTGCACCAAATCTGAAACTATCTCACCTTTCGCAATGTTATCCTCTACTTCAGTCCGAAACCAATGGTGGAATGAACTTAGAGGCAATTCCATTGGCAATTCTTGTGAAGGCACATTCCTACGCCGGTCCTTTGCTCGCAAAGCGCGTGTAGTCGCCCTTGCAAGGTTCCGCCTCCACGCAACCGTCTCCTCTTGTCATTGCTGAACAAGGTTATTGTATCTTGCCTCCCACTCATGTATGGATGGGGTGTTCTTCAGTATGAACTCATGCGCTTGGTTAATCACCATGATGGGTAATTTTACCCTCTTTGAATTTTTGGGCAAAACGATGTCCTTGGTTTGTACATCCTCATCTTCCTTCCACATCGGAGGGGCTTCCTTATCCACCCTTGCCAAGTACTCCATGCAGTAGAACATAGCCTCTTGCATTGTATACCCCTCCGCCATGCTACCCTCCGGGTGTGCCATTTGTCTTACATGTGCTTTCAAAGTCTTCATGTATCGCTCAAGGTAGTACATCCACCAAGAATGAACGGGGCCGGCAATCGAAGCCTCTTCCACTAAGTGCACTACCAAGTGCACTTGGATGTCAAAGAAGGAGGGAAGAAGGTGCATCTCCAACATACACATGACCACCGCTGCCTCCTTCTTCATGCGTGGAAAGTCCGCTTCCTCCAGCTCTTTGGAGCAAATCCACCGGAACAATGCTCCCAATCTATAGACTGTCTCGCGAACCTCGGGAGTCAATGTCCCACGTGCTGCAATGGGCAATATGTCTTGCAATAGATTGTGGTAGTCATGAGACTTCAAACCATGGACCCCGTCTTTGTTGAACTTCATATGGAGGGATGACCCATAACCAGTTGGTGTTCGGACAGCTCCTATGGTGGCTATCACTTTCTTGTATTCCTCCTTTGCCCTTTGCCAAGGTGCACGCCTATACTTCCACCGTACAACACCCTTTGGGTCCACACCATTTTCTTCGGCCCATAAATGGGGCATGCGACCCTGCTCCTCAAGTTCCTTTCTAACACCGAGAGAATCTCCTTTCGCAGCCACTCCCTTTTTTGCCGGCGTGCCATGAAGAACATGAAAAAGGGATGAGCAAACATTCTTCTCAATATGCATGGGATCTAGAAGATGACGAATCTTCAGGTCCTACACATATCCCCACCCATAAATTCTTACACGTCTATTTTGTCGTGAAAGTGACAATGGAAATCATACAAAATATGCAATATCACATGCATGCATAGCAATATTGATGGTGTTTTTGTGGAATATGTACCGCCCAATATGGCAACTCGTAGAAGATTGAAAGCCGCTTCATGCCGGGCACCTCCACTTCACCGGACCCCTCCGGATGGGCCTCCTTCCATCGGTCTTCCCAAAAGTGCCCGGATGGTGTCACAGGTGGGGGACGTAACTCCACTTTGCCATCAAACAAGTGTTTGTCTTTTCTTCTCCAATGATGGCTCATAGGAAGAAACTTGCGGTAGTTGGGATACACCATCTTGCGAAGATTGCTGGAGCTTTGTGCATCAAGTTCATCGCCACAATGCAGGCATGCGTGGTACCCTTTAGTGCTCAACCCCGAGCAAACAGTAAGTCCTGTAGACATTCCGTCACATTAGGAAAGACAAAAAGTTTCCATGTGCATCCCCCACTACGGTGCAGAAGACTGTCGCCGCTACTTCAATCAATCCCAATCCTCATCAATATCCCTTGATAGGTAAAGGTACGCGGGTTTCTCATGGGGAACATAATATACCTGGATAATCATGCATTGTCCAAAGCAAGATGTCTCTCATCTGAAAAGATTGTCCGGCCACAGGGTCAAGTGAAGCATCCAATGCACGGACCCCCCTCCATAGCTCCTTCAGTTCATCACTAGAGGTCGCAAGTACGTGTCTATGTCTTTCACTTGTTTTTTCCCTATGAGACATTCACACCATTAATTGTTTCAATGCTCCACCATGCTAATTATACTTCATAATAAATGACACATCTTACTACATGATTACGTCACTCATCAATCTTCCATCGGAATTGCGCCAAAGAGAAGAAGATTAATGTAAAATCCAAAGTAATAATAAGCATGAAATGGGAACACTCACCCGGTATAATGGCAGCCAACATGATATGGCCTTTTTTTATTGAAAGATACGGAGGGATGTTGTAATTCACCATGGTCACCGGCCAAGTGGAATGACTACATGACTGGACAGATAATGGGTTGACCCCATCCGAGGAGAAGCCGAAGCGAACATGTTGTGGGTCCTCCAAGAGAAAAGGCCACATCTCTTCAGTATCTCTCCATGCTTGTGAATCTTGTGGCCCGCACACCTTTCCCGGGGGGCTCCGATGCGAGGCGTGCCATCTCATCAGTTCTGCCAATGAGGGGCTTCGGTAGTGTGCCTGCAGTCGCGGGATGATTGGAAAATAGTGCATTTTCTGGCACCATCCCCATGTCGGCCCCATATCATAATCAATGTCATTCATATCTCTAAGTAAAACCTTACGTCTTGTAGCGGTTGCAAAAAGGTAGAATGCAATATACAAGTGTATTGTGGCACGGGTATACCTTGCGCGGGGCTTTCTTCCCTTGAACATCATCCCGATATCGGTCTTTGTTGCACTTTGGACACTTGGTGAGTTTCGCATCCTCTCCGTAATACAGGGTTTTATCACATGGACATGCATGAAAAATCTTATAGCCCATCCCCACAGCATCCAAGGCTGCTCTTGCCTCTTTTCTTGATCGTGGCATTCTCGGCTTCAAATGTGGGGCAAGGATGTAGTCCGCAATAGTCCGCATTATGGCGGACATACCCACATTGCTCATGCCAAACCGGATTTGCAAATTCAGCAACAACAAGATGGTTGAAAGTCTACTCACTTTGGCCCCTTCGTATAAGGGAGTTTTGGCTTCTTTTTCCATGTCATTCAAAGAGTCTGTGTCCTCATCTACCATTTGATGCATTAAGAGGTCCTTCATTGCTGCCACATCCTCATGCATAATTCCATTGTCATTGTTGTCCTCATCATCGGAGACCGCCATTTCAGACGGGGTCGGGTCCCTTCGATACGCACCCCCCTCCGAAGGAACAAAATCCCGGTTCATGACAAGATCCTGAACTTCATGAATTAACGTCGTGGGGTTGTGGCTGGCATCCTAAGATGCCAAAAACAACCATGTCATTATCAGTTTCCATACATGGCGTTGTTCATTATCATCCCGGGCGCAACTACCCCCGCGCGCCGGAGCGTTTTCTGGCAGCGGTGACGCAACACTGACGCGCCACGGCGTTCAAACCCGCGCGCGGCCCTCTCTCTCACTCTCCCTCTTGCCCTAATCCTCTCCCTCACTCTCTCTCTCTCCCTCTTCTATGTCGTTTTGTTTTTTTTGTTGTTTGAGCGAGCTGGGAGCGCGCCCCCGTGACCTGCTGGTGGAGCGCCAGCGAAGCATGAAGGAGCTGCCGCGTGAGGGAGCTGCCCTCCCTCTCCTTCTCTCTCTCTCTCATTCTCCCTCTTAGCTCTCACTCTCCCTCTCGTCCTTATCTCTCTCCCTCGTTTTTTTTTTTTTTTGGTTTTTTTTCAAATAATCTCTGTTGTTTGAGCGAGGGAGTGTGCCCACGCGACCTGGTTGCGGAGCGCCAGCGTGAAGGAGCTGCTGCATGAGGCGCCCAACTGCAGGTAAGCAGCCATGCATTTCTGATATTCATAGTGAGAGATTTCAGTGAGATTTTGGGTTCCACGGAGTAGACAGTGGAATCCCCACAGATCTCATAGTATATAGGACAATAGAAGAAGTGTTCTTCAGTTTCAATTTCATGGAGAGAGAGGGAGAGAGAGAAAGAGAGGGAGAGATTTCATTTTTTTGGGGGGGACCTGCACAAAGGAGAATGAGAGAGAGGGAGAACGAGGGAGAGAGAGGGACAGGGACAGACGGGAGAGAGGGAGGGAGAGGGATAGAGGGGGCCAAGAAAATAAAAAAAGAAGTAGGGGGGGGGACTGAGCAGCAGCAGCTCAACCCCTCTCTGGTTTTTTTCTTTTGTGAGCAGCAGAGGAACAGGGACCGATGGAGGAGAGAGACGGAGAAATGAGGAAAAAAAAAAATAAAAAATGGGGGGGGGGAGTGACTGAGCAGCTGCTGCTCAGATGCTGGTGCTGCTCAGTCACTCCCCCCCCACCCTTTTTTAGTTTTTTTTTCCCTCCTCCCTCCCTCTTTCTCCCTCTCTCCCTCTCTCTCCACATCTTCATGGGACAGAGGGAGAGATGAGGGAAAAGAGAGGGAAGATATTCATGTCATGTCAAGACATGGACAAGACCCACTAGGGTCATTGTCAATTAAAGACATAAACAACCCAAAACAGGGCACCATCTAACATTTCCATTCTTGTCGAAGTTTCCCATGAATTGACATCACCCAATCAGTCATGATAAAACAGGGTGGAGGGCGGGGTTTGTTCATGTAGGGGATGCAAGCATCTTGAACACCCGAGATCCGGCCATCTTGGCCAATGAATCATGTGTTCATGTGTGGGACAAGATAAGATATTGTTGCCCCTGTGCAGGTTGCAAGGCCTCTCGGTTCAGCCTGCACACATACCTTACCAGCAGGTCATGTATTGAAGGAGCATAAAAATGCTGAGGTCATGCAAAGGGCAAGGTACCATGGTCCAGCCTGCCCTATTACCATTTCAAGACATGTTTTCACACATACATCTTGGATATGACCCACAGGTTGCAGCATCTTACCTTTTCAGCCATTAATTATGGCAGGTCATGCATCAGCCAAGGCATAAGGACCAGCCTGCAATTTGTCAGAATCACAATATGCCACCAAGCAGTCCTACTCGGGCATGATGAAATAAATTCCATATCATTTGTATTCACCCCGAGACATGTGATCATACAAGGTGTCAAGGGAATGTGAACTCAGCCTGTCAAATTGCAGGTTCAAGACTTGTACATACAAGCAGCTTGAACAGCTAAGATCCAGCCTCTTTTGCATATAAAAAACCAGATTGCAGGTCATAGGCCTGATGTCATGACAAAGCCAAAACTATAGGTAGGATCCCATTGCAGCTTACCATCCTCATCCTTCAAGAGTTCCATGCTAAAGCATACAAAGAACACCTCATTGTGATCCAGTACTCAACAGAAACAGGCCCGAAAAGGAGCAGGTTGGTGCCTTATCAGGCTGTCGCCATACCCTTCAAGGCCACCATGTCCATAGAGACCCAAAACCGCCAAAAACATACCACCTAAAACCAGATCCTCTTTGGCCAAAAGAACTTATAACCTAGCTCAATAATCCACAGGCCCTGTTGTCAAAGATCAAGAGGTAGGGTATGGTTTGTATGCAAGCCTCAGGAGACAGGCCAGTCAGGCCGAGCTGCGCATCGACGGCAGAACGACAAAGGCCAAAAACCAGGCTGTAGCATGCCAACCAGGAGCAGTTGGGTTGAAATCGGGGCTGAAGGCAGCAGCCACCTCACAGCGCAAAAACCCAGGAGTCTTCTCAGCCCATATCCCAATCTGCATGCTCAAGAAGCTTCAAAGTAGGTGAGGATCCTCACCTGGTCCCATCACAAGCCCCCACAAAAACCAACAGGTTAGTCAGGATTGTGGAACCCCAGGTGAATCACAGACTCACACTTGTCATCGATGTTAACTAAGAAACTCAAAAGCAAGAGAAAGAGATAAGAACACGAGAATCCCTAAGCTCCAAAGGCACCTTAAGCGATTGGGGAAGAGGGTTATGCGCCATCGCCACCCGCAGTAAGCCGCCTCCACAAAGCACATAAGCAATGAAGCAAAGCAGGCACAATCGCAAGGCACTAGAAAGGAGGGAGAGAACTTCCCATCATAAGCACCCTTACTAAGCACAAAAAAAGCCAGAGGAGGGAAGATGCCACTGCATTCATAGCGGTGTTTCCCGCTGCAAGAGAGACAAGACGCCGCCTTCGCGCCCCCTCAGGCGCTCGTCCAGCATGGATACGACACCACAAACGGGGCAGCCACCAAAGCACGTCTGCCATAACACTCTCCTCGCGAGCTCAGAAGCATGTCGCGTGCTTCTGACAACGAGAGAGACGACATAGGGTTGTCCCCCGATTATTCATCCGTGGATGAAAAACAGTAGGACGCATCAGTATACCCTGACGAATTTCATCCGCAGCAAAGTTAAAAATGGGTTTTGGGGTAGGGGTTAGGGTTTCCACCTTAATTAATTATAATTAGGGGTAGTAAAGATCAATTCCAGGCCATAATCACACATCCATAGACAGATCACTTGTGTCAGGATGAAAAAGTAGAGAATATCATCCGTGGCAACGCCTTACCTCCATCTAGGTACTTCTATCATTCCTCACCAGACCATCCGGTATGGATAAAAAGAGTCAATCAAAGAGGAATGAAAAATTATCACCCTGGTAGTTTTTCATCCGGTACGGATGGAAAAACAGGATGTTGTTGGCAACCTTCATAGAGGTAATTCTTTTCTTCCATGGTGACTCATCCGGTATGGATGAGAGTCAATAAAGGAGGAATGAAAAGGCCAAAAGAACCATCCTAGAGGTAATTCAGTGTCCATCCTGGTGGCTCATCCGGTATGGATGAAAAAGCCTGATAGAGGATGAGAAAACAAGAAGTCAACACTGATAGCAAACTGCCGATTCCCAGTAGAGAGGGAGAGATGAGAGAAAGGAAAAAATAAAATAAAAAAATGGGGGGGGGGGGACTGAGCAGCAGCAGGCTGCTGCTCAGTCATTCCCCCCCCTCCGCCTGTTTGTTTTTTGTTTTTTCCGTCATCACTCCCTCTCTCCCTCTCTCTCAACATCTTGATGGGACAGAGGGAGAGATGTGGGAAAAGAGGGAGAGAGAGGGACAGAAGGAGAGATGGACTGTTGAGGGGAAAAAAAGAAAAACAAAAGGTGGGGCGGTGGGGGAGTGATTGAGCAGCATCTGTCCCCCCCCCCCCCCCCCATTTTTATTTTTTATTTTTTCCCCTAAACAGTCTCTCTCTCTCCACATCTTCATGGGATGCTCTGTCACTTCCCCACCCCCACCTTTTCGTTTTTTGTTTGTGAAATGGTGGGGGGTGCTGAAAGCAGCTTGCTACTGCTGGTCTTAGCCCCCCTGACCTTTCATTTTTTGGTTTTGGCAATGGTGGGGGGCGCTTAGAGCTGCAGTAGCAAGTACTTGCTGCTGCTGCTCTCTGTTGAACGGCTTTTACTCACCCATCCCTTCGCTATCCGAGGTGGAAACTCCAAGATAGAAGAGTTGGATATCTCTAAGCACTCAGCCCGCTTAGAACAATCAGTCATGACCTGCAGCTAGTGAATCACGGTTGTGCTTCCTATTTGTATTCCTTCTTGCCTTCATGTTATCAATTTACCTTACCATGTATACTGAAGCATCAGATTGCTTCAGTATCTACTAAGTTCCAGTTAATCATGCATTCATTCCACAGCTTCTCTCATGTCTCTCTACACAGTGTGATTGTATCGAATAAGTATCAGATTATGATTTATCAAGTATTAGGCCAATGCCATGGTGACTCTAATCTGCCGCTTTGCATGTAACAAGCATCTACTGTTCATCTTTCCTCCTTCTCTTGTTCTTGCTCTCCGCCTGATCTCCTCTCATGCATGTCCAAGAAGCGCTCCCCGTTAAGTTATCCCCTTCCTGTTGCCGCTCTCCTAATCTACCCGCAAGCTGTTCTAACCACCTAACTAACTAACCGTCATCCCTGAAGTAACACGTTCCCTCTGCAGATGTCGTTCCCTCACAGTCATTCCCTGTCAATGATAATTGTTCCCCATGTACTGTGACAGGCTCTGTCAAGCTGTGCCGAGCTGTGACTGGCTATGTAAAGCTGTGTCGGGTTGTGACTGGCTGTGCAAAGATGTGGGGGGCTGTGTCGGGCTGTGACTGGCTGTGTCGGGCTGTGTAAAATTGTGGCGAAGCTGTGCGAAGTTGTGCGAAGTTGTGTCGGGCTGTGACTGGTTGTGTGAAGCTGTGGCGGGTTGTGTCGGGCTGTGACTAGCTATGTGAAGCTGTGGTGGGCTGTGTAAAGCTGTGTCGGACTGTGACTGGCTGTGCGAAGCTGTGTCGGGCTGTGTCGGGCTATGACTGGCTGTGTCGGGCTGTGTAAAACTGTGGCGAAGTTATGCGAAGCTGTGTCGGACTGTGTGAAGCTGTGGCGGGCTATGGCGGGCTGTGTCGGGCTGTGACTAGCTGTGTGAAGCTGTGGCGGGCTGTGTAAAGCTGTGTCTGGCTGTGCGAAGCTATGGCTGGCTGTGACTGGCTGTGACTGACTGTGTGGAGCTGTGTCGGGGTGTGTAACCCCCTTAAAGCCTGCTGCTGCCACCCCTAAGGCTCCTTTTGATCTCAGTCTACGCAAAAATTAAGGGTACCCCGCAGAACCCATAAAAGCGTCTAAGTCTCAAGCAGCCCTCTAACATTACCCCTCCCTCTCTCAAAAAGCCGTGTCCTCACGGTTTACTGTTTGGGATCAGCAAACCTTTGTGAGCGAGCACCCTTCTGTCGGTGAGAGTCGCGTGAAGGACTCCGTGTGCGAGCCCAAGTCCTGTCACTGGCGGATGGAGATGATTGAGCACTACCTGGAAATGTCTGACCCTCCTTTGGCTGATAACGAGGTAATCTCTCAGGCATAGGAAATCCCCATCGTTTCTTCTCTACCATCTGAAGTGCATAGTCCTCTGCCATGTCAAAAAAGTCTTTTGAAGAAACAGTAGTATCAGAATCCTCGTCTCCCCTTAGGTGTTTTAACGGCGGAACTTTAAGTGGAATCCTGTGTGGCATACAATGTAGTCCCACCATGTCTGGAAGTTTAAACTGTACAACTTGCTGTAAGCGCTTGCAAGCAAAATTAGTGAACATCCTGAATTTCTTATCCGTATAGGTAAGAGGTGTGCCAATGACTTTGGAACAGTGTAAGTATTTCCAGGCTTCATGTCCCTTAAAGAAAATATCCTCAGGGCCGAATTTCTGTGTTGTCAAATTGTTCCAAGCCGAATGAAACCATGAACGAAGTTGGGAATCCTTCTGCATCATAACTCTTGCATCATATAGGTACATATGAGGTGGCATTGAAGGTAAGACCCAATGATCCCCACTGGAATAACTCAGAAATCGGGATTGCATCCTCTGCTGCTCAATGTGATAACGTGCCAGAAAACAAGCAGCATAGTATAATCCACAGCCTATGACAATACTAGATACCTCCTTGGTCTTGGTATAAATGTACCCATGTACAACCTGGAAGGCAATTAATTCCTTTAGCATGGTACCTGCTTCAGACCAGTACCTCGCAAAGTGATGATCCTCAATGGGTCGATTGTTCGGAAGAACCTTAGTCCGAGTTGCCACTGACAACCAAATGCGCATGATCTGGTAGTAATGTGCCAACGACTGCGGAGGACTAAATTCCTTCCAAGCCAAATCCAGCACAATGGGAATTTGGTTGAAGGGCATAATCATAGCTCGACTGTACTCCCGTGCAGCAGGAGTCCTAGGTGGGTTAAAAGCAGCATCCCCCCATACCTCAGGCTGTGGTGTGGCTGTAGTAACAACAGGGTCAGCTATCTGCATAGCCGCCTGCTATGGTATTGGTACCACTGGCTCTTCTACCACTGACATCTCATGCACCTCCTGCGAAGAAGATTGAAAAATTAGAGTCCTGACATGTAAATAAGTAGCCATCAGCTGCTCCTCAGGAACAAAGACTCTCTTGTCAAATATTTGAACTCAGGTCATCCACTTGAGTCTGCAGGCCTTCCACGTCCTCCTGTAGCTCCGCTATTCTACTATAGACATTGTCTATAGTAATTGTGGCAATGTTCTGCATCTGCAATCTGAGCTCATTCATCTCGCCCTGGGTGAGTTTCCGTGGTGCTTCGCCTTCTACCGGCCCTTGTGCTAACCAGACCTGCATAAGGTGGTTATCCACCAAGTCGTGTGTGGCACCCCTGAGAGTCTGCTTCTCCGTGAGTCTGTATACATCTAACTGCTGCTGTAAAGCCTCCATGCACTTCGCATGAGGTTCAACCAGACCCGCATAGGCAGTAGCCAGATTATTGGCTTCCTTCCAAGCCTTGTTAACCACAGAGAGTTCATTTCTATTGACCATGATTGTTTGTTGCAACTCCAGGATGTATCTCTCCTGGTCAGCCTCAACCTGTCTGTATTGTTTGAAAGTATTCTCATTGCGACTGATTGTATTCTTCATATCATCAATGAGTTTCGCTTGCTCTATTATCTCAGCTTCTGCCTTCATACATCTCTCCCCTTGTCTGTTAACTTCTAATGCAGTTTGCTCAAGAATAGTTGTGAGTGTAGCACATTGTATGGTCATCTTCTCATGTACTGCCTCCAACTCTGTATGTAGTACATTCACTTCTTGCAACTTGCCCTCATGCTTCACCTGCAATTGGTAAAACTGTTGCTTATGTGCTTCATGCAACTGGTCCTGCTAGAGGCCTACTTCAATCAAATGTCCCTTGGCCAACTGCAAGGCAGCCTTTGTGTCCTCCAACTCTTGCTGTAACTTGATCACGGTCTCCCACATGCAAGATAGACCTATTATATTGTAGCACAGAAGGAGGATTAAAAAGATTTGCAACAATGGATCCATTCAGCTTGGCCTCTGCCATGACCTATGCAAAGACACAGAAAAGGCAATATTGCGATTCCCCACCGTCGCAGATTTGTTGGGGCATCGCAATGCCGTCGCAATACCGTCGCAAGGCGACCCCTGGAGGTCGCAACCCCCTGCATTTACAATATCTATGATTGCGGATTTTTCCTACGCAATGATTTTTGTTTTAGCTCTATTTTGTTCTGTGAATGCAAACCCCAGACCACTACATCCATGGAAAAAATTGGACAAAAAAAAAAAAACAAAAAAACAAAGAGTTTCCTTCACTCACTATTGCGGAATTCTCTATGGAGAGTGCATGAAGTTGAAAAGAACTCAACTTCGGAGTGCAAATGAGGGAAGAAAATATGGTTTTCAGTCCAAATGATTTTTGTTCACTCCCAAAATTTGCACACGCATTGCAAACACTGTCATTAAGCATATGGTCCAATAGTTTGCACGGATGTAGTGGTGCAAGGGTCGAATTCACAGAACAAAACACAGCCAATTTTTTTTTATTACGTAGCAGCAATCCCCAATCCTAGACCCCCAGGCAAGAGGGCACTTGCGACACCCCAGCAGGCCTGCAACTGCGGGGAATCGCAACGTCACCATTGTGGCATTTCTGCGACGTCGGGACGTCGCAAACCCCAGCACGAGTTGGCTCGGCCCTCCCCACGCGCCTAAGTGTGAGGGGGTGTTGTTGCAATTCCCGGGAGTCGCAGCCTTGCGGGAGCGTCGCAGAGGGTACGTGCGACGTCCGGGCGTCGCAACCCCCAGCTTGCTGGCGGGTCATGCCCCAACTGCAGCGACGTAGCGGAATCGCAAGCTGGCGAAGCGTCACCGGAGCGGCGCGGCGGTGACGCGCCGACGTCGCAATTTTCGGGCCGGGTGCCTACACGGCGCAGCAGTTGCAGGAGGGTCGTCGCGTCTGGCGCGCTCGGGTCCTAGCGTCGCTAACCCCCCCTAAACGTAGTAGTGCATGATTGCATTGAAACCTTTTGACAGCGGCATAGCAGCCATGAAATCCATCGAGACACTTTCCCAAGACCCCTCTGGAATCAGCAAGGGTTGTAACAGCCCCACTTGCTTTTTGTACTCCGGAGTAGGGGAACTACAACACCTGTGGAGAATGAGGTCGTTCAAGACAAAGATCTTGTGGGAAAATGGCTTGAATGGTTGGTGAAACATCACACTGTGGAGAATCAGGGTGATTACCAACAGGGTTCCCATGAAGACCCACAGCAGGCCATGCTTATGAGTTCTATAAGCAGAACACTCAATTTGTTGGGCACATATGTGAAGTCTCATGTTCCATCTACACAATTGGCAGCTTTGAGAGAGGAACTCAAGCAGGAGTTTGAGGCTAGAATTGCCACTGAGTGTGCAAACAAGGTGGATGTGGAGGCCAACCTCAAGTTGCAGAAAGAATTGGAGGACATCAAGGCTGCCCTGCAGCTAGCAAAGGGGAATCTGATTGAAGCGGGTCTGGAGCAGGGGAAGTTGCATGAAGCGCATAAGCAGCAGCTATACCAATTTGCAGGTGAAGCATGAGGGCAAATTGCAGGAAGTGAAGGTGCTTCATACAGAGTTGGAGACAGTTCATCAGAGAATGACCATACAATGTGCCACACTAACAACTGCTCTGGAGCAAACTGCATTAGATTTTAACAGACAAGCAGAGAGATGTATGTTGGCAGAGGCTGAGACAGTAGAGCAGGGGAAACTTATTGCTGATTTGAAGGCTACTCTCCGTCGCAATGAGGATACTTTCCAACAGTACGGTCAGGTTGAGGTTGAGAAGGAAAGGTTCATCCTGTAGTTGCAGCAATCACTCACGGGCCACAAGAATGAACTCTTTGTGGCTAACAAGGCTTGGAAGGAAGCCAATAATCTGGCTGCTGCCTATGCAGCCTTGGTTGAACCTCATGCGAAGCGCATGGAGGCTTTACAACAGTAGTTAGATGTGTACAGACTTAAGGAGGAGCAGACTCTCAGGGGTGCTACACAGGACTTGGTGCCGTTGGAAAGCCCTCGATGAGGAGGGGTGCACCGACTTGGTCTCATAATTTTTGGACCTGTAGTGTGGGAGATGTCGAATTCCAAGTACTTTGGCTCGCTGGAAATTAGGGAAAAACAGCAAAGCGGGCTTTCCTGGAGCAATGATTGGCCCTTCATGTGGGAGATTTGGAATTTCAAGTACTTTTGGTCGCTGAAAACGTTTGATACAAGTGGCAAACGGTTTTCAAAAAATGGGAGGCTGGTCACCTAATTGACCAACATGGTAAACTTTGCAAAGGTGAATAGATACCACTTAACCGGAGTCAGCTGAGGAATATTCAGGGGCTCTCCGAGCGGCAGCTTCTCAAGCTGGCCGAGAAGATCCTCAGTTGTCAGCTGACTGTCAAATGTCCATACAAAGGGAAAGACCCTTCAATCCAGAGCTAGTGAGTTATATGGCGCATATGAAGGACATGAGGTTTGTGATCGACGACATCATGACAGTCTTCAGATTTCCTTTAAGAACAAAAATTAATCCCAATCCTTATGCTAGAGAGTTGTGGCTTGACGTTAAAAAGAAATACAAGATTGACAAAGTACAGTTTGATTTACTCCGAGGGAAGCTTGGGTCGGATTATCTCTCTAGCAAAGGACATAAGAACAAGCTTCGAAAGGACATTCCCGGAGCATTTATAATGGAGGTTAAGGCTTTGAAGAAGAGCATTGAGGAGAATGATGGGAGAACAAAATGCAATGAGGACAAATTTTAAGAAGGTTTATTTCATGCAGGGTGTCGAGGAGAAAGCAAGTGACCTCAAGGCAAAACTCTCATATCTCCACAAGGATGAGTTTTCAAGCGTAAGCCTTGTCTTCGTGAACACTCTTGAGGAGGGCGATTCCGTGGTCTGGTCTACCATGGATTACTCAACAATCCTAAACGCATTTAAATCCAAGCCAATTAATTGCACTGCCTTTGTATTCATGTCAAACCCAACATCTTCCGCCCATCTCAGATACTACATTAGGAGTGGAGAGGGAGCCAAGAGATTTCTTTGTGTTCAAGGGTTATATTTCCTTGGTGCGGAGGAGCTGGGTTACAAGTTCTGTTCCTTTGGATTGTCCAACCCTTTCCTCTGTTTAGACTATGTGTTTCCTGTCACACCCACCGAGTTTGAGCGACCAGAGGAGCATATTGTGCGGTGCCTAAGAACCACACCCATTCAGACCATATTGAGGGGTACAGATGAGGCCATGACAGATTTTGAGCTGAGTTTGAAGACGTATCCTCAAGAGCTGAGAAGTTCCGCTTCTGCTTACATTGCCTCTTTGTTCTGTACGACTGGAATGGCAGCTGTCAATATTTTTGGGGGTCTTGCACTTTCTTGCCATCTCCACGTAAGATTCATGGCCATAATTTGCATATATTGTTGCAATATCCCTAAGAGCTCACTATTTGCTTCCCCATCCATTGTACGCCATTCCTCACTTCAGCTTAATTTTTTAGTATTCACCAGTTCGGACCCTGGTCCGAAGTTACTAGAGAGTCATCTTGTTCGATTTATGATATTTGCTTGTTTTATGCTCACACATTAATAAGTTGTGTTTATCCCTCAGGCCCTTCAAGTTCGCGTCGCTGACTTCAACCTCAACGACCGGAAATACCTCTGTAGACAGAGGGTTGAAGCCAAGTTCCGACACTTATTGGTACATGACAAAGAGATGGGTCCACTCGAAGGGGAACCGAGCTCCGTTGGGAGTCAGCATGGCGTGCACAACCCACCAGAGGAGGGTGGTAGGGAGTTGGTTGCTAGCTACAATACGAGTGACTCTAGCGACTCCGGAGCCGAGGATAGTGATGACGGTGGTGAGACAAAGGCTCTCGAGGTCCAAGCTAGGAGCACCTCACCTCAAGTTACAGAAGGTAGTGCCACCCGAGCTAGACTGATCGATGTTCATAACGGTTGGAGTGGTGGCGCTCTAGCTCAAGGAGATCTAGAAGAAATAGGGGCTCATGGCAGGCTTAACGAGGGGACCTGGATGTATCCGTTAAGGCAGTTGAGCACCGATTTGAACATGGGTTTTGACAGCATTGTTGGCAATACGATCCCACCTACGCCAACTGGTCTTCCTCTGGTTCTGTTTTCTATGCCAGGTGCTGTTACTCAAGATACTGTAGAGGAGGCCGGGCCACTAGCATTGTCCTCCACCCCAAAGGAATTTATTGTCATAGAGGACAACAATGAGGATGAAGACATTGATTTTGGGCAAGTGGCCGGTGAGGGTTTTACTCCAGCAGACAGAGATGGTCCTGTGGAATTTCGATCTCCCATGCCATTGAAGAGGCGGAGGGAAGGGTCCTCTACAAGCCATGGAGTGGCTCATGCAGATAATGCTGTAACGCCAGTTACTGAAGTACGTGAGATCTCTAATCAGGAGCCACATTGATAAGATAGATTGTTATTTATGAGTACAATTTGTACACATTGCAAAATATTATCTTGTCGGGGGTTTTACCACTTATCTTTTTTAAGCCCATCGTTGGCAAATATTTGTTAAGCCTTACAGCTGAGATTGTGTATTATAGGTGCACCTCACAGATTCAAAGGAGTCACCCTCAGAGGTAGGGCGGAAAAGTGAGACCGAACTACAGGTGGCAACACCTTCAGATTCTCAGGGTTTAGTTGTTGGAGGACAATCATGTAGGCCGGAAATCAACCTCAATCCACAACCAATCCAGACACGCAGCACATCTGCTGCACAAGTGCTGCAATTGATGTCGCAACAACATATCGACGAGACAGAAGCAATATCTCTTGTGGAGAAAGGATCTCCCCCTGGCATTCCAGACGAAGTGGCACAACAGCATGCGCAACAACCTCCAGAACAGCAGATAAATGAGCAAACTGGGCAGCAGTGTCGAACAACTCCAAAGCTGGTAAAGCGCTACACCCTTATCTAACATTAAGGAATCATACGCCGGCCCTTCTTTAAAACTATTAAAAAATTTGATGGAAGTAAAAAGTCAATTTCATCATTGTATCAGACGTACATGTAGTGTAGAGGCCCTTGGTGTTCTACACCCTTATTGATGCTAAGTAATAAGCCTTTGTGTTCAATAGGCAAGATGACATGATATTTCCTGAGCCCAACGATCTTGACAGGGCTGTGATGCCGGAGGATTTTTTAATTTGTCACTAGGCCCCAATGGTTCAAGACCTCCATATTATGTTGTAGTTCTCAATTTTGGGTTCTTATGCGATAGATTCCGTGTCAATGGGTCTCGACGTCCCCCTGCAACGGCTCCATGTGTTACTTATGGAAGTTCAAAATGGCGATTTGACATTGTCTCTTTGAGTTCTTGCATTGGCTAGTGAGAAGGTTCTTTGTTATAGTTTGGAACACTGGTCCTGAAAATAATGTTGTAACTTTAACTAAAGCAATATTTGGAAAGGACTTTGATAGGGTAAGGACGTACATCAGTGAAAATTGCGTTAAGCATCGGTTAACCTTCGCGGTGAAATGACAATTTTCCACATTCCCCGATATATCTAAAGAAGTTATACGGTATATTTTCAGAGGAAAAGCCCGATGTCTATAGGTCAAACTCTTTAATCTTCGAGACTGCGTGAACAAGTCATACTTAAATCCCACAGCTTTGGTTGTGTTTCTAGATATTAAGTTTGAGGCTATAGAATGATCTTTCTCGAGACAATTTCCTCATTGGAGAATTCAAGCCATTCTTGAGGAACCTTCGAAGGTCTGGGTTGGATGCTTGTGTTTATAACAAGCATAACCGGATCGGGCTCTCAGAGTCATTATAATGGAGCGATCCTCAACTTAAGTTCTTGAAGTTGTGGGATTTTAAGTGGCTGAAGCCGAACGAGTTTGATGAATGGGTAAAGAATCTAGAGGCAAGGGCGGATGCTGCGAAGGCTATTTCACGAATTAGACATCTCCAAATTTGAAATTACATGTATAATGTCCCCATGTGATTTCATTCTTTTTGTTCATTTTCTTCTGATGCGATGATTGGTTGTTGAATATTCTATATTAACCTAAGCTTCTCACTAACTTGTTTATTTGGGGTTTCACCTTTTACCAGAATGAGCCTCAGCGACCACTTGACGAAGTACAAAGTGTCCCGAAAAGAATACTGATTGTATTTGATCTGAATGGTGTGCTTTGCCACACTGAGAGATTTGAGGATAGTGGTCACCACACGAAGGAAAATTCCAAGGCGAAAAAGGATTTCAGATATTCCCTAGTTATTGGCAATAGGATGGTATACCGACACGAGCGCTATGATAAATTATGGCGTTCTCTGAGTGATTCCTTCGATCTAGCTATCTGGAGTTGTATGATGCCCCAGAACCTCATGCCAATTGTCAAGAGGCTTTTTGAAGGTTTGCCATAGCCTATTTTTGTTATGTCGCAGGACGATTGCATTGTTTGTCCAGCCAATATTGCTCCCAGAAACTTCAACGCAGCAAAAAGTTCTACATAATCTTCTAGCCCCTTTTTTCTGAAGCCTCTTAGGAGAGTGTGGGACAAATACAAAGGTCGATATGATGGGGAAAACACTATCCTTGTTGATGATAGCCCATACAAGTGTGTCATCAATCTCGTGGGGTCATGCATTTACCCTCCACCCTTCGAAACATTTGCAAAGGACATATGTTTGCTTAGAAAGCTTGAGAAATACCTCCTTGGATTGTTGGAAGCTCCGTCTGTGGCGAAATATGTTGAGAGGAACAGGTTCGGGGATCCACATGAAAATTTGGACGATCCAAAGTTTTGGAGACTTCTGGCGTATCTTCAAACACAAACGAAAAAAATGATATTATTAATTATGGTGTTCTGAGACCAGACTATTGATAAATATAATGATCAATCGATCAATTTGATACGTTCGGACCTAAGGTCGAAGTAGCGTGATTTTATGTCTTTTGTTTTGCATATGCTCTTAACCAGATGAGTAGTGGTTTCAAGTTCATATCTCACAATTGATATTGATCCTATCATCGTTTTTTTGCATTGGATTTTATCAGCTTGAAATTGATATTTCTTCAGCTGCAAGCGAGCCGACATTCATCCAATGTCCGGGGCATCTCGTAGTGGTACATCGTTGCGTTGGCATATATCCTGTCGTCGCCAGAGGAGGAAATCACCTGATTTTGACCCCTCCGCATAGTCATGTACTAGACTCTGTCTCATTCTGTGACACTGCAAAGGAGGCTGAATCCATTCAAATCAACTCCAATGTGGTAACGAAGAGATCATCAATCATACTATCTCCTTATCCATCCGGAGATGGTAAATTCCATCTTAGCGGGGGAAGGGCTTCATCGAATGTGTCCCCATAGTCTCATGACCTCATCAACAATAGACTGGTATCAGCATCCACATTGTCTTCCAAATATTCGATAGATTTATGCATTCCATGTGTCAGAACAATGTACAAATTGTCTTCCCTTTTATTGTGTCAGTTTTTAGGTATGCATACATGACTGTTTGCAAGCCATGGAGGAATTAAAGGAGAATGTGTCCCCAACTTTTACATCCTAGACATGGAACTCCAAAGTTGTCATGGTCATATATTACCACATGGCGTGGCTTCTGAAGTGGGCATAGAGGTATTCAAGTCCAACCGGTCTGTAATGAATTCTCATGTAGGTCTCGTACGTGAGGTTTCCACGTATTATTTTTTGATAAGTACTAGTATGCAAGTTTGGACCATGATTGTTACATAATATCATTAATACCGTCATGAGAATGAAGTCTACTAGGACTTGACATGGCAAGAGGTTTACATTGGACGGTGATAACATCCTTCCTAAAGAGAACAACCACCTCACTTTATACTATCACGGATACCCGAGTTCACTTGAAAACTTCTCTTGGATAGCAAGGTTGTCGCGGCCTTTCGCCTTGAGGGCAGGGGGTCGGGACACTAGAGGGGCTGCCCCTATGGTGGGGGCAGTGGCAACAATAGATGCGGGGGCTCAAGCACCCTTGAGTGCCCAAGGCACTCAAGGAGGCGAAGGCGCTCACTAGATGGAGCCCCGCACACCGGGTTGCGGTGGGGGTGGTTCCACGAGGGGTGGTGGTAGCTTAGTGGGTCTTAGTGGGGGTGGCATATGACTCACCATGGGCCGGAAACCTTGTGGTGGGAGTCGTGGGGAGTCTTGGGACTCATCACGGTCCAATGGGGCCGTGGTGGGTGGGCCAAGACTCACCGCGACTCATCACCGGGAATCGAGGGTTTTCGTGAAATGGCAGGGTTGTTTGTGAAACCCCCGCGGACAGTCACAGAAGTATATATAGGGAGTAGTAACCCCGAGAACAGTGCAAGCCCGTTGGTGACCAAAAACTAGTGAGTAAGCCTGCGAGCCGGAAAGCGACCAAGGTGTGGGGAGCTGTTCCGGACTGCCAACATCCAAAGGGAATTTCCACTAGGCCCAAATTGAGAGAGGGTCTTGTGGAGGAGTAAAAGGGGGACCGTTATGTCCCGGTGAGCAGCCAAAGCTCCGAGTTGGCCCGGCGACCAGTTTGGGAGTTAGGCGCGCGCATCAAAGCGAGTAACTATGACTTGAAGGGGAGCTTACCGAAGTGAGGTGTGCGACACTTGGTATCAGAGCTTAGAGTTCAGTACGCGATCGTCCTTGGGATCGGCCTCATCATGGGGTCGGGCAAGCCAAAGCGAAAGCGGAACGGCCCGAAAGATAATGATCCTGGTGAGCCCGATGGGAGCGACGTGTCACGAAGCGGCGATTTGAGGAGGCGATGCATGCTTTTGAAATGGAGGCCACTCAAGAACAGGAGAAATCTGGGGAGTTGGAGCCCGAGGATTTCCTGAGGGCTCCGGAAGATCAACAGATGTCTCCCATGCCAGCAGCCTTTTGGGAAGGGTTGTTGGCGCAGTTTGGCGGGACGTTGAAAGACGTGTCGAAGGCGGCTAATGCCACTCCCACTAAGGCAAAGTTTAAGGTGAAGCCTAAGGAACCCGGCACCTTCGAGGGCTGTCGAGCGGCTTTTACTCACCCATCCCTTCGCTATCCGAGGTGGAAACTCCAAGATAGAAGAGTTGGATATCTCTAAGCACTCACCGTTCCCTCTTCAAATGTTGTTCCCACACAGTTGTTCCCTGCCATGATAACCGTTCCCTACGTACGTTGTGACGGTTGTGCCAAGTTGTGTCGGCCTGTGACTGTGCCGAGCTGTGACTGGCTGTGTAAAGCTGTGTCGGGCTGTGTCGTGCTTTGTCGAGCTGTGACTAATTGCGACAGTCTGTGTAAGGTTGTGTCTGAGTGTGTAAACCTGTCTACCACCCCTAAAGCCTGTGCCTGTCACCCCTAAGGCCTCTGGTGGTCTAAGTCTACCATTGTAAGTCTGCGCAAAAATTAAGGGTACCCCACAGAGCCCGTAAAAATGTCTACGTCCCAGACAGCCCTCTAACATTACCCCTCCCCCTCTCAAAAAGTCGTGTCCTCACCGTTGTGAGTGAGCACCCTTCTGACGGTGAGAATCCTTTGGAGGGCTCTGTGTGCGAGCCCGAGCCCTGTCACTGGGTGATGAAGACGATTGAGCATCGAATGGAAATGTTTGACCCTCCTGTGGTTGATAACGAGGTAACCTCTCAGGCATAGGAGATCCCCGTCGTTTCTTCTCTGCCATATGTAGTGCATAGTCCTCTGCCATGTCAAAAGGTTCCTCTGTAGAACCAGTAGTATCAGAATCATCTTCCCCCCTGAGGTGTTTCGGCGGTCAAACCATAAGTGGTTCCTTAGGAATCCTGAATGGCATGCAATGTTGGCCCACCAAGTCTGGAAGCTTGAACTGGACTACTTGCTTTAATCGCTTGCAAGCAAAATGAGTGAATTCCCTGAACTCCTTCGCCGTATAGGTGAGAGGTGTGCCAATGACCTTGGAACAGTGTAAGTATTTCCAGGCTTCATGTCCCTTATAAAAAATATCATCAGGGCCCAATTTTTCTTTGGCCAAGCTGTTCGAAGCCAAATTAAACCATGAACGAAGCTGGGAATCCTTCTGCATCATGATTTTTGCATCATATAGATACATATGAGGTGGAACTGAAGGTAAGACCCAATGATCTCCACTGGAATAACTCAGAAATCTTGACTGCATCTTATGCTGCTCAATGTGATAACGTGCAAGGAAACAAGCAGCATAGTACAATCCACAGCCTATGACAATACTAGATACCTCCTTGGTCTTGGTGTAGATGTACCCATGAACAACGTGGAAGGCAATTAATTCCTTCAGCATGGTACCTGCCTCAGACCAGTACCTTGCAAAGTGATGATCCTTAATGGGTCGATTGTTCGGAAGAACCTTAATCCTAGTTGCCATTGGCAACCAAATGCGCATGATCTGGTAATAATGTGCCAAAGATTGTGGAGGACTGAATTCCTTCCAGGCCAAATCCATCACAATGGGAATTTGGTTGAAGGGCATAATCATAGCCCGATTGTACTCCCGTGCAGCAAGAGTCCTAGGTGGGTTGAAAGCAACATCCCCCCAAACCTCAGACTGTGGCTTCGCCATGGTATCAACAGTGTCAGCCACCTACACAACCACCTGCTGTGGAGGCTGTGATATTGCCGCCACTATCCCTTCTACTGCTGACAATTCTTACACCTCCTGTGATGAAGACTGGAAAATCAGAGTCCTGGCATGCAAATAAGTAGCCACCAGCTGCTCCTCAGGAACAAAGACTCGTTTGTCAATGTTGGAACTCAAGTCATCTACTTGAGTCTGCAACCCTTCCACATCATCGTGTAACTGTATTATCCTACTATAGACAATGTCTATAGTAATTGTGACAATGTTCTGCACCTGCAACCTGAGATCATTCATCTCCCCCTGGGTGAGCTTTCGTGGTGCCTTCCCTTCCACCGGCCCTTGTGTTAACCATACTTGCATAAGATGATTCAGGGTTGGGGCCCCACGGTTTGGGAGATCTCAACGACGCTACAAAACAAAACCTATGCCGCTGGCCCAAGTGTCCAGTGTCATCTAAGCCCAAGTGCGTCTCCTATGTCCAGGCCCAAGTGCGACCTCTAGGGTAGCTTGTGCCATTGGCCCATGTTTGAAGAATTGAAAAGACCAAGTGCAATTTCCTATGTATCGCAGTGCGTCTCCTATGTCGAGGCCCATCTAAGCCCAAGTGCAATCCTATGTATCCAAGTGCATCTCCCGTGTAAAGGCCCAAGCGTCCATTGTCATCTAAGCCCAAGTGCAATTTTCTATGTATCCAAGTGCTTATCCCATGTGGAGGCCCAAATGTGACCTCCTGTGTCCAATGTCATCTAAGTCCAAGTGCAATCCCATATGCATCCAAAGTCCCTACAGTTTGGGAGATCTCCATGTCATTGTTCCAACAAAGATTGGAAAGCCCTTTACGAGGAGGGGTGCGGGGGCTTGGTATCCAGTTCCACGGATGGATGACTGGTTGTACCAAGTCGCCGGTTCTATCAGGCCGAGGCCGGGGAGGAGATAGGGTGAGGGGAACGGGCCAATGGCGCGACGGGGCAATCCTATCCGCTGAGCCGAGGACGGAGGGGATCCACAGCGATGGAGGTGCTTGCAAGATTGCGATTCTTCTCGTCTGCGAGTGTGCTTGGAGAGCCGGCAGGTGGATGCTGGATTGCACAGAGCTGAAGGATTGGCTTTAGGAGCTATGGCGGCTGTCTCAATGCAGGTTGCAGCGGGAGTCTCCTGCTCGTCTCTGTGCAAGTCGGGCTTTCTGGCGGGCTCCAATGCCTCCAGACTTACCAGGAACGTGCGCCTGACGGCTGCTCCTGCTTCACAGGCCTTCAGAATTGAGGCCAAGAAGGGAGAATGGCTCCCGGGCTTGGATTCACCAGGCTACCTGAACGGCAGGTAGGAGGACAGCTTTTCTGCCGCCGTCTAGCCGCAGCTGGCTTTTGATGTCTCCCTCATAGACTTCTTCCTGGAGTATGTTGGTTTGCCGGTTGTCGAAGAGCGTCAACTGAACCTAAAGCGTTGTGTCACTACGGTGCTACCTCAGTTTCAATCGGCCTTCTTCCACGAGCCTTGTGGATTCAGTACCGATTCTTCGTGGGTGTCTGTGGCTGTCTACATTGTCGCGGTACCGTTAGTATCGTCTGAATGTGGGTCGTCACAGGAAGACATATGTCCTGCCCCACGTGGAGGTCCCCTCTAACTCCTTTTGGTAGGTATTTGGTCTCTCTTTCACTAATTATTGTGTGGGGATGTACCGGAGCTAATTTATGGACTCTACAATATTGTGGATGCAGTCTGCCAGGAGACAATGGCTTTGATCCTCTAGGCCTGGGTGAGGACCCCGAGAATCTCAAGTGGTATGTACAAGCTGAATTGCAGAATGGAAGATGGGCCATGCTCGGTGTGGCAGGTATGTTGATCCCAGAAGTATTGACCAAGATCGGGCTGCTGAAAGCTCCTCTCTGGTTTGATGCTGGAAAGGTCGATTATTTTGCACCGGCCTCGACTCTCTTTGTTATTGAGTTTATCCTTTTCCACTATGTCGAGGTTCGAAGATGGCAGGACATAAAATATCCAGGCAGTGTAAGCCAAGACCCCTTCTTCAAGAGCTACAAGCTTCCCCCTGGTGATGTCGGCTACCCCGGAGGCATCTTCAACCCCTTCAACTTTCCCACTAGCGAGGAGTACAAAGAAAAAGAGATCGCCAACGGTACATTGATGAAACTTAATGTTATGACTATCCGAGTTCCTTCTTTCTGTTTAGGTCTTTTGTACCTTCTGATGATTATTGGTATGGGAGTTATTAACTTGCTGTCTGCTATGCTGTCTGTATATAGACGATAGGATTACACTAATGCATTGTGGCGTGTGCTATGTAAGCAGGGCGATTGGCGATGTTGGCGTTCCTCGGATTCTTGATTCAGTCAAATGTGACAGGAAAGGGACCCATTGACAATCTGCTGCAGCATCTGGCTGATCCATGGCACACAACTGTAGTCCAGACCATCCAGGGATTAAGTTCATAGATTGTGAGACTGGGAGATTCCATGTATTTATACCAGTGGGTTGCCTCACCTGACTGTAGAGCTGAACAGTTTTTCATGAAACCATTTCGTTTAATTTATCTTCTAATTTTCTCTGCTCGGAGGAACGTCTCTCCTAATCTTCTGTGGCCTTAAGACTTCTCTGGTTGAGATTTTTGAAATGAATGTTGCCACTCGGAATGTAGATGCCATCATGGTCCTTTGTAGTTGAGTTGAATTGTGATTGGTTTTCATTTAGTGAGGGTATTGCCTCTTGTTAATTGTGTACTGCATGCACTGGTCACTGTCAAGTGCTCCCTCGGGTCTCCAACATGGAATAGACTTGAAGATGGAAGTGAACTGTGTTCCGCAGAGCAAATGAAACTTACTAAGACATTGTGGTGCAGATGGACTGATCAGGGATGCAATTGCAATCATGTGTCTCCGAATATGTCACGAGTCTTAGGATTTATTTACTGTTCCCGATCTTCTCACTGCATAGGTAGTTGGAGTAGCTGTGATTTCCTCTTTAATCAGCTGTATTTTGAGTATTCGAGAAGAACGTGTTCAAATCTGAACGTGTCTAGATGAATGTTTACAATTTGAGCTTTGATGTGATCGAGGTAATGGATGTTGCAACTATAACAGCACAACATGCCAACCTGATACTAGCTGTAGATTCTTCCTGGTGTGCCTGCCATGGTTTGGCGTCATGGGAAGAGCTTCAAAATTCCACTGCTTGCAACACAAGCACTCTTACAATTCCAGGGACATTCGCAGGCTTCGCTGTGAGCTATTTGTGCCAATGCACATTTGTATTGTAGCCTGCGAGCTATCACTGAATGACCCTTGTGCAAGCAGTCTCACAACCTTCTACTCTTCTTCCAAGCTCATCACCTCTCCATTCCCCAGTCTCGTTGAGCACTGGGAACCTCAGACCGATGGAAGCAGGAAAGTTACTTCGAATCAAACCCAACTCTTAAGCATTGTTAAGTCAACTCATCTGAATTCTGGAAAGAAATGGGATGCTCATGTCGCTCAGTGGGGCACAAAATATCGTGATTTTTCTCTGCAATGCTTAAGGAGCGCCCACGGATCTGCATGACAGATATGAGCATCTTTAAAAAAAAAAAGGGAAATACCCGACCGCTCACAAATCAGGCCCCTTAATTACAGGAGAAAATAACCTCTTTCATAGCAACCTCGGCATGAGGAGCGGAGCACACAAGGCTCAAGGGACGCCTCCCCAAGGGAAGGGGAGAAGATTATACCACACCCCGTCAAGGGAGCAGGATTTGACAACAGAATCACCTGGGTGGCACTCACAACTAGTGGTGAAAATCTCACATGGTCAAAGCACTTGTGGTCTCCCGATGTGAAGGTGAAGGTGAAGGTTGAAATCATTGTTCATGGACAGGTGAACTAGATATGGAATACCAAATGCCCATGTAATCAACTATCATCACACCACTCGACAAATCATTTACAACAATCAACCACTAGTGGTTTTATATGATTTATGGAGGGTTGATTTAACTGGGCAAATAGTATGCATAGGCGTACCAAATGCCCATGTCTTCATCCCACTTGTTCACTAGATATTCTCTAATACATTCTTGGATCCCCTAAAATTATGCTTAGATGCTTCCACCTTTGATTTATTGGGCATTTGGTACTTGAAGGAATGCCATATGACCAAGTCCCTCAATAAATCAACCCACTTGTACATACCTTGTTGGCGCCACCAACATTAGTGGCGCCACTTGGTATTTTATTTTTTAAGAACGGGGACAGTGGCCCTGGGAAATTTATTGCAATTATTGGAGGGAAAAAATTTAACCCTATGTTTACACCATAAGGCACACACACCGTAGTCAATGAAGGGGGGAACCATTCTACTCAGCATGAGTAAGACACGAACTAAGAAGGCATGGGCCTTTGAATACGAACATTCCAGGGGTGAGTTATCCCTCAAGGTGGTTCTAAGCTAAGCCTGCCTGCTTGGCTGGTAGTTTACATAGCGGGAGGATTTCCCTCCGTCAACCGCTGAACTCCGCCAAGACCAGCGACACATCTCATGGGTGGTCGGTTCTTGAGCCTAACCCACCTCGATTCCAGGCCCCGGATTGACGTCGCATTTTCCCCTTCGCGATTGCGCGCGCGGTGAGGCCCGTCACCACCTCATACAAGAAATCACAAACCATGATCCTCCCTCACCACAGCCGCCTCTGTCACACGGCTTTTGAAATCATAAATCATAACACGTGTCCCCACACCCACGCGCGACGTGTCACCCGCAAATCATAAAGCAGCCACCCCGCCCCGCACGAATATCCAATAGCCAACGTTCAAACCCCACCTACACATACGCCACCCAACATACTCAAACTCCAACCCACCCCAATCAACCAACCCGTCATTAACACGACCGCGCATAAACAAACCAACCTACTTATATTTAAAAACCACCCTCTATTCTTCTCACTCATACCATATATACATCTATACAATAATCATACTATACCTATAAATACCACACACACATGCATAATTACATATTGTACAATCACAACCCAAACATCCAAATATAACGAGAGAAGCTAGCGCGTGAGCAGCTCACGTGAGCACACTCAAGCTTTGCACACTATGCGTGGGCAGGTTCCCTTAAGCGTGAGAAGAATCCCTTGAGCGTGAGCAGATTAGGGAAGCGAAGCCTATAACCGCGGAAAGTACAGGGTCTATTGCCGTTTAAGCAAACTCCTGTGGATGGAAAATAACGCGCGCGGCCGGGGACCAAAGTAGCCGTGCTCCGTAGATGCAATGTGGGATGAATGTGTGATGAAAAACTTCAAGGATGAATGAATCATGGATAAATGAAAAAATGAAGGGATGAATATTGGATGAATATTGGATGAAAAGTGTCCGGATGAATGACCGAAATTAGTTTGATTGTTGACAAGGATTGATGTCATTCAAGAGAGTGTAGCCGCATAAAGCCACCGACAAGTTTATTTACTAGCCATCCACAAGTTCATTCAGATATTGTGGGTAGCATACACCGCAGGTCTGTGCTACAATGCTAGGACATAACATGCCTCAAATAAGATTGATTCTAGATCTCATTCAAGAAAGTATAGCCATCAACCAACAGAAAGCCATCCACAACTTGGCCAAGGTATTGTGGGTCGCATAAACCTCTTGATGATGTTAACAATGCGGGGACATAAGATGTCTGAAATAAGATTGATTGTAGAAGAAGATTGATCTCATTTAAGAAAGTATAGCCATCAACCAACAGAAAGCCATCCATAGATTTACCCAGGTATTTGTGGGTCGCATAAACCTCTTGAGGGTGTTAATAATGCAGGGAAATAAGATTGATTGTGGAAGAAGATTTATCTCATTCAAGAAAGTGTAGCCATTAACCAGTATAAAGCCATCCAGAAGTTTACCCAAGTATTATGGGTTGGATATACCTTACGACTGTGTTAACAAAGAAGAACATAAGAACATAAGAGCGGAACATCTCACTAGTCCGTTCAATGTGCCACAATGTGTCACCACAGTCCGACTCTTTCACCGGCAGCATCTTCTCCCCTTCTCTCTGCACTGTAGCAGTTGGAGATGTATCTATCCGAGACTGTGCACAGTGTGTGGATGAAGCAATCCGGTAAGACTGGACGGGACCTTTACATTGCAACTGCTGATGACATGGTCCACGCGCTTTTGCAACAAACAAGGTACCAAGACTTCCTGAGGGGACAGGGTGTTGGTAAAGGTCCAGACAGGGCAGAGTTGTTAGAGCTGCAAACAGATCTAAAGATCCTATAAAAATCGTTAGGGCTGTTAATGACTGTACAACATGAACACCTTTGCAGTCAAGGCTCCCACATCTGGAAGGTGAGGAGAGATTTTGTGCATGCAAGCGCAAACTCGACACCCCTCCGGGATCCGATGGAGACTCGCATCGGCATGATAGAAAGAATTTCTCCACATCTCGTGTGCTTGTGCCGAGGGCAGCTAGGTCATGAGCCCAGCCCCATGAGCCTATGAGCTGAGCTCACGCTTGGCTGATGTGGCATGAGCCAAGGCTTCATCTGCATGATGTGGCGTTCACGCCATGTGAGCGTGAACGTCCGCCATGTCAGCAGATGTTTGGCGAAAGAAAAAGTGTCTATACCCGAGGGACCTATAACCGTGGGAATATGCATTTACAGTATGCCGACTTATGCTGCATATTCCAAACAAACCGACAATAAAAAGATACCCGTTTGGGTTCCCTTCCCCTTCCCCTTTCCTTTGCCTCTCCCCTCACCTATACGTCTTTTTTTGCCTTTCGAGAGAGTGTTCTGAGCCGGTGTATTTTACAGGCAAAACAAATAAATAAAAAAACGTGTGTGGGATGGTGCCGCACATTGTATTTAGGGTATCTGCGTGGGAACGGAAGAGGGAAAAAAAAAAAAAAAAAAAAAACCGTTGTAAGGGATGAGCAGCTGCAAAGAAAACGTGTCACACACTGTTTTTAGGGCATCTGCGGTGCAGGTTTAAAAAAATAAAAATAAAAAAATCATGTGTGGGATGGGTTGCTGCAGGAAAAAACGTGCACCGCAGATGCCCTGAAAACAGTGTGCGGTGCCGCGAACTGTTTTCAGAGCAGTTGCGGTGCACGTTTTCAAATAAAAAATAAAATAAAATAAAATAAACCCGTTGTGTGGGATGGGCAGATGCGGAGAAAACGTGCACTGTGAATGCCCTGAAAACAGTGTGCGGTGTCGCACACTGTTTTCAGGGCAGTTGCGGTGCAGGTTTTTCGGGAAGGTGAAAAAAAAAAAAAAAAAAAAAAAAACGGTGTGTGGGATGGGTAGCTGCTGAGCAAACGTGCACCACAGCTGCCCTGAAAACAGTGTGCGGTAAATTAATTTAAAAAAAAAACAAGAAAAAAAACAAACGGTGTGTGGGATGGGCAACTACAGAGAAAACGTGCACCGCAGATGCCCTGAAAACAGTGTGCGGTGCCGCACACTGTTTTTAGGCATCTGCGTGGGAACCTACCTACCTCCATCCGATCCTCTCAAATAATCCACCTCTAGAGATACTCCCGACTCCACCCCGGTAGCGTCCGCCATCACCCCTCCCTCCCTGCTTGTCCACCTCCCTGCATGTATCGAATTCTCTAGGATTGCATATGCATGATTGGATGCGTACATGTGCCGGAACTACATACGTACGTACACACACGACGTGGACACATTCATCTAGGCAGACGACTATGCATCCACATCCACAAACATTTGTCTATAAGAAGTGTAAAGTCAAATCACATACATTGAATTTCATCTCGACCATCCCGGAGAATATTTCATTCAAACACAACGACATTCATCCATTTCAAATATGCAAGGGCTTAGTATGTACACCACATCTAAATGAGTCTATTCCATGTGGGCGATTTTCACGTGTCTAAGCCTCAATTCCACTCCGGCTAACTTTTGGGTCTAGGATGTGCACTGTAAGCTGCTACTACGCTTGGACTGGTAAGAAAGCTTCATGTAACTAACACACTCATTCTCTCTCATTTCGGCAATCACACACTAATCAATTCGCTGCTATAACACGAGGGCCGGGGGTGGGATGGATGTAAAAAATGTCATCTACAATGACTGAAAAAAGTTAAATCAATCTGCGGAAATAGGCGCCTCCCGTGGAAATACGCCCTGAAAGTTCGAAATTCAAAGATGACGTGGCATGAGCCTATGATGGGCTCACGGGCTCCTGGGCTCACAGGCTCACGCCTCCAGGCTCACGGAATAGCAACTCTCTGCCTGTGCCTCCCACTTTCGTCTCTACCACTCCCTCTGTGGGTGCATGTTCTTCGGCATGAGAGATCAAGTTCTCCCTCACAGGGCGAGATTGCGTTCCTAAGTCCTGCGATATATTTTTGTATTTTTTCTAATCTTTCAATTGCCTTCCAAGTCTTTGTGTTATTAACTAAATCCTACTGGCCTAAACCCCTGAACCGCTAATAGCCGGGACTTAATCCATCGTCCCTTCACAAAGCACTTACCGGGTTTAGGGAGGAAGAGGGACCATCTCTTCTCAATGGCCAATTCATGGGTGGTTGACTTCAATCCACATCTTAAGAAGGGCAAAACCTCCTTTGGAATTTCCCAAATCTGGTTTCTAAAGGGGTCAATTTTAATCCAAGTCTGTAGGACTAATTTTCCCTATTTTCCATGCAAACAAAAGGCCAAAATTAATAGAGAGATACGACTCCAGCCGAAGCCGGCGTAACTAAGAGCCACTTTGCCTCGCGGCTACTGCCTCAAAATTAATAAAGAAATAGGAAAATAATAAAAATAATAATACCTGGAAAATGAATCTCTTCTCGATTCTAGATCTAGAGATCCAAAAATTACCTGCAGGGGGCATGGGGAACAGCCTAGGAACGCACCTTATCTGTGGGAACCCCGGGGAACCGCTCTCGTGGCGGGGAACCGTTGCCCCTACCTTAACGGATGAAAAAATAGAGAGGCGGATGAAGATTGTTGTTCATCCGCCAGCCAAAACATGCATGGTTATATCTTAAACTACTCTCCCTGGTGGGACCAGCCTTTCCTTTCCCCAGGTGCACCTAAAATATCATTAAATAAGTGGGAAAGGGCACTTTCCCCTCCTAGAATAAGTCATCCTCTACCTCTCACCACTTACTATTCACTACTGTAGTCTAGAAACAAGGATAAAGTATTTTGCATCCAAAAGTTTCCTCGCCGCTGTCTCGGCGTATAGCTTTGAGCTCGGGACTTCCCAAGCTTTGAGCCCCGGCTTATAAGAGGCCTTCCTCAAGGCACCCTCCTACCCAAATCTAAGATTTTTTCTATCCTTCATTCACTCAATACAAAGAAAATCAACACTAGGGGGGGTTTCCCCAATATTCAATAGTTGAAGGGTTAAAAAAGACCCCTTTTATGCAGCCATGGGGGCCGCCCACTGGATAAAAGAACCCTGGACACGTGGCGGGGTGCAGGCAGTTGCGGCCCGCGCCAGCGCTCTACGATAGGTCCGTGAGGTGGTAGCAGTCAGCGACCAGCGATCCGCCGCCCAACGCGGATATCCAGCGGTCCCTGGTGAACCCCCCTCTCAGCTCGCACACTGCTGTTGGCCGCGCGTGCGGCGTCCCTTCTCTCCCGTACGATATCTCAGTCAACGGGGTTGTTGGGGGCCCCGCGGCTCTTAGCGCCACGGCGTGTGGCTACGGGGGACCTGCGGGTACCTGCTGCTTAGGCCTAAAGGCTATGGCCCCTCCAGCTGCAACGAAGCGGGCTGCAATGGCGCTGAATAAATGGAAAAAAAACAAAAAAAACAAGAAAAGCACGGCCACTCTGACCTTCATAATCACTAGTATACTTGCTGGTCCTTCCTCTTTTGGACTCTTTTTCTCAAAACTAAATGCCAAAAGCATAAATGAAATACACACAAGCTCTCTATAGTATATGGCTTAAGAGGCCTTCCTCCACTCTTAGCCTTTATGGAGTATCCTTCTCCTTAACAAGTGAACCCTTCACATAAAACACAACTCAATGGAGTACCTTCTCCTTAACAAATGAACCCTTCACATAAACCAAGCTCTCCTCTCACATTAGAGGGTTAGTTTTCAACATATAAGAGACAACCATGGGTTTGTCTTAAACACTTCACATGGACATATCCCAAAAGATAAATAACAAATGCAAAGGGAGTGGTGCATCACCCTTAGGAGCAATGTGAGCTCGGGATGCTCTATTGGCTCATTGGCGTGGTACTCTTGAGGCCATCCTAGGTGCTCGTCAACTTGGTCCACCCACAGCTCTCTACTTGTCCTAAGTCTCTCTAATCTACTCTCTTTGTTATCACAAACTTCCTCCTTAAGCAAAGCAAAATGGCACCAAGGCCTACAATGAAGTAGACACATTGTCTCTAAAAGCACATTTCTAAACTAGAGAGCTTTAAGCTCCACTCTCTAGGACCTAGGCTCCCTCTAGAAAACTAGACTACAACAAAGCAAGAGCAAAGCTGTCGCGGCCTTTTGCCTTGAGGGCAGGGGGTCGGGACACAAGAAGGGCTGCCCCTGTGGTGGGGGCGGTGGCAACAATGGGTATGGGGGCTGAAGCACCCTTGAGTGCCCAAGGCACTCAAGGAGGCGGAGGCGCTCACTAGGTGGAGCCCCGCACACCGGGTTGCGGTGGGGGTGGTTCCACGAGGGGTGGTGGTAGCTTAGTGGGTCTTAGTGGGGGTGGCATAGGACTCACCATGGGGTTGAGACCTTGTGGTGGGAGTCGTGGGGAGTCTTGGGACTCATCACGGTCCATTGGGGCCGTGGTGGGTGGGCCAAGACTCACCGCGACTCATCACCGGGAATCAAGGGTCTCTGTGGTGGTTCACCATAAAAGGACCGTGTTATTTGTGAAATCCCCGCGGACAGTCACAAAAGTATATATAGGGAGTAGTAACCCCGAGAACGGTGCAAACCCGTTGGTCACCAAAAACTAGTGAGTAAGCGTGCGAGCCGGAAAGCGACCAAGGTGTGGGGAGCTGTTCCGGACTGCCAACAACCAAAGGGAATTTCTACTAGCCCAAAGTGTGCGAGGGTCTCATGGAGGAGCAAAGGGGGACTGTTATGCCCCGGTGAGCAGCCGAAGCTCCGAGTTGGCCCGGCGGCCAGTTTGGGAGTTAGACGCGCGCATCAAAGCGAGTAACTATGACTTGAAGGGGAGCTTACCGAAGTGAGGTGCGCGACAAAAACAAACAAATGAACTAGTGAAGAAACAAGGAAGCCTTGCCCTTCTTTTGTACTCTTTTCGGGGCTATTAAATTATTGTAAAATAGTATTAAACTAGTATAAACTAGAGGGAGATATAATTATAAACTAATATTTGGATGGAAATCATCAGGAGTGGACTAACCAGTGTAACAGGAGTGGACTAAGGTGGAGTGAACCATTGGTGACATGTCATGTCCTTTACCACTGACCTGTCCTAAAGCACTGGTTATTCATCACCTTAGTCCACTCCTGTTGATTTCACTCCTGATTGCACTTTAGTCCACTCCTAACAGTGTTTTTTCATCCTTCACTTGGATGGTGAGGTGGCACTTATCAACGAAGAAGACGAAGAGGAAGACGAAGCACTAGAAAGAAAACCCAAAATAACCACTCTGGTAACCACTCATTTTGAGTGGTTAAAGATACCAAACCACTCTGGCCCCAGAGTGATGAATAACTAGTGCTTTAGGACAGGTCAGTGGTAAATGACATGACGTGTCACCAGTGGTTAAGGACAGTGGTTACGCCCACTCACCTTCGAGTCCACCTGTTCGCTGACATGTCACAGTGGTAAACTAACCACTTCACAACATAGTGATTCCAACCACTGGACACGTGTCCATTAGGAATATGGACACGTGACATATTTCAGTGCGATAAAACTGGATGTAGTGATAAATGCAATGACTTCACAAACAACTATGTGTGTGACCTTAAATAACTCAACGAGTCATATTATTTGAATGAACATTTCAGAATATCACTCAGTGAGTGGTTTTGGTCATAAATGAAGTTGTTATTTCATCCATCCAGCTCCTCAAGGCAAATTTAGGATTTTTCATCCATCCATGAAGTAAAAACTCAAATAACCGGCTCCCGTGAGTGTCGTCGATTCGATAATTTGGAGCCGTTGCTAATTTGCTCCATAAATCACCAAACTTGGTGACAAACTACAATTATATACCCAATGTGTGTACCTATTTAGAGAGTTGTCAAACCAGTGATTCAGGGTTCTTTCACCCTTGGGACGAGTGTTCCCCATTGGTCGCCATATATGTAGGTGCATTAAAAAACGCGCGGATTATTTTTTGAGTGTTTTTTAGTCAGGAAAGCCGAATTGTACACAGACAGTGAAGAATTAGGACCATTTGTATCAGAAACGGTCAGTCATTCTGTACTAATTTCTTGCTTTGACCAATGTAGTTTGATTACTGTGAAAGTGGTTGAGGAGTGGGTATGAGGAGAAGACCGTGCACGACTGAGATGTGAGAAGAGTCGTCACTTGAGTGCAGCCGACGGTGAAGCTCATATGAGAAGAGGAGTAAACACACTGTACAACACCCCACCATCACTCATTTGAAAAATAATACAAAAACAAACACCTGCAGTCCTATTGGTCATGTACACCTTCATCCCGCACCCACGGAAGTAGCAACAAAGTTTTGGCAGCCTCAGTATGGTGCAGCCTTGCAGCCTCAACCTAAAACACGAGTGACAATACTTCAGGAACAACAGCTAGAAAGAAGGCAACCTACTTTTGGAGTTCTCACAGATTTGCGCTAGGCTATACGAATTGCCACAAGAGGCTGCCTGCATTGTGCCTTTGACCAAGTGTCCTTCATCCATCTACAAGCTTTACACTGCATCACAAAGAAGTACCTTACAGAAGCAGACCTTCATCCCGCGCCCCTGCTGTGCATACCCTGCAAGCATCGCGTTCCACGACACCACATCTCGGTCAGCCATAGTGTTGAAAACTCCCTTCACATCCTTAATGCACCCACATTTTGCATCCATGTCCACCAGGGCAGTGTTCAGGATGACATCTGGTACAATTCCAGCTTTGACGATGTCACCATGGACCTCTTCCCCCTTTTCCAGAGCTCCTAGGCTTGCACACGCATTGCAAACAAAAACAAATGTGATGTGGTTGGGCTTCACCCCTTCGCATCCTTAATGCACCCACATTTTGCATCCATGTCCACCAAGGCAAGGTTCAGGATGACATCTGGTACAATTCCAGCTTTGACGATGTCACCATGGACCTCTTTCCCCTTTTCCAGAACTCCCAGGCTTGCACACGCATTGCAAACAAAAAAAAATGTGATGTGGTTGGGCTTCACCCCTTCGCACATCATTTGCTCATAGGTCTCCAAAGCCTCCATCCAGCACCCTTGTTGTGCATATCCTGCAATCATCGCACTCCATGACACCACATCTCGTTCAGCCAATACTGTCGAGCACTCCCTTTGAATCCTCAATGCACGCACATTTGACATACATTTCCACCAGGGCAGTGTTCAGAATGACATCGGGTACAATTCCAGATTTGATCGCCATGCACCGCTTCACCCTTTTCCAGAGCTGCCAGGCTTGCACACGCATTGCAAATGCACAGAAACGTGATGTGGTCGGGCTTCACCCCTTCCCCCATCATTTGATCATAGGTCTCCAAGGCCTCCATACCGCCCTTGCTGTACATACCCTGCAAGCATCGTGTTCCACGTGATCAAAAATGGTTGAGCCCTTCTGTTGAACACTTGGTGAGCATCCATGATGCTCTTGCACTTAACATACATGTTGACAAGGGTGTTGAGTAGAAAACATTTGGCGGGAATCCCACTTTGGATAATGTGAGTGTGTATTTGCTTTCCAGCTTCCAGACCTTCCATCTCGATGCACTTAAGCAAGAGAGAGACATACATTCTGAAATGCCTCCTTGGTTTAAAGTCTGTAGAGCCCTTGTCAGACTGCCTGCCGCACAAAGCATCTTCACATGCCCAGAAGTGCCAGAAGAGGGATTGTGGACTCCCTCACTTGATCCTCTTTCAGAAGCTGTTGTCATGGTTGAGGTGCCTGATTTTAGCAAAGGTGCCGCTGCAGCTGCTGCCTTTAGGTGACCATCTACCCATGCAGGTTTCTTGTAGCTATTGATCCACAGGGAATCATAGGTAATCTGGAGCTTGAAGTTCTAGGAAACACCCAACTCAACTTATGAACAAGATGAAATGTGTTGAAGAAGGTGCCTCCATTATGTGACTTTGTGAAAATGCCTCCATGGTTCAAAAATTTCAGAGCCTCTTTCAGTGTGCCTCATATAGTGTCCTCACAAGTTCAGAAGCGCCAGAAGAAATCATGAGAACTTCCTCCCAGGGTCCTCTTTTGGAAGTGGAGATCATTGTGGAGGTGCCTGATTTTATCAATTGTGCTACCACTGCCCCTTCAAGATGACCATCTACCTTTGCAGATTTTTTGTAGCTGTCAATCCTCAGTGACTCATATGCACTCTGGTGCTTGAAATCAGGACCTCTCGGATAAATCTGCACCCACGCTTCATCTCTGCTTCTTTCAGCTAACCCTGCCTCTTTCAGCTAACCCTGCCTAGGCAACAGTATGGCCCTGCTGCTAAGAGCTGACAATGATAACCTAAAATTTATCTAGCAAACACCCCGACCATACTTACCACACACACTAGTTCTGGTGCTGCATTGCTGACAATTTGTGAGAAAGTTTTTTCAATGCGCCTATTATCCCATTGGCAGTAACGTGTGCAAAAAATCCAAACCACCATAGATTCACCCAACGAGGTAACTTAAAAACACAAAATGAAAAATTGGGAATGAATATGATAAGAGGACAAAACAAGACTAAATGGTCCATGTAGAAATATCATAGAGTGTCTACTGTAGCCCCCTGTTCTGAGAGACATTCTCTGCTGCTTGAAAGCAGGGACTATCACACAGCGGGATGGATCAACAAATAGGACAATTGCTTGTGCCTCACAAACAACATGCATTGAAATTCCAATGTCAACCTAATATAGATGGACCTACAAAGACAATTTGTTGCTCGCTTCATTTGTTGCTGCAAAAAGCAGTCAAGATGACAAGAGATTTTGGTACAACCAGAAAACAATCTCAACAAGTCAATTGTGGTCATAAGATACCTTTTTACAGTCTCTGCCATATTTCCGAAATGCTTGATAGAAGAGCTCCAGGTCCTCTTTGCTCCAGGGAGGCCCTACTTTGATATTATGTGTCCCCTTCAACAGCGGAAGGTCTTCTTGGAGGAATGGTTCTGGAATCAAACCATGCAAGCTTCAGAACATGACAAGGTAAATTAGACAACCTGTCTAAACGGTTTTTTTACTGAATAAAGGCCCTTCACTTTAACCACTTCCCTCACTACAGAATGAGGGACTAAAGGGTCCTTCAGATCCCGATCAACTAGTAAATCTCAGGGACACTAACACACAGATGGATTCCTATAACATATATGGTTATATCCAAATTGCATCATTATCACCACGTTTGATAAAACAATGGTCACAAAAATAATGGCCAAGAAGGCTGAAACATGGAAAAAGAGCAACCTTCAGCTTTGAATGTCAGTCTCACAGTTTGCATTTATTGTTTCCAGTTAACACTGGTTATAGGGAGGTTATGGCAGACAGACATCAATTACAATCTAGTCAATGTAAGATTAGGTTTGAAACTTGGGTTTAGCTTCAAGCAGATATGGGACTTTTGCAACCAGACACAACCTGACATACCCTTCGTGCTCATGGAAAATCAATCATGGAGACTCATTGTGCGGGTCTGAAACAAGGAAGTAAGGTGTAATCTAAGCTGCACTTTTCTTCTTTCCCACCCAATCACGAGTGAAAGCTTCCGATTCTGTCTGCAAGAAACTCCTCCCCATTTGTTGTCTTTTCGAATCATAGGTAATCTAGAGCTTGAAATCCGGCCCTTTTGGATGAATCTGGACCCACACTCGATCCCTGCTCCTTCAGCTATCCATGCCTGTGCTTGCAAGGTGAACGATGGCGGAAAATGCAGAGCTCCTGCAGTTCAAGAAGATCAAGATCCGGGCATTGCTGGCAGTTCCAAAAACGTTGGCGCGGCGATTTCTATTGGCCTATTTCGCGCGGGCCGTCCGGGCAGATTCCAAAGAAATTGACGACGACAATAACCTGGCTACGATGACGTGGCACTATGGCACCCTATTCCTGCTCTACGCTAAACTAGCTTCGGACCTTCGGTCGTTGCTAGAACTAGGGCTTCGCGTTGCTCCGCACTACTAGCAACGAATTTTGAGAACTACGTTCAATTTTTCACAAAAAGGGCTGGGTCATCCCCGCGGTGTTACATGCAGAGATCCCATGTTTTGTTTTTTTCTGGAAGAAAAATGGCGGATCTGCATTTCAACATTCAATTTTCACAAGCCGCATCAATCAATAACAACATACCCAAATACCCTTACATTCCCTGTATGATCTTTCAAGCATCCACCATGGGATTGGATCTTGGTGGGTTAAGGCTAGCTTTTGCCAATATTCATGCAAGTTCATCAAGGGCTCCATCCAAAGCCACACCGCGAGAAACAAACAAACATGTCCAAATTTAAGATGTTGAACAAACTTGTGCACAGGGTTGCCCCTCTCATCAAGCTCATTAAAATTCGTATTCACTTCCATCTTGAAGCTTTGGAGAAGCTCCACCACCCAAACCCAGAATTAGGACAGCACTCTAATTTCCATCCACTGTCACCAGAATCAGTGGAAAATCACCCCTTCAGTCAAGTGCAATTATGGGCTGACTTCCCACCTATGCCAGGTAGACCCCACCATCATTTCCTGTGGATTTATGGCACAGGAAATGCACTCAACAGTACATCATGGTCAATACTTTCGGGAAATGGTGGATGGTGTGAGTAGCTAAGTCACAGATCAATGAATGAAGCAAGACACTCGCATCTTTCCAAGAAGACATCCTTTCACCAGTAATCACCACAAGAACAAATCCCATCTTCAAAGTGGTGAAAGCGGTTAGCATCCCGTACAACAATTGCTCGGCCAACAATCTTTGAGATGAATTTGGTGGAGGTGTGGCAGTCACCACACACTCGAAGATTCTTCATGAGACGGAGAGGCGTCCTAGGGGTCATGCTGATCAGCCCAAAACCAATGGCCAGCTTCTCACTGTGGTGGCAAAGAGAAAATTCCTTTTCCTCCTCCCCACATCATGCAATACAAAGCGCCTGTCAGGCACATACCCCGCCTCCTTCATCTTCCCAGACAATCTTCTCAGCTCAGCATGGATTTCCTTAATTCTGGGATGCAACTTGTCATCTACAACGAAGGTGTGCACCCTGTTGCAAACCTCAATGCAGCAGCGACCTGGCTCCTTTTCAACCCCTCTGACCTTCATCACCTTTGCAGTGTCATCCCACCTGCCAGCTGCAGCATAGATGTTTGGTATAGCAACACATAAGTCGCGGCATCCTGTTCATCCCACTTGAGGATAGATGTTGCCACACATTCTGCCATCTCCACATTGCCATGGATTCTGCAGGCACCAAGCAAGGCCTTCTACACCACAACATCTGGATTGACTGGCATTTTATTAATCAGGTCCACTGCCTCATGTAGTTGTCCCGCACATCCATAAGGTCCACCATGCAGCCAAAGTGCTTTACTGGCGGGGTGACACCATGATCTTGACTCAGGGAATCGAAGTAGCGTCTTCCTTCATTCAGTAGGCCAGTGTGGCTCCATGCAGAGAGAACACATATAAAGGTGATACTGTCCGGCTTCAAGCCGTTCTTTTGCATTCCTTCAAATAGTTGCAGGACCTCCTTATGACAACCATGCTGGGCATATCCTGCGATCATTGCATTTCATGACACCATATTTCGTTCAGTCACATTGTCAAATACTCCCTTTGCATCCTCGATGCACCCACATTTCACATACATATCCACCAGGGAGTGTCCAGAATGACATTTGGTACAATTCCAGCTTTGAGGATGTCATCATGCACCTCTTTGCCATTTTCCAGGGCTGCCAGGCTTGCACAGGCATTGCAAACGCACACAACGTGATGTGGTTGCACTTTACCCCTTCCCCCATCATTTGCTCATAGGTCTCCCAGGCCTCCATCCCGCGCCCCTGTTGTGCATATCCTGCAAGCACGGCGTTCCATGACACCAAATCTCGTTCAGCCATACTGTCAAACACTCCCTCCGCATCCTCAATGCTCCCACATTTTGCATACATGTCCACGAGGGTATTGTTCAGAATCACAGCTGGTACAATTCCAGCTTTGGTGATGCAACCATGCACCTCTTTCCCCTTTTCTAGAGCTGCCAGGGCAGTGTTTAGAATGACATTTGGTACAATTCCAGCTTTGACGATATCCCCATGCACCTCTTTGCCCTTCTCTAGGGCTGCCAGGCTTGCACGACGCCACATCTTGTTCAGCCATAGTGTTGAACACTCCCATTGCGTCCTAGATGCACCCACATTTTGCAAACATGTCCACCAGGGTATTGTTCAGAATGAAATCTGGTACAATTCCAGCTCTGAAGATGTCGCCATGGACCTCTTTGCCCCTTTAACTGCCAGGCTTGCACACGCATTGCAAACGCACCCAAACATGATGTGGTCGGCTTCACCCCTTCTCCCATCATTTGTTCATAAGTCTCTAAAGCCTCCATACCACGTTCTTGCTGTGCATACCCTGCAAGCATCGCGTCCAATGGCACCACATCTCGTTCAGCCATAGTGTTGAAAACTCCCTTCGCATCCTTAATGCACCCACATTTGGCATACATGTCCACCAGAGCAGTTTGCAGAATGACATCTAGTACAATTCCAGCTTTGACGATGTCACCATGGACCTCTTTCCCCTTTTCCAGAGCTCCCCCGCTTGCACACGCATTGTAAACACAAACAAATGTGATGTGGTTGGGCTTCACCCCTTTGAGCAGCATGCTCATAGGTCTCCAAAGCATTCATACCACACCCGTGCTTGGTGAATCCAGCCAACATTATATTCCACGTGATCAAAGATCGTTGAAGCATTCTGTTGAACACTTGATGAGCATCCATGATGCTCCCGCACTTAAGATACATGTTGACAAGGGTGTCGAGTAGAAAAACTTTTGGCGCCATGACAACCATGCTGGGCATATCCTGCGATCATTGAATTCCACGACACCACATTTCGTTCAGTCATCCTGTTGAACACTCCCTTTGCATCCTCGATGCACTCACATTTGACATACAGGTCCAGCAGGGCAGTGTTCAGGATGACATCTGGTACAAATCCAGCTTTGACGATGTCACCATGGACCTCATTGCACCTTTCCAGGGCTGCCAGGCTTGCACAAGCATTGCAAACGCAAACAAATGTGATGTGGTTAGGCTTCACCTTTTCGCACATCAATTGCTCATAGGTCTCCAAAGCCTCCATCCCGCCCCTTGCTGTGCATATCCTGCAATCATCGCACTCCACGACACCACATTTCTTTCAGCCATACTGTCGAACACTCCCTTTGCATCCTCGATGCACTCACATTTGACATACATGTCCAGCAGGGCAGTGTTCAGGATGACATCTGGTACAAATCCAACTTTGACGATGTCACCTGCATGGACCTCATTGCACCTTTCCAAAGCTGCCAGGCTTGCACACGCATTGCAAATGCAAAAAAACGTTATGCGGTTGGGCTTCACCCCTTCGCACATCAATTGCTCATAGGTCTCCAACGCCTCCATCCCGCGCCCTTGCTGTGCATATTCTGCAATCATCGCCCTCCACGACACCACATCTCCTTCAGCCATACTGTCGAAAACTCCCTTTGCATCCTCGATGCACTCACATTTGACATACATGTCCAGTAGGGCAGTGTTCAGAATGACATTGGGTACAATTCCAGATGTGACGATGTCACCATGGACCACTTTGCAGCTTTCCAGGGCTGCCAGACTTGCATACGCATTGCAAATGCAAACAAACGTTATGCGGTCTGGCTTCACCCCTTCCCCCATCATTTGCTCATAGGTCTCCGAAGCCTCCATCCCGCCCCTTGCTGTGCATATCCTGCAATCATCGCCCTCCACGACACCACATTTCTTTCAGCCATACTGTCGAAAACTCCCTTTGCATCCTCGATGCACTCACATTTGACATACATGTCCAGCAGGGCTGTGTTCAGGATGACATCTGGTACAAATCAGCTTTGACGATGTCACCATGGACCTCATTGCACCTTTCCAGGGCTGCCAGGCTTGCACACGCATTGCAAATGCAAACAAACGTTATGCGGTTGGGCTTCACCCCTTCGCACATCAATTGCTCATAGGTCTCGAAGCCTCCATCCCGCGCCCTTGCTGTGCATAGTCTGCAATCATCGCCCTCCACGACACCACATCTCCTTCAGCCACGAAAACTCCCTTTGCATCCTCGATGCACTCACATTTGACATACATGTCCAGCAGGGCAGTGTTCAGAATGACATTGGGTACAATTCCAGATGTGACGATATCACCGTGGACCACCTTGCACCTTTCCAGAGCTGCCAGGCTTGCACATGCATTGCAAATGCAAACAAACATTAGGCGGTCGGGCTTCACCCCTTCCCCATCATTTGCTCATAGGTCTCCAACGCCTCCATCCCGCGCCCTTGCTGTGCATATCCTGCAAGCATCGTCCTCCACGACACCACATCTCATTCAGCCATACTGTCAAAAACTCCCTTCACATCCTTAATGCACCCACATTTGGTAGAAGCCCTTCGCACATCATTTGCTCATAGGTCTCCAAAGCCTCCATCCTGAACCCTTGCTGTGCATATCTTGCAATCATCACACTCCACGACACCACATCACGTTCAGCCATACTGTCAAACACTCCATTTGCATTTCTTGGAGAAAGTCTCTGACGTATGCAACATATGGATGCTACTGAAGGAAACTATCGTGAGTCACAAGGAAACAGAAAGTGGTTTATGGCTTGCCTGCATTCGGCGAAAAAGGGTGAGGCACTTAGATTCCTGACGAGCATGTGCATACCCATCCATCATTATGTTGAAGAGACCCAGGGTAGTCTCAAGACCTTCATCCTCCCTCTCTGCTACCAAAGCTTCAGCCCTATTCATATTGCCCACCTTGCTGCCACATCCCAGCGTCTTGTATCATCATACTGCCTCCCGTATTCTAACCTGACACTGCCATTCTAAGTTTTCCATGAAAGAAGACAACAAAGCAACTTTCAGCCAGACAAAAATGCTCAGTACGGGTAAAGATAACCAACACAAGAGAAAGAAAAGATAGAATCTAAGACATCAAGATGCACACTTGCTCCTGCATACAAAAGCGCAAAACATTAGGATTACATGAAAAAGATGGAGAATGGCATACCAGTGTGCCCTCACTCTTTGCTCTCTGAAACCAGTGTTCTGCAGCACTTTCCACATCCCCAAACACACCAAAACCGCCATCATCCACATATTCCCAGCAGATGTGTTTGGGCATAAGTTGGAGCTGTGCAATCAGTCGAAGATCTACATGAATTTTTGCTTGAGTTGTAAGCATCGACCGTCATAACAATTGAATGGATGCGTGGAGGTCCTTCATGTCCATTTTATAGGCAAAGGCTGAGGGCAACATCTGAGAGGTTGTCGCGTATATAATCAAGCAAAAAAAGTAGGCATCTAATGTCTTGTTGTGGATGACCAGCTACAGTGGAAGGGTGAGGGAGTGAGCATATACTCAGAATTGCCAACTTTGGCGAATCCAGAAATAAGGACACAAGAGTATGGCCACATTTGATGCAACCCCTTCAGCCTCCATCCCCTCCACACAAGCTACTGCTCCCCGCATGTCACGAGCCATGGAATATGCATGAACCAGACTGATTCCCAGTCCAAAGATATCTGTGTCAGATGCGAAGTCTCTCTTACTCCCTCTCCCCTTCAGTGTGTAAATTGTCACTCAAACAGGGTCAGCAACCTGACACAAGAAACGCCTAATGCATAGATAACCTGCACACTAGAGGCTGATCAAAATGCCGAATTGGAAATCTGGTGAAACAAAAACGACCAACCAATCATTGTGCAAAACAGATTTGACCTGTCCTCTACTGTAATTTTAAAAGTTATAGTGGACAGTTTACGGAGATTGAGGGATGGAAGAGATTATCCTTGCAAAAGCAATGTTTTGTGGCTTCAGATCGGGTTCAGATCGAGGCTTCAGAGGTGAGGTTCGATTAAGTAAAGTAAAAGTATGATGCCTTCCGAAGGAAGCGTAACTTACGGTGTCTCTGGACCCCGAAGGGCTACTGCCTTCTAGCAGGAAGGTGGACACCTTTGTGACACCAATTGATGGATTGAACCCACAACCACTTCCGAGGTGGTATGTGCCCATTACCACTGGGCTACAACTTGGTTGTCGAGGTTTGATTACTTATTGCTAACCCTAAACAAATGTCTATTCAAATTCGTAAAGATCAAGTTCTAGCCAGACTCACAGCTTTGCCTACTGCTAAAATATCTTCTGTTGAGACAGCTGTTCATTTTGGAGACATTGGCTTAGTGGATGACCTTGTGGATCAATTAGTGGCCCTGGCTAGCCATGCAGCGGTTCAGCAGGAGACAGATCTGAGTCATGAACATGAAGCTCACATTTAGCAAGTTATTTCTGAAGTCAAAACTGGTGAGCCCATTGACCTGCAGAAGGTAAAGCTGCACTTATTGTTGCGTAGGAACCTTGCGGTGTTCAGTCAAGGATCACATGATCTAGGCAGAACAGAAATCCTGCAACATGACATTATCACAAAGGGTAAGCCTGTTAAGCAGTATGCGTATAGAGAGTCCGTCAGGAAACGTGCTGTGATGCAAGAGGAGATAAAAAAAATGTTGGACGCAGGTGTTCTCAAACCTTATATTTCCCCCTGGGCCAGTCCCATTGTCCTAGTTGCCAAAAAGGATGGATCCACTAGGTTTTGTGTTGATTTTGGTTGTCTCAATGCCATGACCAAAAAGGATGTTTATCCCTTACCACGTACTCATGAGACCTTGGACCAACTCAATGGTGCCACCATCTTTTCATCGTGGATCTAGCTGCTGGATTCTGGCAGGTTCCTTTGACAGAAGCCTCCAAACACAAGACGACCTTCACTGTAAGTATGGAATATTGTTTCAATTCTAAACTGTGCCATTTGGCCTTTGCAACGCCACCGGGCCACGACGTTTCAACAATTAATGGATGTGGTTCTTGGCAACCTCAAGTGGGAATGTGCCTTGGTTTATGTCGATGACATTAATGTTTACTCTTCTATTTTTTATTCTCACCTGCTGGATCTTCAAAGGGTTTTCTGTAGGCTCAGAGCAGCGGGACTGAAAATTAAGGCAAAGAAATGTGATATTTGCATGGCAGAACTCAGATTTATGGGTCATATGGAATCAAGCTAGATTTGGCAAGGTACAAGTTGTCTGTGATTTTCCTATTCCTAGAGACAAACACTGCCTTCGTGCCTTTTTTGGTCTTGCATCTTATTATAGGCGTTTTATCCATCTGTTTGCCAAAATGGCTGGTCCTATGTTTCGGCTGCTTTGTAAAGAGGTCAGATTCCAGTGGACTAAGTCTGAAGCTCAAGCCTTTGAAAAATTAAAAATGGCCCTTACGACTGCCCGTGCTTATCTATCCTGACTCTTACCTTACCATTTTTGCTTCAAACTGGCGCTAGTGACTTGGCTATTTCAGCCATCTTGAGTCAACAGAAGGAAGGCAAGGAGCACGTAGTGGCTTATGCCTCGAGGTGGTTGGATAAGCATGAAAGGAATTATAGTATCACTAATAAAGAAGGCTTAGCAGTCATCTTCGGGATCAAGCATTTTAGGCAATATTTGCATGGCTGTGAGTTATCTGGTAGGTTGGCTCGTTGGTCTCTTATATTACAAGGTTTTGAATATGATGTGGTCTACAAGAAATGTAAGGAAAACATCCATGTTGATAACTTGACCAGAAGTGAGACCAAGGTGCCCACTCCCTACCTCACGCTTGATGACCTGTGTGTGTCCCAGCAGGCCTCTCCTCATCAGCTGCTTTCCCATGTGGTGATCATGTGTTGCTACATCTTTTTGATGAGACTCCTTGTCCTATGGACCTATTGTCTAGCTGGGATCTCATCCACTAATTTGCTGCTGGTTAGACTAATCATATGTGTTGGAGTGTGCAATAGCCTGTTTTGCCTTAGAGCCCAGGTTCTGTTCTTCCCTCTTTAGTAGCTTACTGCTTTTAGCATAAAGCTCTTCTTTTTTGCATTGTTTCCATGGGAACTGGTACATTATGACCATGCTTCATTGATTCACGCAGAATGTGGTCCAGGAAGACATACATGAGATCATAGAGGCGGACACTCCTGCTATCCTGTAACTAACCCGTTGTTGTGCGGTCATGTCTAGATCAGCCATGGATGATAGCTTACATGAAGCCCTCCATAAGTGCAAGACCAACACTCAGCTCTCTGGCATTGCCAAGACTCTTTAAAGGCAAGTTACCTATCATTTTCCCTATTATGAGGAACGTGAAGGAAAGTTGTTCAAACAAATTGTATTGGAAGGTCTCACTCATGCTATGGAGGTTCCTTGTAGAAGTTCAATCCCAACATTGCTTCAACTCTTTCATGCTTTGGCTTATGCGGGTCACTTGTGAGTGACACGTACCATTAAACGATTACAAGAAGTCTACTGTTGGAAGGGTATGACCAAAGACGTTTCTAAATTCATATCAAAGTGCGTTGAATGCCATGCTAAAATTCTGCTCCCTAGGGGTCGTCCTTCAATTCCGCTACAGCCTATTCCTGTGAGCATTCCCTTTGCTGGAGTGGGCTTAGATCTCGTTGGACCATTGCAAACCACTGTTAAGGGCCACTCCTACATTGCAGTAGCAACGGAGTATCTAACAAAGTGGGTTGAGGTTCAACCATTGGTTGCTAACGATGCAGATGCGGTGGCTCAATTCTTTTTCAATGAGATTATCCTACGCCATGGATGCCCTTCCGAAATTCTGACTGATCAAGGGACAAAATTCTGTAATAAGCTTCAGGATGGAGATTGTGTGTTTCAATATGGGGGGTGAAACATCGTACTACTGCCCCCTATCACCCCCAGTGCAATGGGTTAACTGAAAGATTCAACAAAACAATGTGTGCTATGTTGGAAAAGAATGGTCTGCTCTTGGGGGAATGGGACACTGCTCTGCCTGTGTTGATCTTTGCTTATCGGACTTCTGTGCATTCCAACACTAAGGTATCTCCCTTTGAGTTGCTATACGGCAGGCCTGCTCGAACCCCAATTCAGGATACTCCTTTGGTGACCTCTGCCTCAAAACCTGTGAATTCTTGTTGACATGCAAGCTAAGCGCATGAAACTAGAAACAATGTTGCCCAATGTGTTCAAGCTAGAAATTATAATTGCAGAGTATGGTACTCGGAGGAGTTCTTGCAGGGGCAATCAGTATGTGTCCGTATGAAGATTGTCTCCAAAGTTGCGAAATGAATTGAAGGCCCTTACCTCATAGTGGAGAAGCTGCATGGAAGACAGTACCTCTTACTACCTCAACATGAATCTGTTCCAGTCCTTACTCATTCGGTTTATGTGGATTGTCTGCTACATTGCAAACTTGTCTTTGATTTGACTTGTTTGAATGTAGAAGGTAGATCTGTCTACTAATTGTTGTCTGTTCATGAGTGCAGGTGAGGTGTCCTTGGTTGTCTTTAGGGCAACTTTTTGTTAGCACCTTTTCAGACTAATTACATGTGTTTTGATTTTGGTTGAGTGCTCCATGCATAGACAATGTGTGGCTTTCTAGTATTCGGTATGGAGAGATGATGAAGCTGTGGGCTAAAAACCTTGCATTTCGCGATAGCCTAGGCATCACAAATGGAACATGACTGGGGTTTTTCTTGCATGAGGGTTTTGTCCTTCACCCACTTTGCAGAGTAAGGTTTTTCCTCGCAGGTTTTTTCATCCCTTTCATGTCAGATGCGATATAGCTAGCTAGAGGTTATATTTGCCTTGGCATTTGTGTGGTTTGGTTTGGCTTTTGCCTCGGGGATGAAATTTCGTGCTCGCTGGAGCTCGCTACTGGTGCCGCGGGGAAGCTTTACATATGTGAAGCCTTGCATTCGACCTTGAGATTGATTCCTTCTGTTCCTGTGTTTAATGATAAAGTGGCTGCACCGTTGCTATTGTTAAGAGACCCATTCTATTTTAGCAAGCTGGTTTGTTCTTTGTTAACAGTAACCTCATCATCGAGCTGGCGCTGATGTGTGATAAGGAATAGATGTAATCAAAGGGATCCTGTAAGGATCACCCACCTGGCTGTCCAGATTGGCTTGCATTTTATATATAATCATGGAGCGCAAGAGAGCTCCCTGCAGTGTTTTGTGTGCTTAAACTTGTGTACTTGGATGAGCATGGATGTAAAGGTGTGATGCTTGAATGCTGCTGTTGATTGGAGGAAACCCTTACGTCCTCGGTGGAGAGATTCCCCCCTTCTAGTGAGGCAGGCTTTACAAGGGCACACTCCCTATTTGTGACTGACCCATAGAGGAAGCAGGAATATCCCCTGGGTCGAGGGACTAGCTTTACAGCACTGGGACGAAAATTCACCCTAAATTTCTTTCCAAAGTCATCTTTACCTCATCTTTAGATTCAATAGGAGCCGTCCAGGCATAAGGGAGTTTTTTGCTGTTTCTTTGAGCCGGGTAAGGCACTGGGACAGGTGTTCTCTGGCACTCGGCGACCCTCGTGCCGGGCGGATCTTGTGCCTTACCCAACATAACTCATCTCAGTACATTCACATGCTTGGGCATTACCACATTTGCATGAACCCTGAAGGAAGAAATGCGGACTTGCTCAAGTGCCTCTTAAGACCGACTTATTTATTTACCATTTAGGTAGATTGTAGCAGGAGAAGTTGGCAAACCAGTACCCACAGTTCGGGTGACAACAGGAGATTGGTAAATTCTGAATACTGTTATAATTGGGACAAAACTAGTGACCCATTCAAGATGCACTTTGCACTGGGGGGTGGTGCCATTGATGAGATTTTGCCAACCCTAAGCTTGCTTATTTCCAGGGAGCAGGACAAATCCAGGAATAGCCAGACTTGATATAAATCTGTGTAATTTCCATTCCTTGTCCGCGATTCATTGCATTAGGATCCTCGGTGCCAGCCTACTAGGAAAAATGTACAACACTAGCAAATTTACTATCTTCGGTGCGACAATAAATATTCTTCTATCTTAGCCTTCAACTCAAGGTCAGGTACTAGCATATCAGAGGTCAGCAGAGATCGGTTGAATGGATCAGTCTGCAACACCACACGGAAAGGACGTTAGTAAAGATATAGCTTTCAGCTTTGAAAAAGGTCAAGCAACTACAGCTAATGAAGAGAGGCTGGCCAGCAGGCAAATCAATCCATAAAACATCATCGTACCCACATCTATGTAATTTAATATGGAAGAAGTCTATCCAGCAGGCATAATCCTATTAGCATCTGCATACTAACTTCAAAACAACCAACCAGTTCCTTCATTGTCAACACCTGATCACTTAGAAGATGCCTCTGTATGGTGGAGCGATCGACAGTCGTCTTTGAGGAAGGCAAAATGACAGGATCTTTCATCAATGTGTACTGCACATGTGAAATCAGAAAGCTAATGTCAGTTAATGTCTATAATTATCACCGTCTAGTACAGATATTTACAATATATCATACGAGAAATTCAGGGGGTACATTAAGAAAGAGGAATAGGGAGGCACCTGAATCGGGTCCAGAAACTCCTCAGGAATGTCACCAAGTAAAGCCTCTGTGTCCATAGCTTCTGTAGCTGCTGCTTTTGCTCTTGCACCCAAAAGTTCAAACTCTTGAATCGTCTGCACTGGGTGTCTGCCTATTTGTCGCAGTACTCCAGCTGCCTCTGAAAACAACTGAAGCAAAAGAAGTTACCTTGAGGAGGACAAGAAAAAGAGGCCTCTTGGCCAGTAAAATGGAGCACATGGCAGCACATACCAAATTAGACCATCTGCATAAACATAAAGCAGATGGACACAGGCAAAGATCAAGAGCGGTACCTCCTCCCGGTAGGACCGGCCATCGCTCGAAATTGCTTTTGCAAACATCCCCTGAGCATCACCTCTTTCCAGATGTACATAGATATCTACAATCTTCCATCCAGCAGCCAAGCCAGCACAACCCCAGCGATGAACTTAAACAGAGAAGACGAGAATAAGCTCATATTTAAGTTTGTCACTTCATAGCACCTGACAGTACCACACTCTGCTGTCAACGTGATCACACACTACAACCTAATCATAATTCCTTCTCAAAAATATCATCTGAATAGCATGGAGAGAAGTGACTGAATCTGCACCTGGTAAGTCCACACCAGTCTCCAGCAGCAAACCTAATAAGACATTTGCTTTTGGTTTCCTACCTTTTGTAGATGTGTACCTGTGAAAGAAGTTCTTTCGGCCTAAACTCGTACTTTTCAGGATCTTTGACCCTGAGGGCCTTGCGTTGGGGTCCAACCAGCTGCAACAGGAAGTAGTTTAGCATAAACGCAATCCTCTCCACCTGCCAATCAATGGTAGATCATGTAGTCACTGCCGTGCCCACCTTCTTCATGTCCAGTGGGTTATATACTTTCTCGCACTCCAAAGTCTACATATGAGAACAGAAGCTCCTACACAAGCACCACTTTTTCCAACTCCATAACTTGTACTTCTGAATCAAGCATGAAATGTCCACTCAAGGTCCAAAATGGACCCCACAAGGCTGGAATGTGATGCATGTCTCAAAATCATTGGTGGCATTCAACAATATAGCCCAATTGCAGGTTCTTGATCAGGAAAGTTCTCCCTCAAAATTTTGAACGAAAAAGCAGTAGGCATTGGAGAGCTTTATCCCAAATTAGCACATCATGATCCGTTTGATCAATCATTGTTTCGTTAATTCCTGGAGAAAATTGTATGATACTCGACCAACATGCTAATTCTACGTTACACCAAGTTTTAACCACTTCTGGAGCTGATGTTAAACTCAGTGACAATGCTTATATAGATGAAACTATGCCTTTAGGTCTGTTACTTATCTATTTCCAAGACACGGTTAATTTCCCCTACGGCAAGAGCTCGATACAGATCAGAGAAAAAGAAAGGCACACCATCTCAGGGAGCAAGAATGGTGCAGTTATCTCTGCAGATGAGTATTGCAGCATTTTCACATCTTCATTTGCTAGTGTCATATCAATGCGCACAACCTGCATTCACCAGCCAATCTCACTTTGCTACAGGCTTACAACACGGAGTAAAACTGCTTCAGGGCAGATGAAAGATTGTGACAATGACAAACGCAGCATTAACAACTTCATAAGTATACCATTCAAGACCAGCAAAGATAAAACTATATACACAATAGGGAAAGCACACATGCTCTTGCTGGTGAAAATGGCGCATTCGCTCCTGCCTCTCCTGCAGTGACCTACGATTCCACTCTGCTGCATTGGCCATTTCTGCCTCCATCTCTTTGAGTTCTGGAATCTTCTTCAAGCTTTCATCCAGCAGGAAGATGCTGTCATTGATGAGTAGATTCAGAAACTTCAGGTAAGACCCCCTCTCTTCTGTTATGGCAATCTATCACCAGGCACACAGAGCAGCAGCAGTCAAATACAGCTGTGCAATTTCTAAGAAGCCTAATGACATTGCAGGGTAACTTACAGTTGAGAACAGCTGAGCCTGCCATGGATTGCTTGCACTACATCATAATGAAGATGAAATTAACGAACTGCGCCCATGCATGGGCTTCATTCTCAACAATTAGTGCTCCTTCAGTTGGCAAGCAGCAAACTTAGTAGAGAGGACCCAAAGGCTGAGAGGATTGTTAAGGTCAAATAATATTCTTTATTAAAGCTTGCAAACCCAAAACAATTGTCCTTCTCAACAACCTGCTTCCAAGCATTGTGATGACTGGGTACAAGCCACAGGTACTCCAACAGCTCCGCGATATTGTGTCGAATGTTGAACTTGTCATAAAACTGCAAAACAGCAATGATTACAACGGAGCTATACCTCTGAACAAAGAAGGAAAAACTATTCATACCAGTACAGCTACATTTCTGTGCATTTGAACCTTTATCATCACAAGCCCTCTCAGTTCACCTTACATTAATCCACATTCAGTTAACCATTTTCATTGTGTCCCAGAGCATCTTGCAGCCTACCAGACTGACTGAGGCACTCGAAACCATGACTTGGGCAGAAAGAACACAGTGTTGACGCTTAAGTCCAGGGGAAAAAATATACTGGGCAGGCACAATCAAGGAAAGGAAAAACTTTTTACAGGAAACCACCTATTAACAACACCCCAGCTGCTAGTGGCCCTAAATATTTGGTCCAACATTGCTGTCAGCAGAGCTACCTGTGTATGGGAGCCTGTAAATTCAATGTCAACATAAAGCTTCAGAAGATTGGGCACCAAGTACTGCAAAGCCAAGTGATGACCCTCAAACAGTGATGCCATGCCACTTCCTAAAGTTGGTGAATAGCTGCATACAAATCCACTTTTGTAAGGCACATCGCAACCAATTAATATGGTGCACCTATGATTATGACATCAAGTCTAGAAACTTACTTCAGAGTTATGTCAAATCTGGACATAAAAGGTGCGGCCACCTTAAACAGTGATGTTTCTGGACTGCCCACAAGTCATCTTATGCAAGACAAAGTCAGATGCTACACCTTTTAGAAGGCATCCACGCATTCAAGACTTCCACCATCTTTGCCCTCAAGTATGGGTTCTTCACATGCAGTGGACTGCCCATAAACATCACTATAAAACTCATAAATTCGTCCTGCAAAAACAAAATCCCATGCATTATTACAACAAAGAATCAAGCATAAGCTAGTAACAATATTTGCACCGCTAAAATGAGTCCATTGAGCACCTCCTGTCAGCACTCTACTAGGATATCCTTAGCAAATTCTGAAAAAATCAGGAAGAAAGCAGAGGTACATCTATTCTCAATGGACAGAAGAATCCTGTGGAAATGTGATGCAGAGCAGGGTGGACTCTTACCAGGATGACCCCATCAAGGGCCCTTGGGATCCGTGAAGCAAAAAGCAAAAGCTCCATCGAGTCCTCCACAAAATGTTCAGGCATAGAAGCAAACTCCATAGGGCAGATTGAAGGAAGGGGCATTCGGAACCCACCCACAAGGCTGGATAACCACACCACTAAGAGCCTGTAGAAGCTCAACCCTTGTTGCAGCAGCTCCACATCCTGCACACATCTTCCCCACTGCTAAGAAACTTTGCGCCATGCGCAACCTCATACTGTTGACTGGTAGATCCCCCAGTAACACCAGCATACAGAACGTAAGGCATTGGAATAACCTCAATCTTCCTTTGACTATCCTTTCTAGGAATGTCAGGTGTACTTGCTCCTCAGAATTATTACTCTTGCCGTGAAAGGTCAGCTGCTGCCAAGATGTAAAGAACTGATGCCAGCACTATACCAGAAGGCAAGCTTTAGAATAGCCGTAATACAGGCAAAGCAGGGATACACTGCCCATCCAACAGCTATATTGACTCAACCAAGTGACCGACACGTTGTGGCATCACCAGTCCTTGAGCTTATTAGCATATGGTCCAGACAATATAGGCAACAAGCAGCCCCCAGACGAAAGCCCTGACATATAATCAGATCCCAAAGGAAGCTTCAAGACCCTGAGCGCGATAAGACCTTCAAAAGCTGGGCATCAAAACAAAGTCGATCTTGAGAAAGCCGCTCTACTAATGCCTCTGCCTGAGCTACATCATGCTCCAATTCTGGTGGCGCTCCCTCACCGCGGATGGCTTTTAGTGCAGCAAGAGCCTCTTTCTGCCTGGAAAGCTCCTGATTTCCATACACCAAAGATAAAGACTGACAATTAAATACTGTGAGCCTCTCAGAGCTGGACAAGGAAGACACATGGAAATTGCGGCGAACTTTGCTAAATACAAGCACTAGGTATGAAAGCCCTCTGGATTTCATTTCAGGAAGCCTATCCTGTATTCCAAAAAAGGTGGCAGCCATCACCTACACCACTGATTCAACACTATCCTCAAAAATTCCGCAAAATAAAGTATGTGGCAGGAGTTGCCCAAGGAATCTCCATAAATAAGTGTCTTTTCTATAAAACTGATCTATTGCAAGGTCACACATTCAGATTCATCAAAACCAAGCTGACTACTATGCACAAAATACTGGGTTCACTTGGTGAAACCGATGAATAAGTATACAAGATGCGTTAAACCCATTTGCCACCTTTCAGAACTTAAGCAGGAGTGGCCAAGGAAGATTCTAGATTTATGTTAGTAACACTAAAACATCTTTCAGCCCAGCAATGTACTCAAAAACAGGGAATTAATTGACACCTGAGATTTGACAACTCCACAGCAAAATTATCCTGCACAAACTTAAAACCCCTGATGCGGTATTTCTGAACACAAAAAACCTTCCTTCCTTTCAGTTGGCTACCTATCTGATACCAGGAGGAAAATAGAGGCACCTCTCTCCTTTCCTTCCCCCAGGTACAAAGAAGGAAAATGACACTACAGCCTCTGCTCTCAAGCTTCAGAGTCATGCTCGCATCTTGGAAACAGAAATGTCCATCTCATCACATAAAATATGCCAATAGAGATTTAGTCCATAAAAAGACCACATAAAACATAAACCACTGGCATAACCTGGATACCACCCTATACATCAAAACAGGCCACCTGCCCTGGTGTACATGTATGCAAAATGCAGCAGGTTCGACAATATGGCTGATCGTTTAAGGGATTAAAGCAACTGTTTGCTACGAACAAGAGAAATTGCAGCACAACAGCACATAAGTAGGTTTACAGAACTGAAATTTCTCAATAATCCTTACTTGCACTAATGTCTTGAAATCTGATAAAGCCTTCATGAGGCCCAGGTTGAGTACTCTAGCTGTCAGGAAAAAACACTCGCAGATGAAGGAGAAGTTGGCTTGATCTGATGGTGACGAAAATGCAGGTGTAAGCGAAAGTGATGGAAAGCCATTAGTACTGGAGGTAGACGCTTCCTGGGACTGCAGGCGCCGCAACTCCTCCTGCTCCCGTTGCTGCTGAGCCTGGCAAAATCCTTCGATACGAGCATACTTATGTTTATCAACCCAGTTTGCCAGCTCCTCTGATGTTGCATGAATGGCTGTCAACCCACTGCCACATCACTCACTCATCAGCTCCAAGTTGAGACTTTCAAGGTTCATATTCACCCACCCTATTACCTCTCCACAGCACAGCTGATCATGTCACATGCATTATGGTTCTCTCCCCTCTCAAGTGTTCTTATGGTGCACCACTGAACTTTCCGGAGTGTAGAAGATGGTCTTGATGGAAAAAAGCCAGTGGAAAAAAATCAGAATATCCTGTTCTGCCCACACTGAACAAAAGGGTTTCTGTACTGGAGCCTTCAACATCAGAGGTCTAATCCATCAACCAACTCCAGATGGGCCAGGACTTGTGGAGTAACTTCATTTACATACATGTTAGTCATGAATTAGTGATTTTTTGGAGGATTGTAGCAATGTCAGAGGCTGTAAGGGATAGGGGAAGATGTGCTCAACGAAAAACCCCTTCAGCAAATCGGCAGTAACGGGGATTGCTCTTTACTCACAGACATCTACTGACTTCAGTGTACAGAGCCAGTACACGGACTGTACACATGCAGGGTACATCGAAAAAAGCTCTGTGGTAAGAAAAGTCAATGTGGTACTATATATATGCAAGACGAGGACAGCACAGCTTCCTAGTCCTATTGGCTAGAAGTATTGCCATGACAGGCAGCTGCAATGTTTCGGGGGCCCAGGAATGGGCCGTAGTTCATCCAACTCCTTGAAAATCCAATTAAAGCGTTTTCTCAGGACAGCATACATGCTAAATAAAAAACCAAGGAACAATCAATCTAGGATTACTGACAAAGGCCACTCAGACTACTTGTTGAATCTTCAGAGTTCCGGAATTAGGGAACCAATTTTGTTGGTGGTGGACAAAGATAAGTCAGAATGACGAAGAACCGGTGGGGTACTGCAGATGTAGCTCACCTCCCTATGCATAGAACTTATAGACTTCACTGGTAGGAGTTGTTGCTGTGGAGAGCCAGCAACTGGTGGTTCAACTTACAAGACAACCTGAAGCCACTGGTGTGGATAGTTGACAACATCCTCCAAGCCCTGTGTTTTTTAGGATGAGTTCAAAGATCTCGGGATAACCCATTATCTATCCTTCAGCCCATCAATATGATTACTTATACTCGAAAGGCTAGAAGCTAATGCAAATGCTACTCACAATGCACAGCCTGAAGCTCAGCACATTCCATTCTACTCCAAGAATCTGATATAAAAATATACCTAACAAGAATTTACAGGGCAATTCCAAAACACAAATAGGCTGCTTGATTACAACGAGTAAATCAAAAAAGAAAATGACCTCCTCAGTCTGAGGGTATGATGGGAAGTGATAGCATTCCCTCGATATATATATATATATATAAATCTGCAAATGCATATCCAACTACAGCAGGAAGCTTCACCTGAGGTAATGACATCCATTCAGCTACCATCCCCTTCTCCTGCCCCCATCTCCATCCTAACAGGTGCAAGATCTATCCAGGAAATGTCTCGCAACGAAGTCTAACAAGTTCATCTCTCAACATAGATTCACAAAAAAGAGTGCATATGCTAACATACACCCTAATAATCCAAGCACATTGCACGCAGGGGAGGACAAGTAATAAGTAATGGTGAGGGTGCAAACACTGAGCTGCAAACACTGACCACATAGTTCGTCCTTCTCTCTGGCATAGGAGTCACACTTCTGCAACACTGATATCTTAATTTTCTCATGGAAAGGTAAGAATCATGGAACTTGAAATCTTCAATGTCTTCTCTATTTTTGGCACAAAACTTTACAGACATAGAGATTCATAATGGTCAAGAAGACAACACCTGAAGTCTATGCGTCCTTTTTGTAACACATAACTCGGATCAATCTTGTCCTTCTTTGACAAAGATGGGTCTAAGAAGGGCCCACAAAGCTTCAACATGACCGCACTCAGACTCACAAACATCCCATTGCTTGCCGTAGTGAAAGGGTTTGCCTGCATCACCATGCAGTTTGATGTAAGCTATTCCTCACCCTTTGCATCCACTCAACAGAAAGGTCACCATCCAACACAGCACTAGGTAAAAAAACCAACACACTTTAGAGGAAGGGTGGACCTGCATCTGCCCTCGATTAGTATTTTTTTGAATCACATCTGCTAAATACTGCAAAACATGATCCCTCGTCTCAGCCATGCGAAGAAGCTTGATCATGACTTCGTGTAAGCCATCATAAAGCTGATGCATCACTGTCCTTATGGTGGCATATGATGACATCAAGTCCGCAGGCCGCCGTGATGTGGCATCAGAAAAACACTGTTGTCTGGCGTTACACAAACCCACAAACCAACGAGATGTAGTAAGTTTGAAAGTTTCAGTCATATCACATCATTTCTGTGTGTGGTTTTAGTCCATTACTATGTGGAGAAAAAGCAAGCACCTGAATCACAACCACAGTTCTTACTGCAGATGCGCAGTTCTGATCAGACTTTTTTCTTCATTTGGAGCTACTAGCAACTGTGTCAGGTGTCAACACCATCCCATTACGATTGCCTCCTGACGACATATGAGTGACCAATTCATGAATCAAACAAAACCTCCATTGGGTTAGAGCATCACCCAACATTCGGCTCTCCATTGCCAAAGACAGGATGATCAGGAATAACGCTGATGTGAAAAAACGGCCCCAAAATACTGCCTACTTCCAATACTCGTCCATTCACATGATTTCCCCGCGGATTCCACATGGGATGGTACACCAGTGCTTTTGCCAGGCTTGCATGCGACACCAGCATCACTAAAGCTCTCAAAGATCCCTGAAATGGGCCCAACGGAGAAACTTTTATCACGCTCTTCTGGAGATCTTTGAACAACTGATCAAAAGTGGTCCTGAAGCCCTCGGGCTCATCTTCAAAACGCTTGAGAAGATTATCAAGGAAACCCGGTGGCAATGTCGTTGCACCACCACTGCAACCGCTAGTATCAAATGCAACATTAGAAGAGACTTCAGCCAGAATGAGGGCCAGCAATTGTGCATTGGGAACCGGAGATGGCTCTGGAGGCTGCGGGAACATGCTGTCTTTCGCATGTCCAAGCATAAGAACAGCGTAAGAGACGACCAAATCCTTGGCGTGCTGCAGGGCGTCCTGAATTTCTCCAAGCATCTTCTTATCTTTCATAATTTGGGCCTTGCGACCTTCCTCGAGGGCTCTTCGATAGCAAGAAACGAGATAAAGGAAAGGGGGTTCACATCCAGAATATAGTGTGCCCAATCTCTCCATTAAAACTCTCTCGAGGAGATCACGGGATAGAAGAGATGAACGATCTTCGCTCAGTAATTCGGCAGCTAGCTGCTCCAAGTACACAGGAGCCCCCGTTCCCTGCTCACCTCCTGGGCTCAGGGTCACATGTAGAACTCGGCGCAAGACCGCATCCTCCATCTCGGCCCTGCTCTTGCCTGTCTTCGGCTGCGCCATGCCTGAACTAGTGTGAGCCTGCACAAGCAAGACCTAAATCACTAGTCCAAATGAATCGCCTGTGTCAGGGAAGCAGCCGACCGTCGTCTCTAGTCTCTACTCTTGCTTTCGTTCGGTTTGGCTTGGCCGCGCATAACCATGACCGCGACCGCGACCGCGCATTTGATTCAAGGTTCGAAAGTGAAGGGCTCTACACTACTGGCCTACTTTTTTTTCTTTTTCTTTTTTAGAACAGGGGGATAGTAGCCCTGTAAATTTATTAAAAAGGAGGTAAGGAAAAAATAACCTTACAGAGAGCCATAAGGCTGATCACTATGAGCCTGCAGATCTAAAGAGAGGGGGGAGATAAAGTGGACAAAGCTAAGGCATGGCAGAAGAGCCAAGCATCAACTTCTGTGGGGAGCTCCACTCCATCAGCAGGGCCTAAGCTGGAGCCATAAACTAACTACACCATATTGTAGCACTAGCAGCAGACAACTATGGCAAGAAAGAAAATGTAACCAATATCCCTAGCAGCAGGGAGGAGAGCAAGAAGCATAGATCAAGAAAAGGGTACCCTGGCCCCAGCCTGACTGACCAAAGAAATGATCAAATCTTCCAAACGGGAAGGTAGGGAACTAGAATCCTTCTCGTAATCAAGAGGAACCCCGCTTCATTTTGGGATTCTCAAATGATAACTGCGCCTTAGATTTTGCCGTTCTAAGACTTCTTTTGTGCCTCCAATTCACTTCTCCTTCTTCAGATTCGAGGGGGGACCATTTGGCTCCTATCACTAGAAGCATTCGTGTCATTTACCACTGGGGTAACAACTCATTTTGAGTCATAAAAGTCAAAAAACTGGGATCGACTGGAAGTTACAACAGACTAGTTACAACAGACGTGGTAGTTGGGTTGGACATCCAATGATTGGAGTGGTAAAGGACGCAGACGCGCGAACAACTGCTCAGCGATTAATGCGATTAATGCTGAAGAACCACGTGGCGTAACCAGGCGGGCCGCCCGTGTGTTTGACTTTTTGGGCTGACTTTGACTTTTCCCTCCGGATGAGTGGACCGACTCACTGAAGCATGGTGACACATGGACGCGGACGTGGACGACGATGTGGATGCCGACGTGGCGGCGCCACGACGAGCACCACTGCTGCCACGTGGCCACGTGGTAGTAGACCACATAACTTGCAGTGCTACATGCCCACTGGCAATTGCGACTGCGGAAGTTGGCGCAACCACTGCTTTACTACTTTACATGAAGTGCTCGAAATTACTTGAACAATCATTCATAGTGATTCATGCTTTGGAGTTTTGGTGTTTGTAGTGAGTCGACTAGTAATGCCATACAAGAGAACTAATCATGCATTAGAAATGCACAAACGATGAAAGACATGCCATGAAACAAAATGAAATGAAAATGAATGAAATGAAACAAAATGGTACTTTATTACATCTGCGGAAAGCTCAAAGAGCTTATGGGACAAAATGAAAAACACAAAGTAAAAAAGCAGCCCAAAAGCTACTACTGCTCTGGGGATTGCCTAAGGGTCAAGGCCTCGTGCAAGTCAAGCAGTTCTGATCCTCATAATGCAAGACTTCAGTAAGTTCCACGGAATAGACCATCTACCCATGGAGGTTTCTTGTAGTTATTGATCCACAGGGAATCATAGGTAAATCTTGTGCTTGAAATTTGGCCCTCTAGGATGAATCTGGACCACACTCTATCCCTGCTTCTTTAGCTATCCATGCCCCTGCACAAATCATGCATTCATCCTTGCCTTGCTGCTAGTAGCTGACAATGACAACCTACATTTGTTCTAGGAAACACCCAACTCAGCTTATCACACTAGTTCCTATGCTCAATTGCGTCTGCTACTCTCTGAAATGTAGCAGGCATTCACCTTTTTGCCTCGGTTGTCCCATCATTGACTGGGGGCAGAAAAGTATTCATTCCACAGCTTCTCCTCATGTCTGTTACTTGTTTTTTGATACTTTCCTGTTGTCACATAGCAGTATCATGTCAAAGTCACTCCAAACTAGATTCACTCAACCAGTTAACTTGCATAATTCAACATGGAAATTTTGGACTGATTCTAATAAGAGGGAAAAACAGGGTGAAATGTGCTGAAGAAGATGCCTTCATTAACAATGTCTGATTTTATCAATTGTGCCGTTGCTGCCAGTTGACCATCTACCCATGCAGGTTTCTTGTAGCTTCATAGTTAATCTGGAGCTTGAAGTCTGGCCCTCTTGGGTGAATCTGCACCCACACTCTATCCTTGCTCCTTCAACTATCCATGCCTCACACGAATCATGCATACAACCTTGCCTTGTTGCTAGCAGTTGACGATGACAGCCTAGACTTGTTCTAGGAAGCACCCAACTCAACTTATCACACTAGTTCCTACGCTCAATTGCATCTGCTACTCTCTATAATCCAACAAACATTCACCTTCTTGCCTCGATTGTCCCACCATTGACTGGGGTCAGAAAAATATTCATTCCACAACTTCTCCTCGTCTGTGTTACCTGTTTCTGATACTTTCATGTTGTCACATTGGCAGAATCATGTCAAAGTCACTCCAAACTATCAAAGCTTCACTCAACCAGCTAACTTGCAGAATTCAGACATGAATAATTAGGGGCGATTCTGATAAGAGGGGAAAACAAGGTGAAATTGAAGAAAGTGCCTTCATTGGCAGTCATTACACTCTATCCTTCGCTCAGCCATATTGTTGAACACTCCCTGTCCACAAGGGTATTGTTCAGAATGACATCTGCCACAATTCCAGCTTTGACGATGCAACCATGGACCTCTTTGCCCTTCCCCAGCAGGCTCGCATATGCACTACAAACGCAAACAACTGGTTGTGGCAAACTGGGAGCAATATGTGTCAGAAGAAACCACTTATACAAATCTACAGCTTACAGGCTGTCTCTATCCTCAAAATTGGCAGCACATCACCCGCTGCTATGACATATATTGCCCTAGACACACATTGCCCTAACTGCCCATCCCCCAAGATGCTACCCCCACCAGACTTCTATCACTTGGGTCCTTGCAAGGCTGACTTCCAGCTTTGACTCTGTGCATGGGGCCTATCGCACAACATACACCAGCAAGCCCTCCCCCTATCCTGCATCAACTCATCTCAGTCTTATCAACTGCACAACGTATGATGGGAGTGAGTGCAACATGGGAAAGAGCCACAACACATGATGAGCTGTAGGGAAGAAGCAACATCGTGCAAGTAAAGCAAATGATGAAGCAGAAAGACGAGGCAACATGGGAGAAGGGAAAATGGGGTCCAAGGGCTAAGAAGGTCAACTGGTCAACAATGAGGAACTGGCTCTGGAGCACTATGTTGATGATTAAAGGGAGCAGCAAATACATGTGGGGCATCGCAGCAAAGTGCATGCCAACGAGGGTCATAATAGTGCAAGAAAGACTCCACGGATGGTGCCGCCAAGGGAGATGCAGTGAGACAAGGCACTCATGGCAAGGGACCTGCCAAGACAAAACTGTTGATTAGGCTACGGAGAAAAAGGAAAGCACAAGATCAACTACGAGGAAAAGTAGCAATTCAAGCATGGGAGCTGCTGCTAAAACATGAGGAGGAAGACATACGAGGTGAAGCATCAAGGGAACCAGTAGGAGATGAGGAAGATGGAGCACACTTTCTTGTCAAAGGTTGGCGGCGAAGAATGCAACCCAGCAATCAGAAAGTGAGGCACCCGAGGCTGGACTGCTGCAAAGAGGTACAAAGACAGGAGCTGAGAATGAGATGTTGCCTTTCGTTGAAGTTCCCCACACAAGGGCTGTTTGGCAAGCAAAACCCCAGGCAAGGATGAGAGGTGAATCTGGGATAAAACCAGCAGCTGGGAGTGAGGAAAGACACAAGGAAGGGCAGCAATACCTTGTCAAATCTGAGGGTGATGGCTCGAGAAAATTAAACAAGGACTGGAAGTATGGGAGCAGCAATCGCATGAAGAAAAATCAGCCTGAGAGGCTGAAGAGTGAAAGGGAGGAAGACAGGCACCTCACTTATGAAAAGTGGAAGGGCAGGGTAGAAAACCTGATGCCTGAAATTGATGGGAGCTCGTGGGAGACTCTGCCAAGAAGACTCCAATCAGCTATTGCCAACAATCGGACCAGTGAAAGATCGCCCTTGGCTGGCGCAACATCACAAAATAAGTGCAGCCCTGATAGCATGGTGAGTGGGGCACCAACAGAGCCAGAAAATGAGGGAGAAGGAGGAGACTTCCCTGCCAAGAAAGTCAATGCGGGCCTGCAGTGGCATGCAAGGAAAGGGACACCGTAAGTGTTGCCAACAGATGTAAATCAGTGCTCATTCATTCGAAAGCACCACGGGAGATGAAGGAAAAGACACCTGCAGGGACGTTAAAGCATAAAAGAGGAGAGCACTTCACTTGGGAAGAAAGTGAAGCATTGGAGAACGAGGCTGATGATTGGCAGTCTGAAAAGGAAAGGCGGTTGTGGGAAACCCTGCCAAGACCCAAGACAACCATATAGAGAGAATCAAGCAGGTGGGAACTGCCCTTCATTGGGGTGGTGCAAAGAAGAGCAAGACCAGAAGCTGAACCACATGAGAAGATAGTGTGTCATCACAGATGGAGACCCTGGAAAATGCTCTGCCTAGGAGATGAAGAACATTAGGCAACTAGAAACGTGGGGGGCTGAATATGCTCTGCAATCAACTTGGCTTGTTGAATGCTTGCATAAGAGATGAGGGGTTATTGTCAGTACACGGCATTGAGTTCATCAAATCCTACAACAGCCCACCATCGCTGCCCACTGCTTACAAACTGCCACAAAAACAGTTTCACAGGACTTACAAATGATTGGTGGAAGGCAAGGCCCCTCGCCATGGGCCAGATTAATTGTATGTTGCAGCCCAGAACAACGACGGGAAGTCATCTAGGGCAGCAAACCCCATCTTGGCAGCGTCTTTTGTGTGAGAGAAGTCAAGCTGAACCTGCTCATCATATCGAGTGGGATGGACCAGATGTAAAGCTGCCAAGCCAACCACACTCATATTCGCACTCAAGCAACATAAGCTGGAGCCATTTTCAGATTATGAGTACCCGTGTTTTAAGAATACTCCTTCTTCAACTTGCGGTGAACGGGCAGAAAACTTCACAATGTGCATCAGATTAATGGACCAAGATGCGGAGCTGAATTGGGTATCCAGTTAGGCAATGCTGGTTTCAAAACCCCGTTCCATCCCTGCGTTTTGAAGATCTGGCTTGAATGGGCACACTCCGGCAGTGGAAGGCTCACGGAGTAACGAGTTTGGGCTGATATGCATGCTGACATGCCATGCCGGTGCAAAGAACAACGTTCTGAGTGGCAATTGTGATCTCAAAATCTGCCCCTGCATTCAAGCTGATTTCTCTCTCGAGCAGAGCCGCCTTGTGGATGTTCCAGCCAGTGTCCAAAAACAGCTCAAGTGCAAGACAACAACATCAGCAAGGCATGGTTAGCTAAGCAAGGTAATGGTGGAGAGGCATTTGAACTCTCTGAACGTAATGTGGTCGGACTTCACCCCCTCCCACATCAACTGCTCATAGGTCTCCAAAACCTGCAATCCCCACCCCTGTTGTGCATGTCCTGCGATCATCACTTTCCACGACACCACATTTCGCTCAGCCATATTGTTGAACACTCCCTATCTAGAAGGGTATTCATGTTCAGAATGACATCTACCACAATTCCAGCTTTGACAATGCAACCATGGACCTCTTTGCCCTTCTCCAACAGGCTCGCACATGCACTACAAACACAAACAAATGTAATGTGCTCGGGCTTCACCCCCTAGACCCACATCATTTGCTCATAGGTCTCCAAAACTCGCAATCCCCGCCCATGTTGTGCATGTCCTGCGATCATCACGTTCCACCACACCACATTTCGCTCAGCCATATTGTTAAACACTCCTTTTCCACAAGGGAATGCTTCCACGTTTGGCATACATGTCGACGAGGTATTGTTACATTTGGTACAATTCCAGCTTTGACAATGTCACGATGGACCTCTTTGCCCTTTACCAAGTCTCCAGGGCTGCCAGGTTTGCACATGCATTGCAAACACAAATGAACGTGACCCGGTCAGGCTGCACCTCTTCTCAACATTTGCTCATATGTCTCCAATGCCCTCATCCCGCACACATGCTAGCCATATCTTGCGAGATTCAGCGTGTTCCATGAGACAACATCTTGTTCAGCCATGTTATCAAACTCTCCCTTCGCAACTTCATAGGTCTCCAAAGCCTCCATCCCACGTCCCTGCTGTGCATACCCTGCAAGCATCACACTCCACGACACTACATCTCGGCAAAACAGGCTGAAATAGCCCCGAAATAGCTCGAAGAAGAAGGTGCCCTCACCACATTGTCCTCTACCTTGTGTCATGACCCATTGTGGATTAGACTGACCATGAACCCAAGAAGACCTCTGTGCGTGCTGCTTGTATCTCTAGTCAGGTAATGTGGGATTGGTTCGTAAGAACCACCACGGTGCAGATGAGCGGGCAGAGATTAAAATATGGGTTGCTAAGACCAAGCTGATTCCCCCAAGAACCTTGTGATCATCAGGAAGAATACCAAATCATGGTACAAAGGGGAGCCAAGAGCCCACATTTGCACATAATGCCCCCTGGACGCCATAAACGCTTGCAACAACAGGACATGGGCCTCGATTTGGTCTTCGTCCTTCTCACATCACTTGTTCGTCTCTCTCTCAAGCCTCCATCCCTCTCCCAGCACTTAGACAAATTCAGGCAAAGGACAAAGTTACTCTTCCACCCTTAGATCATTTTACATCCAACGATTAGAACAATCTCTACGAGCCACACAAGCCCTAAAATACATTAAAATATTCCACGTCATGAGCCATGTGGAGCACTTATAAAAATTCCATTTTTGAATAGGGTGTGCAATGAATGCCTAGTTGTTAAGAGTCGTTCTCTAGTGCTTAAAACCACTTGTAATTGCTGTTTTTTTTTTTTTTTTTAAATTACGTAATTGAATTAAATCGCCGCGAATATTGTGCCGACTGCGGAGTCATTGATGCAACTTCTATCCGCCATTAGAAATGTGAATTTATCCGTTACGATTGTGCAGTAGTAACAAACATCTCAAAGTTGTTCCCTCAGTGGTTTTGGACATGCAGTCGATTCGGAAAAGACACAAATGCTTCTAGTGTATGGAGCTGCCAGCAGGGTGGGAGGTCTTCGAACCACTGAACTCTTGACTCTGAAATCTGTCTGCAGAAGAACCCTCCCCTCCCCCACGAGCTGTCAAATGCTGCAACGAGCTGGTTTCTCCTTCTGTTATTACACCTGGAAAGAGCTGCCACCAAAACATCCCATGCCTTGCGAGCCTTAGACAACATGTCTGAGTGAACTAAGAACAAAAGTTTCTGCAAACAGGGAATTGAATTTTGGAAGAGGGTAGAGCATCTCATTTTCTAGATATGCCAGAGAATGATGCCTCTAAGAGCAACCCAAACAGGGCAAGAGCAGAAGGATCTGCCATCCTTCATATTGAGAAGAAGAGCATAAATGGGGTATATGAGATCCCTGTCCCAAGAAGAATAAAGGGAGATAGCAAGAGCCCAAACTAAACCAGCAAGTGGGCAGGATACTAAGCAATGTTCCAGATCCTCAGGGGCGTTTATATTGCATGTGGCACATGACAAAGGAGGGTCAGAGATGTAATGTCCAACTGGGATTATACGATTGGCAATTTTCCAAAGAAAGGCAGACACTTTGGAAGATCTCTGCTTTCTCCATATGTCTGCCCATACCAGTTTCCATTGAATCGGTTGTCTGCCAAGGTGAGCCCATTTGTTTGACCATTTCCGGTCAAAGGTTTGATTGGGCATCAGTAGAGAATACCCTATCTTAACCATGTAAGAGAAGAAGTGATCCTTGTTTTTGCTCATCCAATGCCACTCTCCTGGGTCAAACTGCAATTGACCGACAGGAGCTGATAGGAACCATATGAAGAAGCCACTGTAAAGTTGGAGCTCAAGCGGGGGGGGGGGGGTGGGATCAGCTTTACCAGAAATTGAGCAGAATACTCTAATGTCATAGCAGTCCGACCTGGCAGGAAGCTCGAAAGGCTGGGGATTAAGGAGAAGACCATCACTTGCCACACTGAATCTTGTACCAAAAATGTGGTTAGGATCAATGGATGTGGCATATAGCGCGAATTTCTCCAAAGCCATCTAGGAACAGATCTCAAGTGTCGATTTGCCAACAACTGAGTCCAGATGGGGGGGGAGGTCTTCCAAAATTGTGCCCCAACCAGAAGCCACTCTTCTCTGGGAGAACCCTGCTGCTGCTTCTTCCATGGAAATAGGCAAACCAGAATCTTGGTTCCAAAAATGCAGCATGTGCGACAAACCTGTTGCTTCCCAATGAGACCATCTTTCAGAACAGTACACCAAGGTCTCAGAGTCCCTGTTGAAGTTTCCGAAAAGAGGCTGTCTGATTACTTCATCATAGGAGGTGGGTTGCAGCTGATAGAGGGAGTCACGAAGCCTAGACCAGGAAATCCATATCGATTGCCAAGCTTTGGATCCAACAGCAGGTCTGGCGTTCGTTTTTCCTCCTTGCACAGTCCATCTTAGGGATGGAGGCCAACACGGGCTTGTTTTAGGCACCGCTACCATCAAATGGTGCCTCACCAATTTACTCCAGGGACTAGATAAGTTGGTGAAAACCCTCGGTACCCATTTAGCCAGCAATGCTGTTATCTGCGACTCTGGATCAAGCACTCCAAGACCACCATGTTTTTTTCCCTGGCAGATCTGAGCCCAACTAACAAGTGCTCTTTTATTAGATGCAGCATCCGTGGCACCCCAGATAAAATTCCGAGTCAGAGATTTGAGCTTCTTGATGAAGGATGCCCCCGGTGACCATACAGAGGAGGTGAACCAAGAGGAAGCCAGCAATATTTGATTGGCCACCAAGGCTCTTCCAACCACTGTAAGGTGAAGTGAACTCCAGTATGCAAATCTTCTTTTCAGCTTAATTACAATAGATGTCAATCCCAATCTGATGTCCCAGAGATTCGTGGGTCTGGCCCTCAGCAAGCCACTTTAACCCCAAGTCATCTCCCCATAGATCACAATGTTTCAGAATGGCATTTGTTGGCAGCTGGCTGAGAAGGCCGATAGACTGGCCCCAATTTATCTTCAGGCCGGAAGCTTCACAAAAGCTATTAAGGGAGCTAAGAGTGGAGGAGACATTGGCAGAGGATCTATTATCTATGTACAAGTAGTGTCGTCAGCATAGAGAGAAGATCTAATGGAGGTAGAGGGGTCCAGAGATGGGGAGTGAGGGATAATGAGACCAAGGGAATCATTTCTCTTATCCATTAAGTGTCCAAGCCCGTCTGCAGCAATGAGGAAAATGAAAGGGGTTAATGGGCAACCCTGCCTGACAGATTTAAAGAGCTGAAAAGAATTGGAGAGGGTACCATTGATGATAACTCTACTGGAGGCTGAAGAAAGGAGGATATCTATCCAAGATAGGAAACTCCCATTGATACCAATGGCTTTTAGGGCCCCCAACAGATATGTCCAGTTGATATTGTTGAAAGCTTTCTGGAAATCCAGCATAAGCAAAGCCAAGGGTTGTTGATTCGAATGAGCTACATGCAAGGCCTCATTAGTGAGGAGGATGTTGTCCAAAATCATCCTGTACTTTAGGAAGCCAGTTTGCTCCGGCCTTATGAGCTTGGAGAGGAGCGGTTGCAAGCGTAGGGCAAGCGCCTTTGCCAAGATTTTGTAGGTGGAGTTTAAAAGAGTGATAGGCCTATAGTTGGAGAGATTGTCCCTGTCCCCCTTCTTATAAATGAGAGTGATCACTCCCTGTGACATTTGGGAGGGCATGATGCCTTTCTGAAGGACATCGTTGGCCATATTTAGGAAATCATCAGCGATGCACTCCCACATACTGCGATGCACTCCCATTTTCCCTTTCTTTAATAAAAGGGAAACACCTGGGAGCTACAGTTCACAAATCAGTTCCCCCTCGGTTAGCCTTTACGACCTCCCTGGTGGTTATTTTTTCCACCTTTTGTGAACTCTATTTTATTTAATTTGATTAAAAGGGCCACTGTCCCCTTTCCTAAAAAAATAAAAAATATGTCAAGTTAAATAAGCACAGTGTGAAAACAACTAGAATAAAGCTAGTTATTTTAACACTTGGATTTATGTCAAGTGTTAAGTCAGGTGTCAAGTTTAGTTTGACACCTGAAACGCCTTATCTTCACGAGAGCGCAGTCGCGCAGCTCATCTCTCTCGAGTTGAGCCTGCGTGACCGAGCTCCTTCATGCGTTTAGATCTGAGTGTGCTTATGATGGGAGTGTAGGTTGTTGTGGGGTGGAGTCCCCATAGCTTGGGGTGCCCCTGGCTCGACTTCTATTTTAAAGAGTGATAGCGATGGATTTCATATTTCTTGTGTTGAGAGTGTGTGTCCTTTAGCTTTTCTTATCACTCGAGAGAGATCAGCTATATCTAGTTTTCTAGTGCTAAGCTAGACGTGACGTTTTTGTTTTTAAGCACTATTATAATATAGCTTGGTCACGAGAGCCTGCAGGTAGACTGGCTATGTGTGCCTAGTGGAGCATAACAGGAAGGCGGGAACCACTCGAAGTGTCGCTGCAGCAGTTCAAAGCCAACAATATTCTCGTCTTCCTGGCAGGCACTGCAGCGGGCTGTCTGTTTTGTCCTGAAAGCGTGGGGGGCCTGTCCTCATCAACAGTTGCACCATAGGAATGGCTTCTGCCGCTGCCATGGCTTGTGCTTTTCCTACCTCGGCAGGACTGGAGGACCAGGCTTGACGTAGTAGGAACAAAGCCTCAAGTGCTGCTTTCTGTGCTCCTTCATTGTCAGCCTTTAGTGCACCCACCAGCTGCGCGATACTATGTGTGGCAGCATCCATGCAGCGCAACCGGCCAAAGTTTCCAAGCATTACTGTCATGACCTTCACAACATCCTCATTCACTGATGCTGTTGCCCACAAATCCTTCTCAAGGGCAGCTGCCAGAGCCCGAATAATTTCACTCGAGGCATACTCTTGAATGGTATGGTTTGAAAAGACAAGCTTGATCAATGCAGCAGCTTGCCCTGCAGTTTCCGAATTGCTTGAGGCCAGGAGCTCTTGTACCACCTGAATACCACCAGCCTCAGCCACTGCACGCTTGTTGGACCGGCTGTTGCACAAAGTTCTGCAGCGCGCACACGGCCACCATCTTCATTTTGGTTGATCCTCCAACAAGCTCACCAAAGCACGGCAGGCTGACACTGCATCACTACTGCGAGACAGGCCCTGATGCTGAAACAGATCCCCTAATGCCAATGCTGCCAACAGCCTTGCTGGCTGTATTCGTGTCTGTGGGTCGAGCAAGTACTGTGACAAAGGTGCAATGGCAAGTTTGGCCACCTTCATGTCACGAACTTTGACGTTGTTGAACAATGCCTCCACAAGGCGTGCCGCAGTTTCCTCGCACTGATGGCACCGTAGTAGCTCCAACAGTGCCTCCACTGCACCTGTCTCAGCCATGCCTTCAGCACTAGATGCATCATCCCTCTCCAGAACTAGCAGTGCACTCAGTGCCACCACCACTGTTGCCTCACAGGTTGGGCGCAGCAACTTCACAAGCACCGCAACTAGTACTTTGAGATAATACTGTGAGCTGAAACGGAGCACATTGGAAAGCACCAGTGCTGCTGCTTCCAAAGGGCATGTGGAGGCTGAGGATCCACTTGCAGAATGAGGGTGGAAAGCTCCACTATGCCCCCTGCATCTGCCACTGCATTGGGCCAACTATTTGATGCACTCTCCAGGGCCTTCAGTGCTTCCTTCTGTAAGCTCTGCACTTGGAAGTGGTCCTCCTCGACAAACCAAGGTTGTGAATCACAGTATGACCCCAGAGTGGAAGCAGGGTTTTGCATGGGCAATTTTTAGAGAAGACAATGTACATCCTGATGAGATAACAGTCTTGGTGGATGCATTTCCTGGGCAGTCCATTGACTTCTTTGGGGCAGTGAGGGCTCGGGTGTATGACAATGCAGTTAGGGCCTGGGTCACTTTAGTAGGAGTGGAGAACATAGGCAAAAAGCTGGTAAATTCCAATGAAGGCCCCCCGGGGTTTCAGAAGCCGGCCATGACACTTGCAAAGTTGATGCAGTATGGACACATGCTGGTGCAAGAGCAGGAGAATGTGAAGCGTGTCCAACTCGCTGCAAAGTACTTGTCTCAGGCTGCCTTGGGTGATGCAAATGATGATGCAATCAAGCAAGGCAACTTTTACGGGGGGGGCGGAAGCAGTAGGGGAGCACGAACACAGAGGAGCGGGGGAGCAGTAATACAAGCGAGCAGAAGCAGTAAGTACAAACGCAGGGGAGCGGGGAGGGGTATATATGTGGGAACGGCCTCGGGAACCCGTAGATAACTTGGGAACAGGTTGTAATGGCAAGAACGTTTTGGTGTTAAAAAAAAAAAAAACAAAAAAAACCTTTTGATCCAATTTAAATGATTTAGAGCCAAATTGGTCATATCTTTGTCAAATGGACTCTGTTTGACCCAGTTTTTGGGGGGATAGCTGCAGAAAGGGGATATCTACCTATCTAGACTTGGTTTTTGTTTTTGGGACTCTGCTAAAAATCTATGGAATTTTTAGAGTGTGAATGTGCCATGAAAGATCCACAATCCTGTTTCTAGAACCTGTTCTGGTCTACATGAGAGATAAATCTGGGGATGTACTCCTTGTATGGCTGGGGGAAATGAGGACGTAATTGAAGGGCGGGTCTCTTCTCTTAGCTTGTGCACCCAAGGGGACAAGATTTATGTTTCCCAAGGAACTCAGACTGATGTGAGTGGAGAACAGTTGGACGAGTTGATTGCATACTGGGAGTCAGGCATTAGCAGTAGACAACAAACTGCTGTAGTTGGCGTTGAGGGCCTCAATGTTGCTTTGGACAGTCAGAACTCTGTTGGAGCCAGCAGTTCTGCAGCTGTAAGTGAAATACCAAAGTGGGTGAAAGCTAGGCTTGGAACACAGCCAAAGACAGCCCCGGGGACCAAGGTGTTCAGCCACAAGGCCGTGGTGTACTGGAGCAGAGGAGCAGGAGCTACACAAGTTTGTGCAATCAGACATGGTTGCAGCCGGACACACTCTGCACAAGGCAACCATGAGCGGGGGTTCATTAGCAATGACAAGTTTGTTTTGCTTGAGGGAGATACAGTCATTCGCAATGAGGACACCCGCAACCGTCTCAAAGCTTTCGAGTTGAGAGACTATCAGACCCTACCTTTGTTTTCTTTAGTGTTCAGTGAGCGGGAGATAGGGGAGTATTGCTTTGTCTCTACCTGGCAGAGAGAGGAGGAGGGTTGGTTAGAGCGAGCTACTGTAGCTTGGGACAAGGTTAGTGGCAGGTTTCTGGACATAGATATACCTCCTACACCTTACCATCATGCAGAGCGAGGCACTTTGAGAGAAGAATGGCAGTTGATAGCATAGATCAGGATTAGATCTTGCTTGGTCGGGCTTCTATTCTTCCCCTCCATCTCTTTACTATTTTCATTACTTTGTACTTGTAGTTGCCAAAGCCTCTCTTGGTGGAGGCCAGTCAATCCGGGGTTTTGGGCTGGGATATTCTGCAGATCAGCACTGCAGATGGATTTTGGTGTGGGGGTGTTGATGTTTTGATTTCTTGTGTTTGGATCCCCCCCAACACCTGCATGCTTGACTGCGCGCCATGTTGGTTTTGTGTGGGCGCTTGCTTTCATAGGGATTAGGCCGGATTTGATCACCGGTCAATCCTAGAGTATGTTGTCGGTGGTGAGGCTGGAGTGATGACCAGCAAGACCACCAGTGTTTCTTTTATGGTGAGACTGGGTTGATGACCAGCCAACCATAGGAGTTCTTGCGGTGGATGCAGGTGTAGGTGCCCTGAGCCGCTGGGATATGACCCTTAAACTGCAACAGATGCCTACCCGTGTCACTATTAGAATTAGTAATAGAGCCTTATAGTGTCACGTGGGGGAGGTACACATTGTGAGTGTCATCACGGAGTTACCCAGGGGTTCTGAGGGGAGTACGACTACAGGCAGTAGCAGTGAGAGTGGGTTCACCAGACGAGGTGTTCGTTTCAAACCACCTTCACCTCCACCCTCAACTAGTGCAGAGTCAGACACAGACTCGGAGGCTTCATCAACAGATGTGCAGTTTCATTCGCCATTGTTGTGGGACGACATAGAGGAGATGTATGGAGCTACCAAGGGGCCTCGTAGGTACTCTGGAGCTGTGGGCACAATCGATTTGGATGACTTTATCCAGGAGTTCGACAGCTGGTGTGATTTGCAACAGATGCGCAATCCACAGCTATTCACCCCATTCATGGCGTGGAAGGGACTGTTCCAGCATTTGGAAGGCCCGCCTATGGACGATTACCACGAGTTCAGGCGAGGACATGAAGCAGAGATTGAGGAGTGGAGGATGTATTGGTCACCTGACTACGTCTCCATTACTCGAGGCACGACGCGACCAGTAGCTGCATCAGTACCAATATCTCCCACTACCAGCACTAGTAGTGGAACAAGTAGTGCCGGTACTTCTGCAGGTGGTACCAGTTCAAAAGGTGCTACTACTCCTCCTGCCACGACTACAACACATGTGCCTAGATTCAACCCGGTGGTGGAGTTCTTCCAAGAGTTGCGGAGGAACTACCAAGGAGAAGCTGTGAAGTTTGCAAGACTTACAGCGCAAATCCATTTTTGGTATGGAATTTTGGACAAGGAGCTCAAGAGAAGGGTGCAAGATGCAACCCTGTTACAAGCAGCCCAACCCACATTAGCAGATGTGTTTCTGCTGGCTGAGCGGATTGAGCTCAACATGGTGGAGGAGCGACTTATTACCATTGGATTTGGCAAGGACATGCCTGCACGAGGCGTAGCTGCCAGCCCACAGGCACAAGGGACTGCCCAACAGCGTGGTTAGGGGGGCAAGGTTTCCCAACCCAAGTTCCATGGAGCTTACAGGGGACCTCAGGTGCAGAGGCCCGTGGCATCTTTTGCAGGTCAACAGCAACCAGGGGTGATATGTTGGACATGTGGAGGACCCCATGTCAAGAGAGATTGCCCAGAGAGTGGCAGAAGGCCGGCACAAGCACAGCCTGCACAGTTGCAGTGTGGCATTGTGGCAAGTATGGGCATGGAGATGCCCAGTGTTATGACTTGCATCCTGAGTTGCGCCCAGGCCATTCCAAGGGAACAATGGTGGCCGGGGGCGAGGTGGACCAGCCCAGAGAGGACGAGGTGGTCGGGCACGAGGTGCAGGCCAAGGGCAAGCTCAACATGGCCAAGGACGCGGTGGTCAGGGTGTGACCAAGGCATGGTCAACCGGCTTCAGCAGCTAGAGCAGAGGCTCGCTGCAATGGCTATAGCTCAGGCGGTAACGGCTCCCCGGCGGGATGGTCCACCTCCTACTTCTTAGAGAGGGGTTTATGGGAGGCATGGGATTCATGTGCGGAGCAGCACTACCACTAGTGCAGGTGGAGTCTGCTGCAGCTGTGACTCGAGGAGCAGCACGAGTTCCTGAGCCTTGAGGTGCAGAGGTGGAATTGGATCCACAGCGTGGGGAGGCAAGCCGTCAGGCGAGGCTTCCTCAGTCATTCACATTGGCGAGACTGTGTCGACGCCATCCATGACACCTAGTTCTCGCCCGACTGTTACCGAGGCGGAGGTTACTATGCATTGGGGAGAGCTACACGTGCAGCACTGACACCTGCTACCAAGGCTAGTGCAGCGGTGTGTTATTGGGGGCAGCCACCTCTGTGTGTCAAGCCCCACTGTTCTCGGCAACCATAATTGTGACGCCGGGGGTAAGGCCAACTGCAGTGTTCAGACTAGCAGCAACACTCTGTGAGAGTGGGGAGGTCACTTCATCTTCTGCGGAGTTAGTGGAAGGTGTAGTGGCAGAGGGATCCTCGGATTTGAGGGTCAAGAGTGCCACGGCTGCGCCATGGCAAGCTGCAGCTGCCAGGTTGACGGAGCTGCCAGCTAGGCCAGCTTTTGAGCGCGCCATGGTGACACCTGGAGTTGTCTTGTTAGACAACCAGGATGACATTTTCTCTTTGAGTGGACCGGCAGGCAAGAAGTACCGGCCACTGCGGGTCTTGTTGGACTCGGGAGCTCAGCCACTGATGTTGGGCAGAGCTACTATTGCAGGTTTCGGCCTCATGGAGGCGGATATGGAGTCTTGTCCTTTCCAGATACAGACATCTCTGGGAGGATCAGAGCAGGCTCGGGGCATGACACGGCATCAGTTGGCCATTAGACTGCAGCGGATCATCCTATCGATGGCTCAGTAATGCAAGCCAAGGCCATTGTGACAGACGCGGTCTCTTACGATGTCCTCGTTGGTGGGGCAGTGTTATACCCCATAGGCTTCACCCTGGACTTTTGGGAGGAGTCAACATTCTACAGGCCTGGATGGCAGTCAGGGGATGGTCGTCGTGCACAGCTCCCTGTGACATTCATTGGGGGTATTGCGGCTGCCCAACGGGGCAAGATGCCAACACTAGCCGCCTTTATATCTGCAGTTAGTTGGCCTGGAGAGTTGCTGGAAGGCAATGCCCATGCAGAGGATGTGCCACCTCCAGCAGAGCAGGATGACATGCATGGTATGGCGGAGTTGCTGCCATGGTTGCTCACACTCCATTGTGGGGTACGAGCAAGGATTTGCAGCAGGTTTGCTGATCGACGGGTGCAACAAGCCTGGGTAGAGGCTTTTGTACCGTCAGGAGAGGAGGAGAGTGCGGGTATTGCACCAGGACCACCTCAGTTGTCACCATTGGATACCACACCTATTGTATGGCAGTATCCGGATGAAGGCATTGCCTTCTGGACTTGTTTGGCGGGATCAGCACCGGATTGGCTGCTGTGCTACAGGCAGGTGTGCGGGTAAGGCGTTACCTGTATGTGGAGAGGGATGAGACTGCACGACGCGTCTCACTGCGCCATGTTGCTCAGTTGGTACAGCAGTACCCTGCTTTGTTGCCAGTGTCTGCAGTTCGTGGATACCAACAAGCCTTGCCAGCAGACATTTGTTGCTGCTGGGGCGCCGGATTTGGAGCAGGTTGGCTCCATTGATCTGGTAGTGGCAGGTTGGCCCTGCCAAGGGCATTCATCAACCGGCATGGCAATGGATTGCGAGACTCGAGGACGGGTCTGTTTTGGGAGATGGTGCGGTTTTGCGCCACTTGCAGCTTCATCAAGCTGTATCTCCAGCATATTTCTTGGAGAATGTGCCACTGATGGGTGATTCTCGGCCAGGGTGATGGCCAGTGTGCATCAAGTCCGGTCGTGGCTTGGGTCAGCAGTGTTGCTGGATGCAGCTGCAGTGGGGTCACGGGCTCATCGTCCACGGCTTTGGTGGACTAACTTGATGCCACCCGCACTGCTCAAGCGTGCATTTGATGGGGTGCAGCGGCCAGCACACCTCACCGTGGATGGCATTTTGGACACAGGGAGGCAGTCTCAACGTGTTAGACACGATGACCGTTGCCTTTGGCAGTGGTCAACAGGGTGGGTCAACCACGAGCAGCATTACCTACACTGCTCAGCTTCCCAGGATCCCATGCTTTTCGGATGGTGGACCTGGCCTCTTGTGGATAGCCAGTTGCAACAGTTAGTGGAGCCTAATGCCGACGAGCGAGAGCGGGCTATGGGATTTTCCACGGGGACCACGGCGGTGCCTTCTCTTTCTGAGGCATCACGTCGTCAGGTGTTGGGGCAAGCAATGGATCTCAATTGCTTGACCTGGATTATCAGCTTGGCTATGGCTGAGCAACGTAGAGTGCGGAGTGCACTTCCTTGACGGTCTCTCTGCCTACCGAGACGGTACAGGCAGCGAGTGGGGGCGAGCCGGTGAGGACCACGGGGTGTAGACATCCATGACACACATGGGAGGTGCTCGAGGTTCAGAGGGAGTTGGCAGCCAAGGCAGCTGTGATGGATGAGGTTGGGATTCTTCTCGGGTTGAGGAGGTCCTCAAGGATGAGATGATGGGTAGGATGAGGCCTTGTCATTGACTGAGCAGGCAGGGAGTACTGCTCAAGAGGTTGCAGCATAGCAACCACGGGACGCGTCCTCTACCTCTAAGCCCATTGGACTTAAGGTTGCAGTTACGGAGGACAATTGGGAGCCTGACATTGGACCCATTGTCACCGGAGGAGAGAGACGACGTATACGGCGGTTCCTGAGGGCTTACAGGAATTGCTTTGCCTTCAGTTTGAAGGACTTGGGAGCACTGAAGGGTCAAGAGATCCGTATTGAGTTGGCCACTGACACGCCAATCTTTCGGAGACCCTATAGATACAGTGACATGGAGAGGTCTTTGATTCAGATGAGGACTCAAGATCTTGGGAGGCAGGTTTGGTGGAGCTCTCTGGTGGAGAGTATGCTTCAGCCACAGTGATGCCAGCCAAGAAGGATGTCTATGGCAATTGGACGGAGAGACGTATGTGCGGTGATTACCGGCCTGTAAATCGTCAGACCAAGTCCGATAGGTATGCCATGCCGACACCAGAGGAGATCTTTGATGCCATTGGGCATTCCAAGGTCTTTAGCACGTTGGATTTACGATCCGGATATCACCAGTTGCCGATCAAGGAGGCGGATAAGCAAAAGACGGCATTCTGGGGGATCAATGAGCACGGGAAGGATTGCCTATACCAGTGGCGGTTCTTACCATTTGGGCTTAAAAACGCCCGCTGAGTTTCAAAGAGTCATGGACAGGATTCTAGCAGGGTGGAGTTTGCTCGGTGCTACATAGATGACATCATCATCTTTAGTGCTACGGTGGAGGAGCATGAGAGACACCTTCAGGGGGTATTTGAGCGCTTGAGGACGCACGGATTGAAGTTACATCCGGGCAAGTGCAAGTTTTTCCACAACCAGATTGAGTATCTGGGTCACATGATATATCCTGGAGGATTGGGGTACAGCAGACTAAGGTAGAGTCCATTGCACAGGTTCCACGCCCCACGGATGTGAGCCGAGTTCGAGCTTTCATGGGGTTAGCAAACTATTACAGACGGTTTGTTAAGGGATTTAGTGCCATTGCAAAGGCTCTAACCAAGCTGACCAAGGTGGACCAGGAGTGGCAGTGGGAAGATGAGCAAGAACAAGCTTTTCAAGAGCTCAAGGCGAGGTTGACCTCGGCGCCCATCTTGAGACGACCTATCAGGGGGCGTCCTTTTCAGCTGCATACAGATTGGAGCATGCTGGGGTTTGGAGCGGTGCTCACACAGGTGGATGATGAGGGAAGAGAGTTCGTAGTGGCTTATGCTAGCCGCTTGAACAATGCTGCAGAGTCTAAGTATAGCTCATATGAGGGAGAATGCTTAGCTGCAGTGTGGGCCGTGGCACACTTCAGGTGCTATCTATACGGCAATCTCTTCACCCTTGTCACGGATCACCAACCACTCAAGTGGTTGATGGAGTCAGACAAGCTTACGGGGAAGCTTGCACGGTGGGCACTCATCCTTCAAGAGTATGACTTTCAGGTGGTGCATCGACCGGTTTGGTCAATCGCAATGCAGATGGTTGAGTCGCAATCCATGCACGAGCCAGCAGGATGACACTGGAGCTCGGTGGCATGGTGAGACGGACGAGGAGATGGTGCCCGGATGGCATGCATCTGCATTTCTGTGTATCTTGGCAGCGGAAGGCCAGGTTGGACCTGCAACAGGGATGACTGTAGATCAAGTGTCTGAGGACCCTGAGGCCAGCAATGAGCAAGGTGGCGCCAAAGATATACATGAGGATTCAGTTGTGTTGGACTACCTCCGCACTGGAGACACTGCAGCCACTGTGACTGCCAAGGAGAGGGATCGGATCCTACAACGAGCCAAGAGGTTCAAGTGGGAGGGGACACACCTGCTCCGAGTGTGGGAGGATGGTCGAGTGAGGATTGTGCCTCACCCAACATAGCGGGCACGGTTAGTGCGGCATGCCCATGAGGAGTTGGGGCATTTTGGGGTGCGACGCACTCATAGTCTACTGCAGGGGCAGTATTGGTGGCGTGGTATGCACACAGAGGTGCAACAATTTGTGGCTAGGTGCATGGTGTGTGACAGGGTGCGTGCTTCATTCAACGCCCCTACTCCACAATTGCACCCTCTTCCGATCATGGGATTGGGCTACAGGTGGAGTCTTGACTTCGCAGGGCCGTTGCCACTGACCATGCGCCACAACAAGTACGTGTTGGTGATGGTGGAGCACTTCTCCAAGTGGATTGAATTGGTTCCATTGCCTGATAAGGCTAGTGAGGGAGCTGCGTATGCATTCTTGGATTGTGTGCTTAGCCGATTCGGTGCTCCAGCTGAGGTACTCACGGACCAAGGGAGAGAGTTCTTGGGGGAGTTTCAGGCTTTGTGTGACAAGGCCTTGATAGACCACCGCACCACTTCTCGGGATCATCCTGAGGCCGAGGCTTGGCCAGAGAGAGTTGTTCAGACAGTAAGAGGGGTTTGTGCAAGTATGGCTTGCAGAAGGGACACCTAGGAGACTGGGACCTTCAATTACCCTGGTTAGCCATGGGCTACAGGTTCAGCAAGCAAGCATCACTTGCCTCCTTCTCACCATACTTTCTTCTCTTTGGCCAAGAGCCGGATTTGCCTACATCCATTCGCAGAGAAGCTGCTACACCGTTCTTAACCTTGACGATCCAGATGTGTGGGCACGGTGCATGTGAGCAGCGTGCAGAGTTGTTCAAGAAAGTCATGCCCATGGCTTTTGAGAACCTTGCCATTGCACAACACCGTGATACGTTGAGGTATCTACTATACGTGGGGGCTATCGTCCTGGGGTTCGGAGATTCAACCCTGTGACTACGTCTATCTGCAGCAGACTGCTCATACGACCTTGGATGTGACTGCAGGACGTGTTATTTTGAGGGTTCGAGAGGTCTTGCCCTCAGGCGTCTTCGTCTTGGAGGGTCAGGATGGCATAACTTGGAAGGACCATGTGCGTAATTGTGCGCCATGTCACCTTCCGAATGTCGATGGCAGGATAGACCCAAACTGGCAGTGGTATCTGCAGGTTTGAGGTGCATGTTGTGTGGGTCTGCTAGAGGGGCAGCCACCATGCTGGGTGTGTGATCGATGCTCTAGAGGTTGGCATATGGGATGCTTGACTCCACCTCTTGATGGTTCCGGATGGGGATTGGTTATGTCCACATCGCATTGGATAGTGGGAGTGGATACAACCATGGAAGGCTAACAAGAAACGCAAGGCCCAGCTACTAGGAGACCTTGAACACACGAGGTCCTGGCTCAAGTTCACAGATTGCAAGACGGCGACTAACGATGGGGCTACTCTTGTACCCGGCCTCTTGGTCTATAGGGTTTGAGTGCAATAGGGACAGTGATAGAGGACTTAGTACGGCTGTGGCTATTACATCTTGTAGCTATCTGGAGGTAGAGGGACCTACCCACCAGCTAGGGGGGCGATTGTGACAGACTACTTTATTGTGCATATATGTGTGGTGTGGTTTGGATAGCGATGTAGTTGTGTAGCGATACGTATGCGCACAATAGCTGTCAAGTTAAATAAGCACAGTGTGAAAACAACTAGAATAAAGCTAGTTATTTGTATTTAACACTTGGATTTATGTCAAGTGTTAAGTCAGGTGTCAAGTTTAGTTTGACACCTGAAACGCCTTATCTTCACGAGAGCGCAGTCGCGCAGCTCATCTCTCTCGAGTTGAGCCTGCGCGACCGAGCTCCTTCATGCGTTTAGATCTGAGTGTGCTTATGATGGGAGTGTAGGTTGTTGTGGGGTGGAGTCCCCATAGCTTGGGGTGCCCCTGGCTCGACTTCTATTTTAAAGAGTGATAGCGATGGATTTCATATTTCTTGTGTTGAGAGTGTGTGTCCTTTAGCTTTTCTTATCATTGTGGCAGACTACTTTATTGTGCATATATGTGTGGTGTGGTTTGGACAGCGATGTAGTTGTGTAGCGATACGTATGCGCACGACAAATAAAAAATCAGGCCCCTTAATATTGAGAGGAGAAAATAACCTCTTTCACAGTAACCGAATGGGACACCGTCCAGGGAAGGAGGAGAAAATAAAATATAGACCCTCCCAAAGGGAGCGTAAATTATGGTGTCTTTTCACCACAAGGGCTACTGCCTTCCAGCTGAAAGGTGGACACCTTCATGACACACCTGACCGTGTTTTGAACCCACAACCACATCCAATCCAACGTGGTATGTGCCCATTACCACTGGGCTACATGCTGGTTGTCAAGAAGAGAGAGAGAGAAAACTCCGACCGAGGCCGGCGTAACTAAGAGCCACTTCGCCTTGCGGTTGTCAAGAAGAGTATACCACATCCGTCAAGTAGCAAGATTTGACCCCAAAATCATCTGGGTGGCACTCAATGCACTAACCAACTGAACTGAGCTACTGATAGTTGAGTTATATATATATATATAATTAAAACAGGAACAGTGGCCCTGGCAAAATTTTATTAAGGAAAGACAAAGTAGCACAGATGGAGGAAAAAATAACCTCCAAGAAGGTCGTAAAGCGTAACACATGGGGAACACCCAGCACTAGCAGAAATTAAGGGGGATAAAGCGGGAAAGAGCCAATCAAAGGCAAGGAGGGAGAGCAACGAGGGCCAGGTAGGCCCAGGAAGAAGACTAAGAAGATGGGACAGAGCCGAAACAGGAGACAGCAGGAATACGCTGCCTAGCAAAAGAGGTAAGGGTAGGAGAGAAAACATAGCGGCTCTAAGCTACTAACTTAGAACAACCTACGATCCAAATCTCAGAGACCCAAATCTAGCTGCACTTTTGATTTAGAGCTGTGCAGCTTGTTGTGCTTCCAGTTGATGTCAGGATCATCGGACTCAGCTGACGACTTACCAATTCCAGGGGATGTTCATTGTCGATGCGTACCCCGAGCTCCATAATTCTTGTTCTTGTATCCTTCGTTGCCACGTTGATGAATCCAAAGGAGGAGTCGTGGTTGGGCTTTGTTACGTGAAGGTTCTCGTAATTATCGTCGTGGTCGTTGGTTTCGGTGATAAAATGCATAGCCAGCTGCGATCCCATGGTACCTTGTAGTATCTCGTCGGTGAAGTACAGGGAGAGCTTGTCAGTTGAGGCAGTGGGGTCAAACGCTTTCTCCACCTTCCCTTGCAATTTATATCCTGGCTCGATTTCTAGAACAAAGGCCCTGTCTCCACGGAGCAGGGCCAAGCCGTCGATCTCGGGATGTAGGAGCTCGACTTTAGCAGACCAGACCAAATCTAAGTGGCAGGTTTAGAGTAAACTGATATAGGGGAGTAAAGTACGTTATCAAGCTTGATATCCATGTCCGCAAAGCGCTGGGTGGCCCGGGAGAGGATGAGTGAGCGTGGGAGTTCAACCTCGGTGTCGAATCGAATCATGATATGGTATGGATTGGCTGGAAGCCCCATTGCTGGGTTGACACTGGTACCACTTGGCAATTGCGTAAGGTGTAAGAATTGACCGCTCTGGCCGTCAGGGCGGGTAGCGGGATAGAGTCGCTGCGGAACGTGGGGAAAAGCTTTCCTGCAGTGAATCATTTCTCACATTCCGTGGGCGGGATACCGAGTGAGAGAAGCTCCTCCATGGTGCGGTGTTCGGTGATGACGGGCCTGTTGCATTCACAAGCATAGAGTTCCATGTTCTGGAAACCGTACCAGAGGTGTGGTAGAGGCTTCTCGCTACTGACTTCCTGGTATTGCAACTCGTGGGTGTCTTGTAGATGGTTACGCAACTTCTTGGATTCTGAGGGAGATGGGTCCTCGGCACTGTTGACCTCGCTGGAAGCTCTCTTAGCTCTGTGAGTGGAGGAGATTGGTCCATTGCTCAGCTGGTCGTGGTTGGTAGGTGGTGGTGTCACTTCAGAGGGCTCCCGCATTGTGTGATCGTTGTCTTGAGCTCCGGTTATTGGAGGTGTGTCCTCCACGGGCAGTGTCGCGTTAGGAAATTTTAGAGAAGGCGGGTCAATGATGCTGCAGGCATCATGGAATTTGGGCTCCATGACTGTGGGCAGTAGAGGGGGAGGAGATGGAGTTGGGCGTGGGTGCTTGCGAGCTTTATTTTTGGGTCTAGACTTGAGAGGGGGGGCTGCTATTTCATGAGCCATGAGCCGTGAGCAGACTCGTAACTACCGAAAAAATCATGAGCAAGAATTTTTTTCACAAATGATTGTCCACGGGAATAGGGTATAGGGTTCCACGGTCATAGGGGGACAAGGACCTCCCAATGAAGGAGGTTGGGCAATGTTTTTTAATTCCATATTGAATCTCCAAAGTTTAAATTCATTGTCATGGTTCTGGATGAACTATATATTGTCCGGGGGAAAGATGATAGCCAATCGCGAGCCCCCCGGATGGAAATGCGGCGCCCTATTTCCATCCGGTGGGAGTTGGATGAAACCTTCTCTGGGGGAGAGAAGCATAGATGGATGGCATTGATGTATGCCAACTTGGCGACCGGCCGGCCATCCAATGCCTTCAAAAAACTCTCATTCGCACACAAAATCACTGTTTCTGGCTCCAACTTCGGCCTGCCCTTCATTTCCACTGGCATGCACGGGTGCCCCCGCGGGAGGTTGAAGAGTGTCTTCTTTGCTGAGCCAATTTTCACAGCTTTCCCAATAAGAGGGGGTAGAGGGGATTTTGGCTGGCCACCGAACACTGGATTATCCTTTAGCATTTTTTCGAATTCTGTGTTGCGAGTGTGCTAGTGGGGACCCCAGGCTGCAAACTCTTTCGCTGTCAGGCCACGCAATTCACCTTCCTCATTCTCAATGGAAACATAGAAGGTGGCATACCCCAGCCTATAGCCTTCTCAGAATGCAAGCTTCATCTTATTCACATCCCATGCGAGAGCAGGCCTCACTATCAGGAGGGAGACCATTCGACATAGTGGAATTTGCAGTGTGCAAGGGAAGACCATGGTCCTAAGAACTCTGCCAATGTTGTTGTGAGTCTCCTCCAACATTTGATCCGCTGCACTCTGGAAATCCTCCCGCGACATTTTTGGGGGTGGGGAAAAGGGCTGTTCAGATGGACCACCCAGAGCCGTGCCTGTATTCTTGGGAATGTAGCCGGGCAGATCATGTTGGAGAATGTAGTCATCCATACCTCCCCTGTTGTCACAAAAGTCATGTTCCAGGTAGGAGAAGTCGAGCTCCCCATGTTGATAAACAACACCTTCATCCACTGAAAGATCAACTAGGAGCTTCAACTCGTGGAAGGGGTTTTGCTGGAGACTGCTCTGTCCTTGCTTTCGCCCCCTTCTGCTTCTTACTCTTTGCAGGGGAAGGGGACTCCTCCGTTCTCGTCCGATTCTCCACTGCCCCCTTCTGCTTCTTCTCTTCGTAGGGGAAGGGGACTGATCTAGTGGGGTAGTATATTCCTTAACAACCGCCTGATGCTTCCTGCTCTTTAATTTGCTAGAGAAGGGGACGACCCCTGTTGGTGACTTTCCATCATCTTCATCGTCAAACGTACCTCTTTCTCTGCTGCTTTTGACTTGAAACCTTTACCTTTCCAAAGCACGTCCTTGAAGAGCACAAGGCTAGGCCTGATAGGAGGACCCGTGCTCGAAGGTCGGGGGTGTGTGCGCGCTGCAGTAGCTTCCCCCCGTTTCATCCTGCGGGTCTTCAGAGCCCTTTGATCCCTCCACCACCTCCATCTTTGAACTCAGACATCCAAACATTTCCATGCATTCAAGTATACTAGCAATAGGCCACACGAAGCAACAAAAAAACACAACGCAAAGAAGGTTTCGGTGCTCGATCAAGGGACCGCATCCCGAAATCACCGAGTTCTCACTGGAGGCTGCGTCAACCGCGTCGCTTGTTGCGCAGTGATGACCATCTCTTCCAGAAGGCGAAGCTGCCTCCTCTTCGGCATTGGTCTCGGTCCGAAGTATAGTTTGTGGAGCTTGCGACGACGTCTCTTCTCTGGCACAGCAACTTTCTCACTATCAGGCTGTAGCATAAGAGAAACTGAAGAGAAGAAATGAGGCGAAGAGTGGTGTTGCAAGGGGTGCTAGAGCAATGAAAGAGTCACAAGCGAAAGATGACATCAAACGGCGGAGATGCACCGTATGGATTCGAAAGGTCGGGGCCTACGTGTCTCCTCGTGAGGCAGGGGGTCCATGCGTCGTCGGTAAATTGAATTCAAAGAAATAGGGTCTAGTGTCTGTCGGAAAGTCAGTGATGATGCAATGGTCCGGCACCGCCGCCTCCGAACATGTGCTGGCAATGACCCCTTCAACTGCCATTTCAGCCTCCACGAGTCAACAGACCGAATGCGGTGCCGCATTAGTGGCCGTTCGATCAGGATACCTCCCTACCGCATCCCGAGAGACGATAAAGATACAAGGGTGGATGGCAGTCAGTGCTAAATGGGATGCCGCATTTCCGACGAACCTGTCATGAAGAAAAAGAACAATGGCAGTCCGAACGGAAATGCGGCGCCGCATTCCAGTTCAACTGCCAGGTACGCCACTGAAGTGGTCTTCTGGGACGGGAATGCGACACAACATTTCCATCCCACCAGAAATGAAGGGATGGTCCACTATCAGTCCGGATGAAAATACGGTGGCGCATTTCCGTCCAAACTGTAAGGAAAGCAATGTCTAGACGGAAATGCGGCACCGCATTTCCATCCGACCACCTATTTAAGGATTGTACAGTTAGAGCCAGACGAAAATGTGGCACCGCATTTCCGTCCCACCAGGCATTAAGGGATTCTTAGGTGTAAGTCTGGACGCAAATGCGGTACCGTATTTCCGTCCAGACTATTAGAAAGGCATGGTGGAATGGAAGCCCGGACGGAAATGCGGCACCGGATTATTGTCCCACCATGTATCAAGGATGCTTAGGTGTCAGTTAGGATGGAAATGCGGCACCGCATTTCCATCCACAATGGTAGAAATGCATGGTCCAATGGACCCCGGACGGAAATGCGGCACCTCATTTCCGTCCCACCAGGTATAAAGTGATGGGTAGGTGTCAGTCTGGACAGAAATGCGGCAGCGCATTTCCGTCGCCAGGTTCACCCCCCCTCCCCGCCTCTTTTCCCCAAATGATGATCATCATGCAAGGGGGGATGCCAATCGAGACAGAAATGCGGTGCCGCATTTCCGTCTCGACTGCCATCCACCCGTGCTTTTTGCAAGTTGTCTAACAGTTTTTTTTTTTTTTTTTTTTTTTTTTTTTTCCCCTCTAGTCATCCCCGCTTGATGGGAATTTGGCGCCGCATTTCCATAGATGCTTGCTAGTTTGTGGCTTGAGGAAGCCTAGGTCCTATGGAGTGGAGCTTGAAGCTCCCTAGTGTAGAAGGATTGTTAGAGGATTAAGGCAAGGAGCCTAGTCCATTGATTGGCCTTGAGGCCCTTTTGAATTTGATCAAGGAGGTTGTGCCATCTCGTGTGGGGAAAGGGAGACTTGGATACGACTAGGAAGGCCGGCGTGGACCTAGTGACGAGCACCAAGGAAGGGCCGCATAGAGTACCATTGCACGAGTCATTAGAGCATCACAAGCACCTCCTACAGAGCAGGTTGACACTCCACTCACTTGTTGTTCATGCATGTGCATTGAATTATTTTCCAAGCTAAGATTTGCAGAAGTTGAAGTGATTGACAGAAAAATAGCCCTCTTGATGAGATGATTTGCAAATCTGAGTTCACTATTATCGCGGCCCTTTGCCTTGAGGGCAGGGGGTCGGGACACGAGAGGGGTTGCCCCTGTGGTGGGGGCAGTGGCAACAATAGGTACGGGGGCTGAAGCACCCTTGAGTGCCCAGGCGCTCAAGGAGGCAAAGGCGCTCACTAGGTGGAGCCCCGCACACCGGGTTGCAGTGGGGGTGGTTCCACGAGGGGTGGTGGTACCTTAGTGGGTCTTAGTGGGGGTGCCATAGGACTCACCATGGGGCGGAGACCTTGTGGTGGGAGTCGTGGGGAGTCTTGGGACTCATCACGGTCCAATGGGGCCGTGGTGGGTGGGCCAAGACTCACCGCGACTCATCACCGGGAATGGAGGGTCTTCGTGGTGGTTCACCATAAAATGACTGGGTTGTTTGTGAAACCCTCGCGGACAATCACAAAAGTATATATAGGGAGTAGTAACCCCGAGAACGGTGCAAGCCCGTTGGTGACCAAAAACTAGTGAGTAAGCGTGCGAGCCAGAAAGCGACCAAGGTGTGGGGAGCTGTTCCGGACTGCCAACAACCAAAGGGAATTTCCACTAGGCCCAAATTGAGCGAGGGTCTGGTGGAGGAGTAAAGGGGGACCGTTATGTCCCGGTGAGCAGCCGAAGCTCCGAGTTGGCCCGACGGCCAGTTTGGGAGTTAGGCGCGCGCATCAAAGCGAGTAACTATGACTTGAAGGGGAGCTTACCGAAGTGAGGTGCGCGACACTTGGTATCAGAGCTTAGAGTTCAGTACGCGATTGTCCTTGAGATCGGCCTCATCATGGGGTCGGGCATGACAAAACGAAAGCGGAATGGCCCGAAAGATGATGATCCTGGTGAGCCCGGTGTGGGCGACGTGTCACCAAAGCGGCAATTGGAAGAGGCGATTCATGCTTCTGAAAGTGAGGCCGCTCAAGAATGGGAAGAATTTTGGGAGTCGGAGCCCGAGGACTTCCCAAAGGCTCCGCCAGACCCACAGATGCCTCCCATGCCAGCAACCTTTTGGGAAGGGTTGTTGGCGCAGTTTGGCAGGACGTTGAAAGATGTGTTGAAGGCGGCTGATGCCACTTCCACTAAGGCAAAGTTTAAGGTGAGCCTAAGGAACCCGGCACCTTCGAGGGCGTCCAAAATCGGAAGGCACTCAACACCTGGCTCTTGGAGCTAGAGCAGTACTTCCGGGCGGCCAAGTTGAGTGACGAGGATCGGGTGGAAGTGGCTCCCACCTATTTGAGGGGCTATGCTCAACAATGGTGGCAGAAACGCCTTCATGACCAAGGTCCAAACCCAGAAACCTTGAGTTAGAGTGGGTTCAAAGAACTTATGAAAAGACAGTTTGTGCCCCCCAATGCGTCCTGGCTCGCCCGAGACAAGATGAGGAATTTGAAGCAAACGGATGACATTCGGGGATATGTTCAGACTTTCAATATACTGTTGCTTGAAGTCGCGGATATGGCAAAACCAGAAATGGTCTTCAACTTTGTGGCGGGACTAGCCCCATGGGCCAGGCGGAAGTTGGAGGAGAAGCCACCTAAGACTTTGAACGAGGCAATTGAAAGGGCTGAATGTTTCTCGGATGTCCCTAGGGGCGAAAGACAAGGCCGTACGGTTATGGCACATGGAAATCGAAGGGAGGGCCTTTACACGTTAAAGCGGCACTCGGTGCCCCGAAAAGAAAATTAGGTGCGGCGGCTTCTGGCGGACAGAATGCGACCTTCGATGGAGTGTGCTTTAATTGCGGGGAGCCTGGGCACATGACTAAGAAGTGCGCAAAACCCCGACAATTGAACATGACTCGGGCGACCGCGGAGCTGTCCGAAGATTCCATCAGCCGCTTGGTGGAGGCGGTGGTCGCCAAGACTTGCAAGGTAGGCAACTACTCTTGTGAGTTATATCAAGAAACTAGCGCCTTGCGTAAAGGGAGTCAGTTAATGTTCGTGAGTGGGATAATTTCCGGAACTAACGTGTCGTTATTGGTGGACACAGGAGCGTCGCACTCCTTCATGACACCGGCAACGGCACGGAAGCTGGGGCTCCCGACAAGTGATGTGGGGGCCTCTATTGAGGTGCGTTCTGCCAAAGGAGAACCACAATTGGCGACGAGGTTGGCGTTCAAAGTTCCTCTTTAGCTCGGGAGTTGGGAGGGACGTGAGAACTTCACCATTTGCGAGATTGATGGAGTGGATCTCATTTTGGGGATGACCTTTCTGAGCAAATCCGGAGCGGTCATAGATGGCCGCAAGAGAATAGTCACGCTACCGTGTGGGGATGGTGGCGAAGTTTTACAGGTATCGGAAACGCCCAACCGAGTGGGAGGGCAAATAAACCTGCTGTCAGCAAAGGAGTGGGCCGTGGAGGAGCCACACGAGCCCCAATTTTTGTTTTATATAAGACAAGTGGAAGGAGAAGTTGATAGGGAGCTGAGCCCAGATTGGATCAAGGGGATCTTGGAGAAATACCAGGATGTGATGCCGGAGGATTTACCAAGCGGCTTGCCACCGCGAAGAGGAGTTGACCACAAGATAGAGGTGATATCGGGATCAAAGCCGCCTGCCAAGGCGCCCTACCGGTTGAGCCACAGAGAGTTGGTCGAGCTGAAGGCCCAGCTCAAGGATCTAATGTCAAAGGGGTACATCTGGCCGAGTAAGTCACCTTACGGAGCCCCGGTGCTATTCACAGACAAGAAGGATGGGACGTTGCGGATGTGTGTCGATTACAGGGCTCTAAATAAGGTGACTATCAAAAACCGGTACCCTTTGCCAAGGATCGAGGACCTCTTCGATCAGTTGGCAGGAGCGAAGTATTTCAGCCGGATCGATTTGCGCTCCGGCTACCATCAAATCCGAGTGGCGGAAAGAGATGAGGAAAAGACCGCGTGCAGGACAAGATATGGTTCATATGAGTTCTTGGTGATGCCTTTTGGGCTCACCAATGCACCCGCGACCTTTAGCACGCTAATGAACAGCCTTTTCTACGAGTGGATGGATGACTTTGTGATTGTGTACATTGACGACATCTTGGTGTAATCGAAAATGAAGGAAGAGCACCTGGAGCACCTCAAAAGGGTGTTCCATAAATTGCGGGAAGGAAAGCTGTATGCCAAAGCTTCACAGTGTGAATTCGGGGTCACAAAAGTGGAGTTCCTAGGGCATGTGATTACACAGGATGGAATCAAAATGGATGACAGAAAGGTGAGGGCGATCTTGGACTGAGAGCCTCCGACTTCGGTCCCGGGAGTGCGATCCTTCCTAGGACTCGTCTCCTACTACCGAAAGTATGTGAGAAATTTCGCCAAGATCACGGGGCCACCGTCAGACCTTCTGTGTAAGTCCAAGGTATGGGTATGAAACACCTTTTGTGGCCAAGCTTTTGCCGAGTTGAAGCAGCGGATGGCGGAAGCTCTAGTCCTGAAAATCCCGGAGTTCGACCGTCCATTTGAGATTCATACAGATGCATCGGACTTTGCGATTGGGGGTGTGTTCATGAAGGATGGACGTCTAGTGTCTTACGAAAGTAAGAAACTGAATGAAGTGGAGCGACGGTGGCCTACACATGAGAAAGAAATGAAGGCGGTGGTGCATTGCCTTGAGCTTTGGCACCACTATGTTGGTTCCAACCCGGTGAAGGTGTTCACGGACAATGTCACAGTGAAGTATTTTGCCACGTAGCCTAAGTTGTCCCCAAAACAACTGAGGTGGCAAGACACTTGGCCGATGTTCGACGTGGATATCCAATTAAACCGGGATGGGACAATGTGGTGGCCGATGCTTTAAGTAGAAAGCAGCAGCTCATGTTGGTGTATAGGGGCGAGACGACGCTCCAAAGGAAGATTTGGAAGGCTTACCAGCAGGATGATATGACGAAGTCCGTGATGCGGGACTTGAGGATGGGGGTTAAATCGCAGTTCCACTTGCACAATGGACTACTCCGGTACAAGCAAAAGCGCATCTACGTGCCGAAGGGAGGGATCAGAGATAGTCTCTTGAGGGAATGTCACGATGGCTCGCTTGCGGGCCACAGCGGAGCCAAGCGCATCGCGGCACTCTCGAAGAAAGAGTATTTCTGGCCCAAACTGAGGGAGGAGGCCGAGGAGTATGTCAAGACATGCACCACATGCCAACAAAACCGGAGCGAGTACAAAAAGCAAGCGGGGCTGTTACAACCCTTGCCGATTCCAGAGGGGTCTTGGGAAAGTGTCTCAATGGATTTCATGACTGCTATGTCGCCGTCAAAAGGATTCGATGCAATCATGGTGGTGGTGGATAGGTTCAGTAAAATGGCCATTTCATCCCCACTAAGGAGACGGCAACGGCGCAGGAGATGGGGCGACTTTACTTCGCCCACGTCTTCAAGCATCTGTCAGAGATGAGAAATTGAGTGAACACAAACAAGAGATCAGACTAGAGGTACAAGACTAGATAAGAAGTCAAGGTCAGCGTGGCCGAATGCACGATGAGTAAATATGAATCAAGACGATCTTCATAACAATGAACAATAGTACAAGATATTGGAACACGACTTGAATACTAGAATGTTGGAAACTGGACTGAAGTACCAGATACTGGAAACTGGGTTAGACTACTGGGAATTGGACTAGAGTACTGGAAACTGGAAATAAGAGTAGCTTGAACTAGTGTTGGCGAGACTGAAGAGTGTCCTATATATACTGGATACTAAGAAGCTTCCATAAGAAGCTTCCCCTATGGAGGTTTCTTGCTGGAGAAGTTTCCAAGATTACACAAAGGTTTCTTGATGGAGAAGTTTCTTTAAACAAAAGAGGTATCTTAATGGAGAAGTTTACTCCAAATGAAACTTCCTGAGCAGTTTCCCAAGTTACTCTTGGTAATTTGGTAAACTCCCGGTAACTTGGTAAGTAATGGTAAATCATGATAGATCATGGTAAATTACGGTAAGTCGTGATAACTTGGTAACTTTTGGTATTTATTCCTGGTAAGTTCCTCTGGGCTATGTCCGTGACATCACCCCCTCTTCTAGCGCCGAGTTCCTTGAGGAGCGGTAAAATCTTGGACTTGCTTAGAGTTGGAGAAAATCCAAAATCCGGCGAATGATACTTGCCAAGTATTCGGCTCTTCGTTCTTGACTCAAATGATTTATAGGTCCCTGCAACCATTGATAGTGTCCAACACCTTGAACTTGGAACCACGCAGTGATTTGAACATTTTGATTTTTGAAGCTGCCTTCAAACATGATTTCGTTGCCCTCTGAATCCGAAGCCTCAACCTCCAACAGAATTATTAGACTTTGAGTAGGCTCCACTTGCCGTCGTACGGGGTCCAGACGAGGAAGTACGCGTCGTATTGGTGGCCCATCGTCTCAAGAGCGTCGGCGTGATGTTGAAAGTCGTGACCAGAAATTTGATATGAACTGTGGTCCTCAATCACATACGATGTCCTTCGGGAGTCCATGAATGCGGTAGATATTATTGAAGAAGAGTCTTGCAGTTTCTTCGCCGGTAACCGTCTTATTATATGGAATGAAATGTGTCATCTTCGTAAAACGATCTACAATAACAATGATTGAATCGGTGGTCTTGGAAATTGGAAGGTCCGTAATAAAGTCCATAGACACGGACGACCATGGACCCTTGAGAATGGGTATTGGTTGAAGAAGGTCGTAAGGTCGATGTCGTGGTCCCTTCGCTCTAGCACACGTGTCGCAAGATTTTATAAATTCTTTCACGAGTTTCCACATCTGCGGCCACCAATAGTCCCTGGATATCAATTCCATTATTTTGTTGAAGCTGAAATGTCCTGCAGCCGGAAGATCATGACATGTTTGAAGAATTCAAAGTCGTGTAGGTCCTGGAGGTACATAGAGAAGTCCCTTGAAATAAAGTAAATCATCTTTGAATTCGAAGTCGTTTGTAACATGTGGGTTGTCTCGAGGTCGATTTAGTTGACTTCGTAGTGTCGTAGCAAATTGGTCGTTTTTCAGTGCTTCCTGAATCTCCTTTATGATCTCTACATTGTCATAGGTGGACATAGATAGCATATTCAATTGGAGATTTGTTGATTTCAAGATGATGGATTTCTGTTGCTCAAAAGCTGCATCCCCTTCTTTTGGCGCAAGATACGATCGTCGAGAAAGAGCATCTGGTTTTCCTTGAAGATGTCCGGGACGGTAGATAATAACAAAATCAAACCTTGCTAGTGACATACTCCATCTCGCTTGACGTCGATTCAAAACACGAGCACTCATAAAATACTCGAGGTTTTTGTGATCAGTATAGACTGTGACCTGATGTTTACCTCCGTCCAATAGATGACGTCACTCCTCAAAAACATCAATAATTGCTAGAAGTTCTTTGTCATGGATTTCATAATTGATCTCCGCAGCGGAAAATTTGCGAGAACGAAAACCAACAGGGTGAAGTCGGCCATCTGTACCATATTGAGAGAGTACCGCGCCAAGTGCAAAGTTCTGCTTCCAAAATAAATGGTTTAGATGGGTCTGCATGTACCAGTATTGGAGCCGTTGTAAATGTCTGCTTCAGCCTTCTCGTCCCATACAAATTTGTCTTTCTCTGTGAGTCGTGTCAATGGTGCAGCAATTTTGGAGTAGTCCTTGATGAAGAATCTATAGAAATTTGCAAATCCCAAAAAACATTGTACATCTCGGACCGAAATTGGTTTAATCCACTCGATGATGGTTTGTATTTTCTTCTGATCCATAAAGACGCGTTTGTCGGAAATAATGTAGCCCAAAAATTCGACTTCAGATTGGTGGAAAAGACATTTTTCCAACTTGGCATATAGTCATTTTTCTCTCAATTTATGAAAGACAAGGCATACATGGCGACCATGTTCTTCTTCATTCTGTGAAAATATCAAAATGTCGTCCAAATAGATGACTACAAAGTTATCTAAAAATTCTCGAAAGATGTCATTCATTATGTGTTGAAAAATTGCTGGAGCATTTGTAAGACCGAAAGGCATAACACTTATGCGAAAAACAGTCTTCCATTTGTCTCCTTCTTTTATTTGTACAAGGTTGTAAGCTCCTCTGGAGTCGATCTTTGTGAAAAAATTTGCTCATCCAAGTTGTTCGAGGAGTCCGAAAATCAGCGGTAGTGGGTAACGATTTTTTATAGTGACTTTGTTGAGCCCACGATAGTCCACACACATGCGTAACGATCCATCCTTCTTCTTCACAAATAAGATAGGTGCTACCGCGGGTGATTTCGAATGTCGAATGAAATTCTTTGACAAATTTTCATCAATGTATTCGCGTAAAGCAGCCAGCTCCGTCTGAGATAAATTGTAGATCGGGCCGAATGGTGGTTGAGCTCCTTCTTGCAACTCAGTTGCTGTTCTGGTAACATGTCTGCATTTTTCTTCTCGAAGACATCCTTGAAATCTTGATATTGAGTGGGTAATGTCGAAGTACCTTGGTCTGTTGTGGTTTTGATCGGAGTCACATAAAGTGCAAATGTTGCGTCTTTCTTCGTAGCTCTCATGAAGGCTCTAGCTCCAAGAAACAGGGGTTGAATACCTTTGGTATTTTTGCATTTTTGTCTTGCCGAAATTTTTCGTGATCGCCAGTCGATGTCAGGATTATGAAGTACAAACCAGGGAAGTCCAAAGATCACAAGATTTGTTGGAGACTGGATGACATTGAAAACAATCTATGATGCTTGATTTTTAAGCTTCACTTCAAGAGGTTGAGTTTCATGGTCAATATTTCCTGATGCTAACGGTCGTCCATCGATGACTTCAACAGGGGCCGAAAATTTCTTTCTTACGAGCGTTAAATTGTGTTGCTTCACAAAGTCATTGTCAATAAAACACGCTGAAGCGCCCGAGTCCAAAAGTTCTTCTACGGAGATATCTCGATTTTGCATCCTGATCTTTACTGGAACTGTGAAACAAGGTACAAGGTCTGGAGGTAGAAAGAGACTTTTTTTTTTGTGAGGAATTTGGGGTGTCCAGCCGCATGGTCCCTACTGTGACTGGACATCTTCGTTTTCCAACCTCCTCATATCGAACACTTGAGTTGTGCCCCGAGCTTTGAATCTTCTCTTGTTGGGGCAGTTTAATGCTATGTGATCATCTTCTCCGCAATAGAGGCATAATCCATTCGAGCGTCGTCTTTATTTTTCTTGTGGCGTCAATGGCTTGAATCGGACAGCATCAATCTGCATAGGATCATTACCGGATATGTGATGGATCATTGTGTTTGGTGCCGTAGTAACAGCGGTATGGTGCGTCGTCGACCATCCATATTGCTTCTCTTGACGTCTTTCGAACAAATGATTATCGCATGCAATGACTTGGGTAATGAATTCGCTCAGTGTACTCACGTTTGGCATTGTCAGCAGCAAATCTTTTACATCATCTTTTAGCCCTCATCAAAACTGACTAATGAGGCTCTTCTCATTCCAGTCGAGATCGCACGCAAGTTGTCAAAATTCGGCAGCATAAACGGAAGCAGGACGTACTCATTGTCGAAGATTTCGCATCTTTGTCTCTGCAACTCTCTCTCTATCATTCTCTCCAAACGTTGCAGTGAACTCGGACATGAATGCTTCAAAATTATATAGTAAATGCGAATTTTTTTCTATTAGCGGTGCAAACCAAGATAGGGCAGTGCCTGATAAAAGGGTGCCCACGAATCCCACTTGAGTACCTTCATCGGGGTAGCGTTGTGGATGTAGTCGTATGAACAGTCGTACTTGTTGAACAAAATCGCGAAATCTTGATCTCGTCCCATCAAATTTCTCGGGCATGCTGATATTTGGTTCTCTCATAATCTGTTGAAGAGGAACCGTTGCAGTAGAAGCTGTTGCAGTAGGGACTTGTATGGTTAAAGATCCATTGTTCGACTCCTTTAACTCTGAAATTTGTTGTTGCAAATTGTGGAGAGCGTTGCCAAGATCTTGAGACTGATCAGTTTGCAATTGGGCGGTAAAGGTACGAAGTTCTTGCATATGGAGCTGAAGACTCTGCAATGTGGCGACCATTTCCGCAAATGTGCCTTCCATCTTAACTAACTAAGAAACAAACTTTAGTCTCGCCAAACTGTCAGGGACGAGAAATTGAGTGAACACAAATAAGAGATCAGACTAGAGGTATAAGACTAGACAAGAAGTCAAGGTCGGCGTGGCCGAATGCACGATGAATAAATAGGAATCAAGACGATCTTTATAACAATGAACAAGAGTACAAGATATTGGAACATGACTTGAATATTGGAATGCTGGAAACTGGACTGAAGTATCAGATACTGGAAACTGGGTTAGAGTACTGGGAACTGGATTGGAGTACTGGAAACTGGAAACAAGAGTAGCTTGAACTGGTGTTGGCGAGACTGAAGAGTGTCCAGTCTCGCCTCCTATATATACTGGATACTAAGAAGCTTCCCTAAAAAGCTTCCCCTACGGAAGTTTCTTGCTGGAGAAGTTTCCAAGATTAAACAAAGGTTTCTTGATGGAGAAGCTTCCTTAAACAAAAGAGGTATCTTGATGGAGAAGTTTCCTCCAAATGAAGCTTCCTGAGCAGTTTCCCAAGTTACTCTTGGTAATTTGATAAACTCCCAGTAACTTGATAAGTAATGGTAAATCATGGTAGATCAGGGTAAATTACGGCAAGTCATGATAACTTCTGATAACATGGTAACTTGGTAACTTCTGGTATTTACTCCTGGTAAGTTCCTCTGGGCTATGTCCGTGACAGCATCATGGATTCCCGAAGAATATTGTCTCGGACCGCGATCCAAAGTTTACAAGTAAATTTTGGAGGGCACTTTGGAAGAAGATGGGGACGAGACTCAAGATGAGGTACGGCTTTCCGACCTACGACGGACGGCCAAACGAAAATAGTGAATTCCGTGGTGAAACAGATCTTGCAGAATTATGTGTCGGCAGACCAATCAGACTTGGTGGAGCACTTGGATGCGGCAGAGTTCTGTTATAATAACACAAAACACTCCACAACGGGAGTTTCCCGTTTCATATTGGTCTATGGAAAAGCACCTCTGGTGCCGACAAGTTGGGCCGCCCAGGACGTTGAGGAACCGGCAGCAGCAGCGGTGCTGGAAGAACACGAGCATTTGTTGGAGCTCGCAAAGTACAACATTGCCAAAGCTAGGAAACGGTATGAACGGCAGGCGAATCAGAAATGGAGGGAAGTTAAGTTTGAGGTAGGCACGAAGGTCTGGTTGAACATCAAGAATTTTCGACTACCTCCGGAAGTAAGTCCGAAGTTCGTACCTCCGTATGCGGGGCCCTTTCGCATCCGGAAGGTTACGAATGAGGATGTGTATGAATTGGAGATGCCGGCAAACAGCAAGGTGCATCCGGTATTCCACGTCTCCCTTTTGAAGCCTCACGTCAAAGATGAAGCGCGTCCGAATTGGCATCAAGTGTTGCGTCCGCCACCTGTGCTATTGGATCATGAAAATGAACCTGAGTACGAGGTGGAGGCAATGCTTAAGTCGAGGAGGTTCAAGAGAAACGGAGTATCTCGTGAAATGGAAGGGCTATCATCAAGTGGAGGCAACTTGGGTGCGTGCCTTAGAAATGGGAAACGCATCCGAGGCGATTGCAGCTTTCGAAGGGCGACCTCAAAAGTGGAAGAAGCGTTGATGGGGACATCAACCTTGGATCGTGGGGGAGGAAATGCATGCTTAGCCCGGCTTAGCTAGCTCAGGAATCCGATTGCAAAAACTTGTGTTGTACAAATTTTGTTATAAATGAAATGGTTTCCAGATGTTGTGCTTCCTATTTTGTTTGGAATGGTGATGCATGGTATGTTTGGCTAGTGTGTAGAATGCATGCTAGCTTACAAAAGTGGGAGAGGTAAATTGGATTAATCGTGTATTTGCGCAGTGCCGAAATCGGGTGACTCCCATCCAAGGGGCAACGAAACTTGCGCCTTCTTTGGTAGTTCACGTGCTAGTGCCCTCCTGGCGCGTGCGCGTACTATAAATGCACTAACGAGGGGGTTGTCTTGTAGTGCGGACTAACGCGGAAGCTACATGCCTCCGTTCACGTATTATAATCGTGTAACCTCGGGACGAAGTCGTAGTGCGGCTTCGGCTGTTCCCGTACCTCAGGCCAGCATTCTAAGGCGGACCCAATTGTAGTGATTGGGGCGCACGGTTGGTTCAAGGTTATCTTCCTAGTCAAAAAGGGTTCAAAGTGAACCCTTGCTCAAGATGATGCCAAAAAGCGGCATCATGAGCGATCGCAAACAATGTTGTTGCAGTAAGGCGATTCGATCCTCGGGGATGATCATTCATTGGCCTTGAAGTGGGCCAAGAAGAGTGCACTGGGTGGAGCCTGAGAGGCTCCACCCTTGGCCGGGACTTGGAGGAAGTCGGCCAAACTAGCTGGTGGAGAGTAGAGTCAAGTGGGGGTTTGGTTCTTTGCCATGGGACGCCATGGTATGGAAACAAACTCTTTGATGTGGGACGCCACGACTTGGATGTTAGTTTCTACAAAATGGACAAGTCGATGAGGACATCGACTCCCTGTTGGTAGGGGTGTGTGTCGCGGCCCTTTGCCTTGAGGGCAGGGGGTCGGGACACGAGAGGGGCTGCCCCTGTGGTGGGGGCAGTGACAACAATAGGTACGGGGGCTGAAGCACCCTTGAGTGCCCAAGGCGCTCAAAGAGCCCCGTACACCGGGTTGCGGTGGGGGTGGTTTCACGAGGGGTAGTGGTAGCTTAGTGGGTCTTAGTGGGGGTGGCATATGACTCGCCATGGGGCGGAGACCTTGTGGTGGGAGTCATGGGGAGTATTGGGACTCATCACGGTCCAATGGGGCCGTGGTGGGTGGACCAAGACTCACCGCGACTCACCGCGACTCATCACCGGGAATGGAGGGTCTTCGTGGTGGTTCGCCATAAAATGACTAGGTTGTTTGTGAAACCCCCACGGACAGTCACAGAAGTATATATAGGGAGTAGTAACCCCGAGAACGGTGCAAGCCCGTTGGTGACCAAAAACTAGTGAGTAATCGTGCGAGCCGGAAAGCGACAAAGGTGTGGGGAGCTGTTCCGGACTGCCAACAACCAAAGGGAATTTCCACTAGGCCCAAATTGAGCGAGGGTCTGGTGGAGGAGTAAAGGGGGACCGTTATGTCCCGGTGAGCAGCCGAAGCTCCGAGTTGGCCCGGCGGCCAGTTTGGGAGTTAGGCGCGCACATGAAAGCGAGTAACTATGACTTGAAGGGGAGCTTACCGAAGTGAGGTGCGCGACAACTATGATGTGTTTTGTTGTTCGCATTTAAGTTGGGGAAGACCCATGATATGAATAGCCACATAAGCTTGGCACCATAGTAGGTGAAATAAAGCATTAAGGCTTTGGTTGATTTTTTATGATTTCCAAGTGAGGACATATATCTAAGCTCTAAGGGGTCTTTACCCAAGCTAGACTAACTAGTGGAAGGCCAGAGAGGGCCATACTAACCCCTTAGTAAGTCCATTAAGGGACTTTGAACATAAAAAAAAGGAAAAGAATGTTCTTTTGTTTATGGTGTTTTTAGGCTGGTGGGAGACTGCCCACGGGCTGCCAAGATCACGGGTAGGCCTGGCTGGTGCGCCAGGAGGTTACTAATTCAACGAACTGATCGTGGGGAGCACCTGTTGACCCACGCCTAGGCGCTGAGAGGCGGGGCGCGCTGACCGTAAGTGTACGTGCAGAAAATGACGGCCGCGTGGCCACACGGGCGAGGGAAAAGCCTCGTGCCCAAAAGTTGCGAGTTTAACCGCTGGATAAAGGCCCGAGGCCACGCACCGGCGGTCTCCGTGTTTAACCAGCGCGGTCCGCGCCTTTGTCCAGGCCACGAGGTTCCATGCCCCGCTACGTGGCGGGGACGCTTTTATCCCGCGGGCACAGTGGGGTAATCAGATTAAAGGGGGTTGTTCTCAACCTTGTGCTATTGCGATTTTATGCTGACCCCTTTAAGCTTTAGAGGGTTGATTCGAGAGATCTAGAGATAGAAATATTGTGGTTTTTGTGAAGGAGAGAGCCCTCAGCGAGGCCTAAACGACAAGCCATGAAAGGGACAAAGCGAACTTCCAAGCAGAGAGTACTAAAGACAGCAGGCTAGAGACAAGGGGCGCACAGAAGTACTCTGCCGCATTCTTCGGCTACAGTGCCACACATGTCAGAACCCCGGGGTAGACGACGACGATTTCCCCAGAGGGGGGGTTGCTTATTTAATATTAGTGGGGGGGGGGGGGGCGGCGGAATAGGCTGGCCCCACCCTTGGGGAGATCCCAGGCTGGCGACAGGTGCGTTTTGCGCACGGATGAACAGACAGAAGATCCGGATGGAACGAATATCATTCATCCACGGGGGATGCGGCAGTTCCCCACCGGGGGGAGCAGATCCCGGGCAGTTCCCGGTGCTCCATTGAGTTCCCATGGGGTTCCCATGTTCTAATGGGGGTGCTATTGGCATCTTTGGATGTCCCTCATGATCCTTGGGCAGGTATTTTTCCTGAATTTGATATTTTCTATTATTTCTTGCATATTATGGGTGGCGAAAATTCCCTAAGCAAATTAGGACGCCTGCTTGAACTTTTTGAATTGTTAGAACTTGAAGTACTTAGGTGATGAAGGAGTGAACTTCTTGAACTTATTAAATTGGTGCATGGGCATGATAATGGGCCCTTCTCCCTAAGGCCAAAGTGAGCTTGAAAGGGGGTAAAAACTTAGCCCTTCCAAAGGGGTGGCTTGAACTCAAGCACTCGGGTGAAGGAGGGGCAGTGGGAGGGGGACACGGTTCCCCTCCTCCCTAAATCCGGGAAATGCTTTGTGAAGGGGTAAAGGAATACCCCGGCTATTAGCGTCTCGGGGTTTTAAGCAGTAGGAAGTAGCAATAAACAAGATTTGGAAGGCAGTTACGTTTTAAAATCTAAAAACCGTAAACAAACCGTAGGACTAGAACACGCAAATTGCCCTGTAGAGGGGAGCATCTGAGCTTCTCTTTGCCGGTAGGATATTAGAATTGATAGTTTAGGCCCCCATACCTGCTGCGAACCCTGCACTAACCGCAGCCAGGTAGGCGGTTCATTGAGCCCAACCTACACCGCATCTTACCACGACCCCACTAGGCTAGTATGTCGTCGCTCTGGCCGCGCGCGCCCAGGGCTCGTCATATAAATGGTGCGTTTGCCGGGAGGTAAGTGAATAGTCAGGACTCCCTGCGTTCCGGATGGAGGAAGATTGGACGCCTGTCATTCTCCTCTTGGATCTTGTTCTTTTATTTTACCTAACGTTTTGTGTTTTGTATTTTTTTACTCGGGCAGGAACAGACCGAGTGAACAATTAGATGCATTTAGATAAATTTATCGCATTTGAGTTAAGCACATTGCTAACCACATGAAGACTCTTGAGTGGCAGTATGGCTGCACCATCACAGTTCCCTCGCGCGGGAGCATTCCTTTGAGTACCGCATGATCGGACTCTATCGCATCATTTCCAGCACCAGGACTGGTGACATACCTGGCCCCGAGGCCACAGTGATTTGCATTGACCATTGTAGAGGAGTATCATGAGTATTGGATCTCCGCCCGGGTTGGACCCCGAGGCCCCGGAGCTCAGACGCCCCCATTGCTACGTTTTTTCGGTTCAACACTCGTTGGCTGGGCTGTTGTCAGCCACTTTTTCTTGCTTATATTCACTTTGATTCGGCCCTTGAGGTCCATCTTGCGTGGTAGGTGGCCTACTTGGCTTGTGTACGCTGTGTCGCACCATTGCAGATACCCTGTTGTACACGCGCATTAGGACCATCAGGCGATCATCCCCATTGAGAGATTGTGTAGGGCGGGCTATCTGTGGTCATCGCCCCGCCTTCGTAGATTGGTTGATTGGAGTCGGCCCAGGAGAGGACGGATTTGAGAGTGAGCGTCTCCCACATCCGAGGAGGTTTTGTCGGCCATTCTTACCACCCCGGTACTATCACCGAGGGACCACACCAACAGCTCTTATTCGTGAGTTGATTTCATCAGGTTCACTGTCGTTGCTAGACACAGTTAGAGACCGCCCAGCAGAGAGTTCTTTTGTTGCATCAACTGCTGTAGTTCGTAGGACGATCCCACCGGATCCAATTCGGCCAGTAGCTTTTCCTTTTGGCCTGAGGATTCCTTTGGCCTATTTGCCTCGTATACCGCCCCGAGTGGTACATGTCACCTCCTCAGTAAAGAGTGCCCCAAGTGGACCCACTGAGTACATTTCCTCGGAGGAGGAAGAGGACAAGTCCGCCACTAGTAGCCGTCCTAGTGGGTCGGATTAGAGGTCTTTTATGATTGATCCAGGAACTCCTACTATAAGCTTGGGGGGGTCACTCCTTCAAAACCACGTGAGAACAAATATAGGGTGTAGTTTATTTTTTTGAGGAAAATTTTAGAAAAGTTTTACTCTCAAATATGGTAGGGTAATATCTTTTCACCCAATTTTTTTTAAAAAAATGGTCACAAAAAATCCAGAGTTTTACTTAAAAAGTTAACGTAATAAAGGGTTTTATCTACAATATAATGTATCCATCCTTGTGAAGTTTATCATATTTCATCCAACTCTAATCCATCAGGATGAAATCTTCTGAAAACTTCATTCATTCATCAGGCTTATTTGATGAATAAGCCTGCTCTACCAAAATCTGGGGGTCCTTCGATTATGGTGTTTTTGAATTGGTTCTCTAAAGATAAAGGCCACTTGAAGTTCAAATATGATTCCAGTGATACACAGTGGATTGATGTTGAGACCATAATCTCAACAATGACTATGACATTTGAACCATCTCAGAACTTGTACTCTTTATATCCAAGTGATGCTGCGGCTTTGAATGAGTTCGTGGCTAATGAAAATTAAACTTTTCTTTGGGTCCGACATTTGACTTATGCATGAAATGTTGTTTGCTTTGTCGCGGCCCTTTGCCTTGAGGGCAGGGGGGTCGGGACGCAAGAGGGGCTGCCCCTGTGGTGGGGGCAGTGACAGCGATAGGTATGGGGGGCTGAAGCACCCTTGAGTGCTCAAGGCACTCAAGGAGGCGGAGGCGCTCACTAGGTGGAGCCCGGCACACCGGGTTGCGGTGGGGGTGGCTCCACAAGGGGTGGTGATAGCTTAGCGGGACTTAGTGGGGGTGGCATAGGACTCACCTTGGGGCGGAGACCTCGTGGTGGGAGTCGTGGGGAGTCTTGGGACTCATCACGGTCCATAGGGGCCGTGGTGGGTGGGCCAAGACTCACTGCGACTCATCACCGGGAGTCGAGGGTGTTCGTGGTGGTTCGCCATAAAATGGCATGGTTGTTTGTGAAACCCCCGCGGACAGCTACAGAAGTATATATATAGGGAGTAGTAACCCCGAGAACGGTGCAAGCCCGTTGGTGACCAAAACTAGTGAGTAAGCGAGCGAGCCGGAAAGCGACCAAAGAGTGGGGAGCTGTTCCGGACTGCCAACTACCAAAGGGAATTCCGCTGGTTCCAAATCGTTGGAGGGTTCTTTGGGAGATCAAAGGGGGGACCGGTATGCCCCGGTGAGCAGCCGGAGCTCCAAGTTGGCCCGGTGGCCAGGTTGGGAGTTAGGCGCGCGCATCAAGCGAGTAACTATGACTTGAGGGGGGAGAGTTTACCGAAGTGAGGTGCGCGACACTTGGTATCAGAGCTTAGTGTTCAGTACGCGATCGTCCTTGGGATTGGCCTCATCATGGGGTCGGGCAAGCCAAAGCCAAAGCGGAACGGCCCAAAAGATGATGATCTTGGTGAGCCCGATGGGGGTGACGTGTCACCGAGGCGGTCGTTTGAGGAAGCGATGCATGTTTCCGAAAACGAGGCCGCTCAAGAGCGGGAGAAATATGAGGAGACGGAGCCTGAGGAATCCTTGAGAGCTCCGACCGACCAACAGATGCCTTCCATGCCGGCAGCCTTTTGGGAAGGGTTGTTGGCGCAATTTGGCGGGACGTTGAAAGACGTGTTGAAGGCGGCTAATGCCACTTCCACTAAGGCAAAGTTTAAGGTGAAGCCTAAGGAACCCGGCACCTTCGAGGGCGTCCGAAATCGGAAGGCACTCAACACCTGGCTCTTGGAGCTAGAGCAGTACTTACGGGCGGCCAAGTTGAGTGACGAGGATCGGGTGGAAGTGGCTCCCACCTATTTGAGGGGCTATGCTCAACAATGGTGGCAGAAACGCCTTCACGACCGAGGTCCAAGCCCGGAAACCTTGAACTGGAGTGGGTTCAAAGAATTGATGAAGAGGCAGTTTGTGCCCCTCAACGCGTCCTGGCTCGCCCGGGACAAGATGAGGAATTTGAAGCAAACAGATGACATTCGGGGATATGTCCAGGCTTTCAATGTGCTGTTGCTCAAAGTCGCGGACATGGCAAAACAAGAAATGGTCTTCAACTTTGTGGCGGGACTGGCCCCATGGGCCAGGCGGAAGTTGGAGGAGAAGCCACCTAAGACTTTGAACGAGGCAATTGAGAGGGCTGAATGTTTCTCGGATGTCCCTAAGGGTGAAAGACAAGGCCGTACGGAGCTGAACCACAAGAAGACCCGGCAGGAAGGTGACTCCTTTCGACCGGAAAAGAAGTGGGATAGGCCACGCGGCGACAATGGCACGTGGAAATCGAAGGGAGGGCCTTCACAAGTCAAGGCGACACCCGGTGCTTCGAAAGGAAAAGCGGGTGGAGCGGCCTATGGCGGACAGAAGGCGACCTTTGATGGAGTGTGTTTCAATTGCGGGGAGCCCGGGCACATGGCCAAGAAGTGCACGAAGCCCCGTCAATTCTTGGTGGAAGCGGTGGTCGCCAGGACTTGCAAGGTAGGCAAATTTTTTTGTGAGTTGTATCAGGAAACTGGCGCCTTACGTAAAGGGAGTCAGTTATTGTTCGTGGATGGGATAATATCCGGAACTAACGTGTCATTGTTGGTGGACACAGGAGCGTCGCACTCCTTCATGACACCGGCAATGGCACAAAAGCTAGGACTCCCGACAAGTGACGTGGGGGCCTCTATTGAGGTGCGTTCTGCCAAAGAAGAACCGCAATTGGCGACAAGGTTGGCGTTTGATGTTCCTCTTCAACTGGGGAGTTGGGATGGACGTGAGAACTTCACCATCTGCGAGATCAATGGAGTGGATCTCATTTTGGGGATGACCTTTTTGAGCAAATCCGGAGCGGTCATAGATGGCCGCAAGAGAGTAGTCACGCTGCCATGTGGGAATGGTGGCGAGGTCTTACGAGTGTCGAAAACGCCCAAACCCATGGGAGGGAGAATAAACCTTCTGTCAGCAAGGGAGTGGGCCGTGGAGGAGGCACACGAGCCCCAGTTTTTGCTCTATATTAGAGAAGTGAAGGGAGAAGGCGATGGGGAGCCGAGCCCAGATTGGATCAAGGGGATTTTGGAGAAATACCAGGATGTGATGCCGGAGGATTTACCAAACGGCTTGCCACCGCGAAGAGGAGTTGACCACAAGATTGAGGTGATACCGGGATCGGAACCGCCTACCAAGGAGCCCTACCGGTTGAGTCACACAGAGTTGGTCGAGCTGAAGACTCAGCTCAAAGATCTAATTCAAAGGGGTACATCCGGCCGAGTAAGTCACCTTACGGAGCCCCGGTGCTATTCACAGACAAGAAGGATGGGACGCTGCGGATGTGTGTCGATTACAGGGCTCTGAATAAGGTGACTATCAAAAACCGGTACCCTTTGCCAAGGATCGACGACCTTTTTGATTGGTTGGCAGGAGCGAAGTATTTTAGCCGGATTGATCTGCGCTCCGGCTATCATCAAATTCGAGTAGCGGAAGAAGATGAGAAGAAGACCGCATGCAGGACAAGGTATGGTTCATATGAGTTCTTGGTGATGCCTTTTGGACTCACCAATGCTCCCGGGACCTTTAGCACGCTGATGAATAGCCTTTTCCAGGAGTGGTTGGATGACTTCGTGATCGTGTACATCGACGACATCTTGGTGTATCCAAAACAAAGGAGGAGCACCTGGAGCACCTCAAAAGCGTGTTCCAAAAATTGCGGGAAGGGAAGCCGTATGCCAAAGCTTCAAAGTGCGAATTTCGGGGTCACAAAAGTGGAGTTCCTGGGGCATGTGATTACACAGGATGGGATCAGAATGGATGACAGGAAGGTGAGGGCAATCTTGGATTGGGAACCTCCGACTTCGGTCCCGGGAGTGCGATCCTTCCTAGGACTCGCCTCCTATTACCGGAAGTATGTGAGAAATTTCGCCAAGATCGCGGGGCCGCTGTCAGACCTTCTGTGTAAATCCAAAGTCTGGGCATGGAACACCTTTTGTGCCCAAGCTTTTGCTGAATTGAAGCAGCGGATGGCGGAAGCTCCAGTCTTGAAAATCCCGGAGTTCGATCGTCCGTTCGAGATTCATACAGATGCGTCGGACTTCGCGATTGGGGGTGTACTGATGCAAGAGGGACGTCCAGTGGCTTACGAAAGTAAGAAACTGAATAAAGTGGAGCGACGGTGGCCGGCGCACGAGAAAGAGATGAAGGCGGTGGTGCACTGTCTTGAGCTTTGGCGCCACTATGTTGGTTCCAACCCAGTGAAGGTGTTCACGGACAATGTCACGGTGAAGTATTTTGCCACGCAGCCTAAGTTTTCCCCAAAACAACTTAGGTGGCAAGATACTTTGGCGGTGTTCGATGTGGATATCCAGTACAAACCGAGACGGGACAACGTGGTGGCGGAGCTTTAAGTAGAAAGCAACAACTCTTGTTGGTGTACGGGGGCGAGACGGCGCTCCAAAGGAAGATCCGGAAGGATGAGCTGGCGAAATTCGTGATGCAGGACTTGAGGATGGGGGTTAAATCGCAGTTCCACTTGCAAAATGGACTGCTCCGGTATAAGCAAAATCGTCTCTACGTGCCGAAGGGAGGGATCAGAGATAGCCTCTTGAGAGAATGCCATGATAGCCCGCTTGCAGGCCCCGGCGGAGCCAAGCACACTGCGCACTCTTGAAGAAAGAGTATTTCTGGCCCAAACTGAGGGAGGAGGCAGAGGAGTATGTCAAGACATGCACCACATGCCAACAAAACCGGAGCGAGTACAAAAAGCAAGCGGGGCTGTTACAACCCTTGCCGATTCCAGATGGGACTTGGGAGAGCGTCTCGATGGATTTCATGACTGTTATGCCGCTGTCAAAAGGATTCGATGCAATCATGGTGGTGGTGGATAGGTTTAGTAAAATGGGCCATTTCATCCCCACCAAGGAGACGGCAACGTCGCAGGAAACAGGGCGACTTTACTTCGCCCACGTCTTAAATCATCATGGAGTCCCGAAGGATATTGTCTCGGACCGCGATCCAAAGTTTACGAGTAAATTTTGGAGGGCACTTTGGAAGAAGATGGGGACGAGGCTGAAGATGAGCATCGCCTTCCGACCTACGACCGACGGCCAAACGGAAAGAGTGAATTCCGTAGTGAAGCAGATCTTGCGGAATTACGTGTCGGCAGACCAAACAGACTGGGTGGAACACTTAGACGCGGCAGAGTTCTATTATAATAACACAAAACACTCCACAACGGGAGTTTCCCCTTTCGTATTGGTCTATGGAAAAGCACCTCTGGTGCCGACAAGTTGGGCCGCCCAGGACGTTGAGGAACCGGCAGTAGCGGCGGTACTGGAAGAACGCGAGCGTTTGTTGAAGCTCGCAAAGTACAACATTGCCAAAGCTAGGAAACGGTATGAAAGGCAGGCGAATCGGAAGCGGAGGGAAGTGAAGTTTGAGGCAGGCACGGAGGTCTGGTTGAACATCAAGAATTTCCGACTACCTCCGGAAGTGAGTCCAAAGTTCGTACCTCCGTATGCGGGACCCTTTCGCATCCGGAAGGTTATGAATGAGGATGTGTATGAATTGGAGCTTCCGGCAAACAGCAAAGTGCATCCAATATTCCACGTCTCCCTTTTGAAGCCTTACTTCAAAGATGAAGCGCGTCCGAATCGGCATTAAGTGTTGCGTCCGTCACCTGTGCTGTTGGATCATGAAAATGAACTTAAGTACGAGGTGGAGGCAGTACTTAAGTCGAGGAGGTTCAAGAACCGAGAAACGGAGTATCTCGTCAAATGGAAGGGCTATCATCATGTGGAGGCATCTTGGGTGCGTGCCTCAGAAATGGGAAACGCATCCGAGGCGGTTGCAGTTTTCGAAGGGCGACCTTAAAAACGGAAGAAGCGTTGATGGGGACATCAACCTTGGAGCGTGGGGGAGGAAATGCATGCTTAGCCCGGCTTAGCTAGCTTAGAAATCCGATTGCAAAAACTTGTATTGTACAAAAATTTGTTATAAAGGAAATGGGTTCCAAATGTTGTGCGTCCTATTTTGTTTGGAATGGTGATGCATGGTGTGGTTGACTAGTGTGTAGAATACATGCTAGCTTACAAAAGTGGGAGAGGTAAATTGGGTTAATCATGTGTTTGCGCAGTGCCGAAATCGGGTGACTCCCATCCAAGGGGCAAGGAAACTTGTGCCTTCTTTAGGAGTTCACGTGCTAGTGCGCACCTGACGCGTGTGCATACTATAACTGCGCTACCGAGGGGGTTGCTTTGTAGTGCGGGCTAACGCGGAAGCTACGTGCTTCCGTTCACGTACTATAATCGTGTAGCCTCGGGACGAAGTCGTAGTGCGGCTTTGGCGTGTTCCCGTACCTCAGGCCAGCATTCCAAGGCGGACCCAATTGTAGTCAATGGGGCGCGCGGTTGGTTCAAGGTTATCTTCCTAGTCAAAGAGGGTTCGAGGTGAACCCTTGCTCAAGGTGATGCCAAAAGCGGCATCATGAGCGATCGCAAGCAATGTTGTTGCAGTAAGGCGATTCGATCCTCGGGGAGGATCGTTCCTTGGCCTTGAAGTAGGCCAAGAAGAGTGCACTGGGAGGAGCTTGAGAGGCTCCACCCTTGGCCGGGACTTGGAGGAAGTCGGCCGAACTAGCTAGTGGAGAGTAGAGTCGAGTGTGGGTTTGGTTCTTTGCCATGGGACGCCATGGTACAGAAACAAACTCCTTGATATGGGACGCCACAACTTGGATGTTCGTTTCCACAAAATGGACAAGCCGATGAGGACATCGACTCCCTGTTGGTAGGGGTGTGTGTCGCGGCCCTTTGCCTTGAGGGCAGGGGGGTCGGGACACAAGAGGGGCTGCCCCTGTGGTGGGGGCAGTGACAGCGATAGGTATGGGGGGCTGAAGCACCCTTGAGTGCTCAAGGCACTCAAGGAGGCGGAGGCGCTCACTAGGTGGAGCCCTGCACACCGGGTTGCGGTGGGGGTGGCTCCACAAGGGGTGGTGGTAGCTTAGCGGGACTTAGTGGGGGTGGCATAGGACTCACCTTGGGGCGGAGACCTCGTGGTGGGAGTCGTGGGGAGTCTTGGGACTCATCACGGTCCATAGGGGCCGTGGTGGGTGGGCCAAGACTCACTGCGACTCATCACCGGGAGTCGAGGGTGTTCGTGGTGGTTCGCCATAAAATGGCATGGTTGTTTGTGAAACCCCCGCGGACAGCTACAGAAGTATATATATAGGGAGTAGTAACCCCGAGAACGGTGCAAGCCCGTTGGTGACCAAAAACTAGTGAGTAAGCGAGCGAGCCGGAAAGCGACCAAAGAGTGGGGAACTGTTCCGGACTGCCAACTACCAAAGGGAATTCCGCTGGTTCCAAATCGTTGGAGGGTTCTTTGGGAGATCAAAGGGGGGACCGGTATGCCCCGGTGAGCAGCCGGAGCTCCAAGTTGGCCCGGCGGCCAGGTTGGGAGTTAGGCGCGCGCATCAAGCGAGTAACTATGACTTGAGGGGGGAGAGTTTACCGAAGTGAGGTGCGCGACATGCTTTGAATTTTGTAATTATTTAAAAAGACAATTTAAAATAGGGTCTAATTAATTGTTGCAAAAACAATTATAAAGAAAAATAGGGTATTAAGAAACAAAGGGTTTTACAATATTACCTAAAGAAATGGTGGAAAAAAATGCAAAATTTTAAAAATATAGCCTAGTATAAATATACCTTTGTACGCACGTGATATGGAAAAAATACATATAGTGACCCCCCCGTGACTATAGGGGTCTGGACCTCATTTGCTTTGATTGCTGAGGAGTATGGTAGTGACGTGCGGTTGAGCACCATTGTACCAAACGAGCACCACTATATGTGATGATTGTTTATGAGATGACTAACACAAATGCAAAAGTGGGTCATTGATAAGCAAAGGTTGAAATCCATTCGGAATGTCCTTTGATGAAAAGTGAAACGCATCTGAGATCGGTTCTTCCATACACCATGGTCTACCCGAGAACGGGTTGAAAAATATATCCGGTATCTAGGTGAAAAAAAGCACTGCATAAGAAACGTTGGATCGACGAACGAGTTTGGAACACCCGAACTCTGCTCGACGGCACCACTCAAAATTTCTACTGGTGCCCAAATAGATTTGTATTTCCAGGTTGTCCCTGTCCAGGTATTTACTTAGGAGCATTACACCCGAGATCATCATTCGTAGCCCACCTAAGGTGGCAAGTTGATTTTTTTACTCACTATGAGTCTTGCCAGTTCTTTGCAAACCAGCATCTGATACTCCGATCCGAGTGCTCGCATTGTGAGGGACCTTGGCCAATTGGGTATCCCTTAATGCACCATAGATTGCACACTGACGTGCCTCCATCGCCAAGGTTCCATGGAAGGTATTTAAATTTGACCTCGTTTATTCTTGACATGATTGTTCATGGTAATATAGGTCCTTTAGTCCAGACTGAGGTAGCGGAATCCTCATCAACATAGCAGTAAGTGTATGTCTAGCTCAGGATCAAGAGCCACATTCCCAAGCCTGGATAGCATATCTTTTGACATTAGGTTGCAAAGAAGACTGGCTAGAGAAGCCGTCAGAGATCAACTGTTAAGGAAGAACCCAACATTGATTCCAGAATCAGACTCAGAAACTAGAAGTTTGGGTAGGATAGAGTGGGAAGGAGAGAACACTGAAAGCTCTTCGGACATCGAGTGTTCACGAGTGGTTTCCCCGATATCTAGTCCCCCTTATACACCACCGGCCAGGTCAAGAAGTCATTCGCCGTCATTAGTGTCAACCATGGCACATATCCCATTACCTCCTGAGGTCCCCCGTTAATGTTGCCCAGGCATATGTCTTGGTTCTCCGGGGAAGCACATGAAAACCCAGAGTATTATGTGAAATTTTTTTTTCAATGTTGTTATTCTAACCAAGCACTAAACGATGCCTATTGGTTGATATGGTTTCCCACAACCATGAGGGGTAGGGCATCTACTTGGTATTGGCAACAGGCGCCAGGTATGTTCGTTACTTGGCAGCAAATTCGCGACGCATTCTTAGACCATTTTTGGGCAATCCACCAGTTCACCAGTGTCTTGATGACATTGGCAAGGATCCGCCAAGGCCCCACAGAGAGGTAGCGGACTTCAAAATGCGGTTTCGAGAGCTGATGCGACTCCAAAACCCGTTGACCCCCCTAGATGATGGGGTACTCAAAGATTGTTTTTCTGAGTGGATTACGAAAGGCCACTCACTTTCATGTTTTGTAGCAAAGACCTACAACATTGGTAGACGCCATACAAGCTGACAAGGAATTCGACAACATGCATCGCTAGGTACAATAGGCCAAGATGCCCAACTTTGCGCTACCATCATACATCACAATCGAGCCCACACAGGAGCCGACACCATTAGCGGTAATTCAACCCGCTCTGCATTACACGCCATCCTATGTAGGAGGGGCAAGGCCATACGCCCTGACAATTGGCCCCACACCAGTAGTAGCGCCTACGGTGCCACAATATACAAATGTTGTCCCTACTAACTCGCATGCAGAGTCCACTGGGCAGTCTGATTCACGGGTGGGCCATCTGGAGGCACAAGTCACCTCCCTCATCAAAACTATCGAAACAATGGGCGATCACATGAGCTCCATCGGCCAGCAGATCACCAGCTATGAGGGGTATCGAGATGTGGCTACAGTAGGAGAATCCGGCCCCAACCCGGCAAAGGTATGGTGCTTTGACGAGCCTCGCCGCGTGCACTTACCGCGAAAGGGAAAAAGACGAACGTCGATCCGGGGCCTGGAGTCCGGTGACGAGGTGGGTTGGGCTCAAGAACCGCCCACCCGTGAGATGTGTCACTAAGCTTGGCAGAGGGTCAGCGGTCAATGGAGGGAACTCCTCCCACTATCCTAAACTACCAGCAAACACATTCAGAGGACTGACAAGCGTTAACGACAAGCTGCTTAGGTCTGGGTTGCTTCACAATCATGCTTCCCCGGATCGCACGTGCAAAGGGGACGCCTACGTTCCCACTATCCGTAGGGGAGAGCACACCCTAGCCTAGAGTAAAAGCTCTTAACCTGGACAATATCTCACTTCATTTGCTAAGTTTTAGGGCTCCTGGCCATTTCCTAGCAATAAAATTCAATAGTGAAGATGGGAAAAATACTATCCTAGGCAAGCTCTTGAACTTAGAAAATAGAAATAAAAATCCTAGATTTAATTATCTCTATCCCTATTTTTTGGTAATTTTATAAGCAAAAAACCCCTTTAAAATTAATTACTAAATCTGGAAATTCACTAATTCTAGAAAAATAGGCATTAGGTAGGAATTCATCTAAGCTTTCCAATGACCCATGACTTGGCCTCTAGATAATTCTCTATCCCGTTCTGATTGCCCAAAAACCACTCTCATTATGTGGGAACCATAGGGAATCGGCCCAATAGGTCCAAACAACCCACTTATGCCCTTCATACATAGCCCCCTAGCCTCTAGGTCCCAGGTTCAACCCCTCCTAGAGCAAAAATGGATTTTCAAACAGCGGATGAAAAACTGTTTTTTTCATCCACTAGTCATCCCTGTAATGGATGAAAAACTGCATTCTTCATCTTGACTTCTTCCACCGTTCATCCATCTTACAGATGAAATACTGCTTATCTCATCCATCCCTCATCCATCCATGGCTAACCATCCACTATTTCCCATTCCTCAAAAAACGCTTCTCACCTATGAATAATATATTTTGGTGGGTCCGCTGTTGGTTCCTCCACCTTCCTAAAGTGCATTTTAAGGCTGGGGGATATAGGATGGAGCGCCGTGCGAGCTCCGCGTCCTCCGGTGAGAGGAGAGCCCAACGATCTATTTGTCTCTCTCCTCTAGCAAGACGCGCTAGCAATCTTGGGAGCGATATTGGGAGGTCTAAGGAGGTTTGCATTAACATTGTATCTTACGCAGCTTCCAATTCTCTTTATTTTGATTCAACTGAATACTAAATCGACACAATGCAAACCGGACAAGAAAATCTCTCTTCATCATCTTAGAGTTCATTCCCGTTCATCCTCATCCGCCAGTACCAGAGTGACCATATCCTCATCATCAATAGCCGGACGGCAAACCCAGGCGTCCAAACCCAGGCTGCCGTCACCATTAAGTTAAAGCCCTCATCCGCTGTCAAACTCATAATATCCTAGGACCGCACAATAGCCAAGCCTCCAACATCCCGCGCCAACAGCCCGAGCTCATCTCATTGTTGCAAGGTGAATCTGAAGGCTCTAAACGTGTTACCACAGTGTTATCCAAGTATCCAAACCCTGCTTATCTACCTCACAAGCATCCTCCTTTCCTTTACGCTAATCTCAGTTATGGCACCACTAAACTCTCAGTCCAGAAATAGAGGTCAGAGCTCCGCTAGAGGCCAAGGGCAGCCTCGGTCTTACTCAGCTGCCAGAGCACACCCAGCTTCAGAGACAGGTTACTTCCAGGCTCATCAGGCGCAAACGCATGGAACATTCACTCGAAGAAGCGCTCAAGTCTGGCAACCCAGAGAAGCACCCAGACTGGCACAGACACTAGCAGACACTCACACGCAGAGGGCAGCACCGCATTGGCATCACCTGCAGTATTCACCCACCCACCTTGCAAACACACTGGCGCAGCTGCAGATCCGTGGACAGACATCGAATCCAGGTGAAGCAGAGCCCCATAGCCCCAGAGAGGTCCACGATCAACTAATGGATATTCACATATCCCATGTAGACCTCCAAGGGCAGCACATCCTTATCCGTGTGGACATGGACGATCTGGACAACAGGGTTACAAGTATGGAGGAGCATGGCATACTAGTACACTTTCCAGGAAGAAAGGTCAGTAGGGCCTCAGTTAGAGACTGGGCAATCCATCATTGGGAGGTTCGGGGGAATTGACGCAACAATTCTGTCATGCCAAAGGTAGAGGATTCTTTTCCATAATTTTTGAAACCAAAGAAGCTGCTTCTAGAGCCTTTCAATCAATCCTCATGTGAGGGCAATGTGAACATCTTCCCATGGTCATCCAAAATGGGTGACAGAAACGGAAAGCTGCGGGGACCAAGAATTGTAGCCCTACCCTTTATTCCAGACCAGTACCTAATGAATCTGCCAGACATTGCTAACTACTTTGGGACTTACCTGGGATGCCTGGGGGTTTTTGACCCACTTATGAACACCCAAAACATCAGACAGATTGAAGCTTGGAAATCAGCCACTATTGCCTCAAGATTAAATGAATCAGGGTTTGGTAGGATGGTCCTACTCATGCTTGAGGAAGACACCCTCCCAGACTTCGTGCGTCTCCCAATAGACAGGGAAAGGAACTTCTTCACCATAAGGCTAGTGGAAGAATCTGCCTCCTCTGCATGCTTTAACTGTGGCAAGCAAGGACATGTAAAGGCCAACTGCCCGCAGGTCAAGAGGAAGAGATCACTTAGATCGGGTAAAGCGGTAGCAATTCAGCCCAACGATGAGGTGGATCGCCAGTAAGCCTGTCTCCTGGAACAGAAAGGCCCATTCAAAAAGCCAGAGTTAACGAGGCAAGGCCAGTAACATCGGATGATCAACTCCAGTTCAGCCCAGGACATAGACTCACCTCAACAGGGGGAGGAAGAATGGACCCCATGATTCTGGAGGGCCGGACCTCAACAATGCCACAAGGGAGTGTACACATCAAACTTAAACCAAAGGAACCATCCCCGTTCGGCAATTGCAACAGGGTGCTAAAACCCCATGTGGTCCAGGGGGAGGAGGGCCAATTTGTGGTCTCTGGCATTGCAAGCAACCCGGTCTTGGCAAGAATCTGCCTAGGTCTGCAATCTTTCCCACAACTGACCTTGGAAGGATGCTCACAAATCGACACTGACAATGCCCCAAAAGCATCATGTGTAACTCCCTTGGTCTTCAGGAAAGGGAACCCCCCATCCTTTCTCATCACCTCAAGCAATCCAGATCTTATCATCGAAAAGAAGATCTATGACTTCTTTGCAGACCATCTGAAACACTACTATCTATCCAGTCTAACTAACATTTTGTGGGGGGCATACAAAGAGGATCATCCAGGGCTCATCTCAAAACCCTCCACACAAATTCTCATGGAGGAAGTTGAGATCTACAATACCCCTGCACCAGATGGGGCTCTATGGGTTAATGAATCCATAATGACCAGAGCCTGGGGCAGGGGTGCTTTGCCAATCAGAACAAGGGATTCACTCAAGAATGCATTCTTAATACTGTATGCAAGGCTGGAAAAAGATCTGTCACAGGAAGAGTACAGACAGGAGCTCCAAAGGACCAAGAATTCATCAAGAGGGATCATGGACACAACTCCCCGGCTCAGGCATCATCATCCTCCAGCGCCTCAATGCCAGAAGGAGGGATCACACAAGAGCCACCGCAGATGCCGCTGGTGGAAGAGCAGGTCCCGCATCAACCTCTGGACATCACGCAGCAGGCAGCAGCACCCCCGCCACCAACAATTCCCACATCAACGCCGGTGACAGCCAACTCAAACCATGTAACTGCACCACTCCCTCATACCATTAACATCACTCATCAGGTACAAAACTCACTCTACCCATGCTTTATCTTTCAGCCACTGCCGCAAGACTGCAAAAGATGCTGGCTGTTATGCAGGAAAGAAAAGAGACACCCAATGGACAAAACCAAGAGACAGACTATCCCCGGAATCTTCATGGGCACTACTCAGGCGTACACCATAGAACCCGCAGAAGTAGCAAACCTGCTTCGCAGCAACTTACACATTAGCATACAGCCAGAATTGGTAGCCCTCACTTCGCTGGAATGGTTCACCCCATACCCAACTCAATTTTTGCCAAAGCCAGGCCAGCCTGACTCCCAATTTCCAAACCCACAGAAAGTGGCTATGCTAAGCATTGTTAAGCTCAACAACAGCCTCCCACCACACCTCTGCTGGGTAAAATCGCTCATGCCCTTGGACAAAAGGGTTAAATTTTTCGTTAACGGGCTATAAAATGCAACTAAAGGTTGCAGCCCCTCCACCCCAAAAGATGCTCATTAATGTGTCATCATGGAACATTAGAGGCATGGGTCCTGACCAGTGTTGGTCTGGTATGGGTATCAGACCCGAGTATCAATTCTGGGATCAACCCTGGTATCAAGGACCAGACCAGCCTGGTCTTTAAGTTCTACATACCAGGTCATATACCAAACCAGGCTGGTATCCAATTTCTCATACCAGCCACAATACCAGTACCCCCCCTTCTCATTTACTCTGGTATGTGTACTATATTAATTTTTGTGTATATACATGTAATTGTTTATCTTTATTTTATGTTTATTGTATTTGTTTTCACTTGATATGTGATAAACCTGTAAGTCAAGATGGCTTTGGAATGATACCAGAATTGATATTCATACCAGCTGGTATTGTGGTCATGATGCTCATACTCATACCAGTATCTGGAAAAAAAATACATCCACCACTATATAGACCAGACTGGTATGAAAGTTTTGTGATGGAGCTGGTACCAAGACCAGTTTGGTATGTCCTAAACCTAATACCAGACCAACACTGGTCCTGACCCATCCTGCCTAAAGAGAGTTCGCTTAGCATCCTGGCTGACTCCTCTCCAAAACCAGCAAGCAATTATTTTTATCCAGGAACACAAACAAGACCAAGCCAAAATAGATAATCTATCAGACCATCTCTGGCCCAAAGCCCAATCTCTATGGGCTCCCACCTCCATTGGCACAAGGGGAGGGACAGCCATTCTCATGTCATCCACTATCTTTCCCCTCCTTACTTCTCACGAAATTTGGGGTCCCGGGAGAGTACAATTTCATGCCCTAGCCTTACCAAACAACACAGGATCACTGGGTCTACTAAACATCTATGCACCAAATGACAGTTAGGAACGCTTAGAGCTATGGGATCTGATTGACTCAAAAATGAGGGATCAAACCTCCATTGAGCAATGGCTGCTCAGGGGAGACTTCAACATGGTTGAATCACCTGAAGACCGTAGAGGGGCCGCCACAATCAACATTGGATCAGAGGATCTCCAACGCTGGCTTAACCTGTCACAAATCCACAGTTTGGTGGAAATCAGTTCTGACCCACCAGACACCCCGTAGTCCCTTAACCCTCACTTTACATGGTCAAACAACCGGGACATGCCCAATCTGCAGATGGCTCGTCTGGACATATTTTATTCTTCCATACACATTGTACAATGGATGTCTAGATTACCCCAACAGCCAATACCACAAGGCTTTGACCATGCAGAAATATCTGCAAAAATAAACATCCCGATAGACCACAAGAGAGGGAAAGGCCTCTAAAAAATGAATGCATCCCTGCTCGCAAACCCGGATTTTAAATCTGGTATGAAAGAGGCATGGTTCTTCAGCAAAACAAGGCAGAAAAGGGCTGCGCAAACCATAGTAAGCCTCCTTGACCAAAGAGCTGGTATCACTACCTCAGCTCCCAAACAAATGACAACTGTAGCTTACAATCACTTCGAAGCCCTCTTTCACAGCGACCAACAGTCCCTTGACCTCTCGGATGTCCAACGCCAATGCCTGGCACAAACCCCCACTCTTGTTACACCAGCCATGGCAAAGTCACTGGAAGGCCCATTCACGGAGACTGAGCTCAAGGACGCTCTCTCCAAACTCCAGAATGGTAAGTCTCCCGGGATAGACGACATCCCAGTAGAGTTTTACAAGGCACTATGGAAGAATGTTGCCAAAGACCTCACTGAACTGGCATACTACAGGCCCATTACGCTGCTTAATGTGGCTTACAAGATAATCGCTAAAGCACTGGCCAGGCGTCTCCAACCACTCTTATCCACCATCATTCGGCCCGGCCAGACATGATTCATCAAGGGAAGGTACATCTTGGACAACCTTTTGTTGGCCCAAGAGATACCCCACTACACCAAAGGAACCAACCAAGCCATTTCTCTACTCTTACTGGACTTCGAAAAAGCATTTGACAGGGTGGAATGGTCTTTCCTTTTGGGAGCCTTGCAAAAGGTTGGACTACCACCCTACTTCTGCCAGTGGGTTAAAATTCTGTTACAGGGCTCTACAAGCAGGGTCCTGGTCAACGGCCATTTATCCAAAGATTTCTCCCTAAAGAGGTCCGTTTGCCATGGCTGCCCGCTATCACCATTCTTGTTCCTTGTGGCAGTTGATTCGCTGGGTCACATGCTGCAAGCTAATCAAGACGTTACAGGGCTCAGAACCATAAACCACATCACCCGTCAGCCGATTCAAATCAGGGAGTCAATGTTTGTAGACGACACATTTCTTGCATTGTAAGCTAATCCTGCAAATCTGGACAGCACTGCACAAATCCTAGAAACCTTCTGCCAGGCATCTGACTTCAAAGTCAACTGGGGGAAAACATGTGCACTGCTTGTGGGGGACACGACAATGTCACAAATAGGGACACAGCCAACGTGGGGGCCAAAGAAGGGTTTGAAATGGCTTCAGCCAGGCCAGACAACAACACTGTTAGGGTACATGTTTGGAATTGACCTCACGGATCATCAACATTTTGAGCCTACCATGACCCACCTCAGGTCCAAGCTAACCCACTGGGGGTCATACCACCTCTCTATAACAGGGAAAGCCATAGTCACAAACCAGATCCTATCCGCAGATTTATGGTTTTTCTCTGCCTTATGGAAACCAGGATCGAATCATATCAAGGAAGCCACGAAATTTCATTTGGGGGGCCCATACCCACAATGACAAAAAACGACCCCAAGTATCTTGGAAACAGATATGCCTCCCCCAAAAATAAGGGGGTTTAGGTATTCTGGATCTGGATAAGCAAATCTCAGCCCTCCTTGTTAAATGGATCCCAAGATTTCTGGGGCCGGAGGGAGGTTGGTGGAAATTCTTGATTGCAGACAACATTGCTGCAGCCCTCCCCTCAAAGCTACCATGTGGAAACCATCGTACCGTTGGATAGTAAATGGGTTTAAACATTAAAAAAACAGGATCTCCCTTGTGGAATTCCATATGGCAGGCATGGGCTTTGCTTAGACCCTTTCTCTCTAAAGCGGAACCCACCACCTTCGAGGAAACCAGTAGACAGGCACTGTTCCTAAACAGCAATGTTACATCATTAGTCCAAAGACAACAAGCTAAGAAGTGGTCAGGCTGGGACACCAGGGGTATCTCTAAGGTTTCAGATATTTGGAGCCGGGGCTGCTTCCTCTCCAAGGAAATAGCTGCAAACATCGTAGGGAAAGTAAGAGCCAATCGTGGATTTCAGGCACTGCTAGATAACATCCCGGATATCCTCAAAGCCGGGCCCGCAACACCAACCAGCAATTACTGGACCCTGGCAATCCTGTTTAACAAGCTAACCATTCTCTTTGTCGTCAGATCCAATGGACAGTTCATGGAAGGATTCTCCTTTCATATAGACACCATTACCATGAACCTTTCTATCCAGGACTCAACCGAGCAGACCTTTCCACACCGCACACACACCCCGGTTTCCATCTACTGTTGGTCATCACCAGCAAAGGAGATCAATCCCATGCCACCACTAAACCAAGCACTGTTCTCATGGCTCTCTTCCCAGCGTTTTATCTATCCTTGGGAGACCGCTGCAAGAGCTAGACTTAGACCCGAAAGAGTGGTCATGGAAAATAGCAAGGGCACCGGAACAGTTCTTTTCCTACACCACAAAAAAGGGATACCTAGCTCTCAACCGCTCCCCTCCGTTGCTAGATAAATGGAATGGAAGATGGAACCATATGGGCTTTCAGGATGAAAGCTGGGATACAATATGGAGAGGCATATGGAAAAAAACCAGACCTGCTAAGCTCTCAACTTTCCTGTGGCAGATAGCAAACAGAGTGCTGAAAGTAGGGGAGTGGCTGGGATTTGATAGCGCTTTGCAATGTAAATGTTGCTCTGCAAAAATCTTGGAGACTCACGAACATTGTCTGCTTCACTGCACTGCCCCGTCCCTCATATGGCAACTCGTCAAATCATTCTACCGTTCCTGGGACAATCCACACTTGGGGCCCATTGCCATTCTGCTAAATTATGACCGCGCAACCAAACAGAACGCAAGCCACTGCCCTGTACTGGACACCCTAAGAACAACAACTCTCTGGCACTTATGGAGGGCAAGATGCAAAAGAACCTTCTCTGGAACAATGTGCTCAATATCTACCCTACTGTTTGCTGTGTACTATGATTTGCTAATAGAAGCAAGGAAAGCTTGGATCAAACTATGTGCTGACATAAAGAAAAACACCCGAAATGCAGGGCAGCTACACCACGCCTTCGCAACCACCTGGGCCCAGCAGGGCATTATCTGCACAAGCACTTCCGGAGACTTCCGCTGAGGATTTTTCAGCTTTCACTTCACTAGACTAGAAACGATGCAATCTTGAGTAGTGCAGGAGCCATAGGCTCAAGGGACTTAGTAAGTTAGCCACGATTGACTTTGGTGAATACTGCAATATGCATTGGCTAGCCAGATACGCTTTTACTCCGCAGGGAGTAGATAGGTTCAAACTATCACTGACATCGGTGTGTGTGCCTCACGGCAAGATCGAGGGTTTTAATTTTTTTCCCTCAAATAATTTATAATAAATTTATACCAGGGTCCTATCCCTGTTAACTAAAATAAAATAAAATAAAAATTGGGTGCAAATGGAAATGACTCCCTCTCCCACTCCAAACCCCCTTGTACCCCTTTCAAAAGCTTTGTACTTCTCATTCGCTTTTCGTGAGCAAGGTGTCTCAGTGTGAGCTGAGCGGCCAATTCCCCATCTGAATACCTATGACATACCAAAACGAAGGCCTCGAAGACCTCCACCCTCCATTCTAATTTCCATCCCAGCCGCTGAGGAGACAACATATCAAAATTGCCTCAATCGACCAAGACAAGAACCATCCAAAAAGTATTTTCCTACCTAAGACCCCATGTCATTTTTCATTATTGTCTCTCACAAATCCAAACATACATTATGGGCAACCCAAAAAAAAATTATTATATTGTCACGTGGCCGCCGTTTCCGCATCCACGTCACACTGATGACTGATCGCTGATAGTTGATAGAATAGCAAATCCCAGCAGCTTGGGGGCTGGGGTGGTCAACGCCTCGAGGCACGCGGGCCTGCAGCCCGCTTCAAATCAATAGCCAGCTCCTAGCTATTACCATGGTATCCCCTTTATGGCGCCTCGCTTTTGGGAACCCCATCATGAATCCATGGCTTTTTTGCCTTCACCTAAAAAAAACAAGAAAATAAAACAAGCTAATCCCAAAGAGGCTAGCCTAACCTTCTCCAGGGTTAGCTATGGTCCTCCATGGCTTAACCAAGTTGTGGAGGCCATATTAGATCAACTTTTTTATCTGTAAATTAGTTATGCATGAAAAATAAAATCCAGCGACAAAATAAACTTGAAAAAAACCTCAAAACTTTGCTAGCTCTTAGATCTTTTCACTCTTAAGACAAAAGACAAAGCATCAAACAAAAAAGACAACTCATTGGGCCTATTGGCCACTAAGGAGGGTTAGCCTCTCTTTCACAAGCTCTCACATGACTGCAGGAGAGAAAAAAATAGATTGAACAACTCCAAAACCCTAAAGTAGGTCAACTACGTCAACCCCTCACCGACAAAAGGCTGAAAAGCCAGTTGACAGGCGATTCTCCAAGGCATTGTTCAATGCAGGGGCCCACATCTGCCCTCAACAGTTAGTGCGAGTTGTGGGCAAACCCATGGACCACCATCACTTACCCTAATTCTGTCTGCAAGATTCTATGTGGCTAGCACCATTGTGGAATCATGTAGGTGACTTAGGCATAAGCTCAGTCGACAATGCTGTTAGAGAGAGCCCCGACATGATCATATGACAAGAATCAACTTGCTTATCCTACAAGCAGTTGACTGCTTGACACTACAGCCTCAAACCCCCCAGCATTGTCATAGAGCAGCGTCTAATTGGCTACTGGTCGAAGAGAATGACACAGGCCTTGAGAACACAAATAAACGTAACCTTGTTGGGTGTCACCCCTTCCTATATCATTTGCTCATAGATATCTAAAGCCTCCACACCAAACCCATGCTGAGTATATCCTGCGATCGACATTGCGCTGGGATTGCACTCCATGATACCACATCTTGCTCAGCCATGTTGTCCAACACATCCCGTGCATCCTTTAAGCCGCCGCATTTGGCATACCTATTAAAAAGTGCATTTTTCTAAAGAGATATATGAGGCAACTCCATCTTTGATGATGTCAGCATGGACCTCCTCCAGGGCTGTTATGCTGGCACATGCATTGAGAATGGAAATAAGCGTGACCTTGCTGGGCGTTATGCCTTCCCGTATCATCTGCTCATACATCTCAAAAGCCTCCATCATTGCACTCCATGAGACCACATTTCGTTGAGACGTTTTGTCAAAAACTTGTCTGGCATCGTTCAAGCTCCCATACTTGGCATACATATCGACAAAGTGTCCATAATGATGTCAGCTCACGGACCTCTGTATTTTTTTCCAGGGCTCCTAGGCTGGCACAAGCATTGAGAACAGAAATGAATGTAATGTTGGGTGTCACACCTCATGAGAAGCACATTGCTCAGCTTTGCAAGCCAAACAGGTACTTCCCGCAAAATGTCAATATTCACTGCCCCTGGATCTGCAGACAAAAATGCAACATTAAGCACTCAATCTGTAGGGAAGCAGATAAACATCGACACAGCTACTGGTATGGCCCGCAAATGGAAGATATCTGCGACGTTCATGAAGCCAAAGCTCTTAGGAGTTTATATGACTAGGGTACCTACAGGGAGCAGCAGAGCAGTGCGATTCCAGTCGACCGTTCGAACATCTAGGGGCCGATTAAACGACTGCAGGCAACGGTCTGCCTGTTCTTCACCTCAACATCCGATCGCTATTCAAGTAGAGGCAAGTTAGGAGAGCTTGACCTCAATGACAAACTACCCACTGGGTTATACTTTCAATGACACGGTTGACAACAGTCTCGCAATGCACAGGTAGAAATTTTCACGTTGCTCCAATGCAGTTCATGAAGACGCTGGAGGCGTGGAGCACACGTGCTCATGATACGATTTTATTTTCATGCTTGGATATGTCAGTGACAGGGATCAAGCATGGGTTCCTCTGTGTTTTAGTTCATTCATGCAAAACAGACACTGCAGTGCGACAAGTATCAGACAGCTGGCAGTGATCTCTTTTTCCATGAAGGAATTTCCACTTTTTAGTGTGAATTCATTTCAAGGAGCTTCCAAGGAGTCTTGGTCTCCTACAAAAAAATCCTAAAGAGGTTTTATCTAGCGGTAACACTGAGTTTTTGCTATGCGGAGTACCTTCAGCGAACAAGACGAAGCCAGAATCGAGCGCTGTTTGTGGAGGGTTTTTTTTAATGTGGTTAAAAGTGAAGCAAGATGATGTTGAAGGAATTTCAGACCCAAGCGTCGATCTGTTCACAACCAAAAAATATGTTACCCGTTGAAAGCGGTGTTTTCGCGGTGATTTGGGACTTGTTTATTTTTTATGGTTGATGGGTAGACCACATGGACCTGAAGATTTGTGGGTGTTTCAAGCATACCAAAAGGGAATTTGTGGCCAAGTTTCAAGATTTTTGGATGAAGTTATCAACAATTCACTATTTTTGAGGTTTTCGGGCGCCCGTGGCCACAAGAAATTCATTTGAAGGGGATTTTTGGGCCACAAATATCTAGCACCGCCCCCAACCAGCTGGTTGAATGAAATGTGCCACCTACCAACCAAAAAATGGTTGATTGCCTATCCCATCCAAGGATTTTGGATGTCATCCGTTCTTTTTTTATAGTATTTTTAGTATAAGTAGATTAGGAGGTGAGCTTGCTCACCACTTCACATTTGTTTTTTTGCGTGTTAGTGAGTTGCTTAGAGAGCTAGCTCGAGAAGCTTGCTTAGCCTTAGCATCTTGTTTGTGAAGTCCTAGATTGCTTGTTGGCTTCAAGCTTAGCTTAGTTGTTTTAGGCAAGCTTGGAGGAAGCATCTAGAAGTGCTAGGAAGACTAGGAAGATGCTAGGTGCCTAGTGTGTAAGGCCAAGAGCCATTTTGGAGTGGAAAATGAGATAAACTTCCCCAAGAGGCAAAGTGTGTGTGTCATTTGAGAGTGTGGTGAGCCCTTGGAGTGTGAAGAGGAGGTAGAAGCAACAAATCCCATAGGAGAGGTGAGCACTACCCCTTCCATCTAAGTTTTGGTAGCCCACTTAGCCAAGTGAAGCAACTTTGAGTGGAGAGAAAGTTCTTAGCCCTTTGTCCATTTTTGTTTGCATTTCTGTTTTTTGGTTTGTCCATTGTTGTTGGAAACCTTTGAACTAACCCTAGCTTGATCCTACTTGTCACGGACATAGCCCAGAGGAACTTACCAGGAGTAAATACCAAAAGTTACCAAGTTAACAAGTTACCAAAAGTTACCACGATTTACTATAAGTTACCATAAGTTACCGAGTTACCGAAAGTTTATCAAATTACCAAGAGTTACTTGGGAAACTGCTCAGGAAGCTTCCTTTGGAGGAAACTTCTCCATCAAGAAACCTCTTTTGGGGAAGCCTCTTAGGGAACCTCCTAGTAGCCAGGAGGCGAGACTTGACACTCTTCAGTCTCGCCAACACAAGTTCAAGCTACTCTTGTTTCCAGTCCCAGTACTCCAGTCCAGCTTCTAGTACTCTAGTCCAGTTTCCAATATCTAGTACTCTAGTCCAGTTTCCAGCATTCCAATATCCAAGTCAAGTTCCAGTATCTTGTACTTTTGTCCATTGTTATAAAGATCATCTTCATTCATGTATACCCATCATGCATTCGGCACGCCGACCTTGACTTCTTGTCTAGTCTTGTACCTCTAGTCTGATCTCTTATTTGTGTTCAGTCATGCTCTCGTCCTTGACAGTTTGACGAGACTAAAGTTTGTTCCTTAGTTAATTAAGATGAAAGGCACATTTGCGGAAATGGTCGCCACATTGCAGAGTCTTCAGCTCCATATGCAAGAACTTCGTACCTCTACCGCCCAATTACAAGCTGATCAGTTTCAAGATCTTGGTAACGCTCTCCACAATTTACAACAACAAATTTCAGAGTTAAAGGAGTCAAACAATGGATCTTCAACCATACGAGTCTCTACTGCAATAGCTCCTACTGCAACGGTTCCTCTTCAACAGATTACGAGAGAACCAAAGATCAGCATGCCTGGGAAATTTGATGGGACGAGAAAGATTTCGCGGTTTTGTTCAACAAATAATTCCTAGGACTACATCCACAACGCTACCCCGATGAAGGTATTCAAGTGGGATTCGTGGGCACCCTTCTATCAGGCACTGCCCTATTTTGGTTTGCACCGCTATTAGAAAAAAATTCACATTTACTATACAATTTTGAAGCACTCATGTTCGAGTTCACTGCAACGTTTGGAGAAAATGATAGGGAGAGAGTTGCAGAGACAAAGATGCGAAATCTTTGACAAGGAGCACGTCCTGCTTCCGTTTATGCTGCCGAATTTCGACAACTTGCGTGCGACCTCGAATGGAATGAGAAGAGCCTCATTAGTCAGTTTCGATGTGAACTAAAAGAGAATGTAAAAGATTTGTTGCTGACAATGCCAAACGTGAGCACATTGAGCGAATTCATCACCCAAGTCATTGCATGCGATAATCGTTTGTTCGAAAGACGTCAAGAGAAGCAATTTGGATGGTCGACGACGCATCATGTCGTTGCTACTACGGCACTAAATACAACGATCCATCAGACATCCGATAATGATCCTATGCAGATTGATGCTGTCCAATTCAAGCCATTGACGCCACAAGAAAAACAAAGACGACGCTCGAATGGATTATCCCTCTATTGCGGAGAAGAAGATCATATAGCATTAAACTGCCCCAACAAGAGAAAATTCAAAGCTCGGGGCACAACTCAAGTGTTCGATACGAGGAGGTCAGAAAACGAAGATGTCCAGTCACAGTAGGGACCATGCGGCTGGATACCACAAATTCCTCAAAAAAAAAAAATCTTTTTCTACCTCCAGACTGTGCACCTTGCTTTACAGTTCCGGTAAAAATCAGAGTGCAAAATCGAGATATCTCTGTAGAAGCACTTTTGGACTCAGGGGCTTCAGCACGTTTTATTGACAAAAACTTTGCGAAGCAACACAATTTAACGCTCGTAAAGAAAAAACTCTCGGCCCCCGTTGAAATCATCGATGGACGACCGTTAGCATCAGGAAATGTTGACCATGAAACTCGACCACTTGAAGTGAAGCTTGAAGATCAAACATCACATATTGTTTTCAACATCATCTAGTCTCCAACGAATCATGTGATCCTTGGACTTCCCTGGTTCGTACTTCACAATCCTGACATCGACTGGCGATCGCAAAAAAAATTTGCAAGACGAAAATGTAGAAATATCAAAGGTATTCAACCCCTGTTCATTGGAGCTAGAGCTTTCATGAGAGCTACTAAAAAGGATGCGGCATTTGCACTTTATGCGATTCCGATCAAGACCACAACAGATAAAGGTACTTCGACATTACCTACTCAATATCAAGATTTCAAGGATGTCTTCGAGAAGAAAAATACAGATATATTGCCAGAACATCGACCTTATGACTGTGCAATTGAGTTACAAGAAGGAGCCCAACCACCATTCGGCCCAATCTATAACTTATCCCAGATGGAATTGGCTGCATTACGTGAGTACATTGATGAAAATTTGTCGAAGAACTTCATTTGACATTCAAAATCACCTGTGGGGGCGCCTATCTTGTTTGTGAAAAAGAAGGACGGATCATTATGCATGTGTGTGGACTATCGCGGTCTCAACAAAGTCACAATTAAGAATCGTTATCCGTTGCCGCTGATTTCTGGGCTTCTCGACCAACTGGGACGAGCGAAGATTTTCACCAAAATTGACTTGAGATGAGCTTATAACCTTGTACGGATAAAAGAAGGAGACGAATGGAAAACAGCTTTTCGAACAAGGTATGGACATTTTGAATACAGTGTTATGCCTTTCGGTCTTACAAATGCTCCAGCGATTTTCCAACATATGATGAATGACATCTTTCGAGAAATTTTAAATGACTTTGTAGTCATCTATTTGGACGACATTTTGATATTTTCACAGAATGAAGAAGAACATGGCCGCCATGTACGCCTCGTCCTTTGATAAATTAAGAGAAATAGGACTATATGCCAAGTTGGAAAAATGTTTTTTCCATCAATTTGAGGTCGAATTTATGGGCTACATTATTTCCGACAAAGACGTCTTTATGGATCAGAAGAAAATACAAACCATCATCGAGTGGATTAAACCAACTTCGGTCCGAGATGTACAATGTTTTCTAGGATTTGCAAATTTCTATAGAATCTTCATCAAAGACTACTTCAAAATTGCTGCACCATTGACACGACTCACAGAGAAGGACAAATTTGAATAGGACGAGAAGGCTGACCAGGCATTTTAAAGACTGAAGCAGACATTTACAACGGCCCCAATACTGGTACATGCAGACCCATCTAAACCATTCTTTTTTTAAGCAGATGCATCAGACTTTGCACTTGGCGCTATACTCTCTCAATACAGTACGGATGACCGACTTCACCCTGTTGGTTTTCGTTCTCACAAATTTTCCACTGCAGAGATCAATTATGAAATCTATGACAAAGAACTTCTAGCGATCATTGATGCTTTTGAGGAGTGACGTCATTTATTGGAGGGAGCTAAACATCAGGTCACTGTCTACACCGATAAAAAAACCTCGAATATTTTATGAATGCTCGTGTTTTGAATCGACGTCAAGCAAGATGGGGTATGTCACTAGCAAGGTTTGATTTTGTTATTACCTATCGCCCCGGACATCTTCAAGGGAAACCCGATGCTCTTTCTCGATGATCGTATCTTGCGCCGAAAAAAAGGGATGCAACTTTCGACCAATAGAAATCCATCATCTTGAAACCAGCAAATCTCCAATTGAATATGCTATCCATGTCCACCTATGACGATGTAGAGATCATAAAGGAGATTCGGGAAGCACTGAAGAGCGAGCAATTTGCTACGACACTACGAAGTCAACTAAATCGACCTCGAGACAACCCACATTTACAAACGACTTCGAATTCAAAGATGACTTACTTTATTTCAAGGGACTTCTCTATGTACCTCCAGGACCTACACGACTGCGAATTCTTCAAACATGTCACGATCTTCCGGCTGCAGGACATTTCGGCTTCAACAAAACAATGGAATTGATATCCAGGGACTATTGGTGGCCGTAGATGTGGAAATTCGTGAAAGAATTTATAAAATCTTGTGACACGTGTGCTAGAGCGAAGGGACCACGACATCGATCTTACGGCATTCTTCAACCATTATCCATTCCCAATGGTCCATGGTCGTCAGTGTCTATGGACTTTATTACGGACCTTCCAATTTCCAAGACCACCGATTCAATCCTTGTTATTGTAGATCGTTTTACAAAGATGACACATTTCATTCTATGTAATAAGACAGTTACCGATGAGGAAACTGCAAGACTCTTCCTCAATAATATCTACCGCATTCATGGACTCCCGAAGGACTTCGTATCTGATCGAGGACCACAGTTCATATCAAATTTTTGGAGGGGATTATTTCACATATTGGATACTAAGATCAATCTCTCTACAACTAATCATTCACAGACTGATGGTCAAACCGAACGCGTAAACCAGATTTTAGAGCAGTATCTTCGCTGTACGATAAATTATCACCAAGATAATTGGACGGACTTTCTGTCATTGGCTGAGTTTGCCTACAACAACACTATACATTCTTCGACCAAGCAAACTCCATTTTTCTCCAATTATGGTCATCATCCTCGAGTAAACCCTTTCCACATGAAGACTGTTGGAAGCCCTGCTACTTAAAACCTTGCTACTCATCTTGCTACGATTCACAAGGACCTTACATTCCACCTCGCAGAAGTTCAAAAATAATACAAGGAGTATGCAGATCAACGTCGCCAACTCCAACCCCAGTTCAAGATCGGAGATCGTGTGTGGCTTCTTCGACGGGACATACAAACCTCGCGACCATCAAGGAAGTTGGATTATCAACGCCTGGGACCATTCAAAATTATTCGACAAATAAATCCGGTCAGTTTTCGGCTTGAATTCCCACGAAGTATGCGCATCCATCCAGTCTTTCATGTTTCATTATTGGAGTTGTATCATCCATCGAATATTCCAGGGATAGTCTCCGTACCACCTCCACCAATCGAAGTCAATCAGGAAATCGAGTATGAAGTCGACAAAGTCTTAGACTCTCGCATCAAGTATAAACGTCTTGAATATTTTGTACATTGGAAAGGCTACGACATCAGCGAACGAACTTGGGAACCTTCATCCAACCTTGCCAATGCATCTGACAAAGTCCAAGAGTTTCATCAACGATATCCAGCTAAGCCCCGAGCTACACGTCAATAAAACGTCACAACGATGATATCAGCCATGTTAGCTTCAAGGTGAAGACTCCACATTCAGTGTATATGATACATTAAGGAGGGAGGTTCTCCAACTCTAAGCAAGTCCAAGATTTTACCGCTCCTCGAGGAACTCGGTGCTAGAGGAGAGGGTGATGTCATGGACATAGCCCAGAGGAACTTATTAGGAGTAAATACCAGAAGTTACCAAGTTATCATGTTATCAAAAGTTACCGTGATCTACCATGATCTACCATGATTTATCATAAGTTACCATTAGTTACCAAGTTACCGAGAATTTACCAAATTACCAAGAGTAACTTGAGAAACTTCAAACTGCTCAAGAAGCTTCCTTTGGAGGAAACTTCTCCATCAAGATACCTCATTTGTTTAACCTTGGAAACTTCTCCATCAAGAAACCTCCTTTGGGGAAGCCTCTTAGAGAACTTCTTAATAGCCAGTATATATAGGAGACGAGACTGGACACTCTTCAGTCTCGCCAACACAAATTCAAACTACTCTTGTTTCCAGTCCCAGTACTCCAGTCCAGCTTCCAGTACTCTAGTCCAGTTTCCAACATTCCAATATCCAAGTCAAGTTCCAGTATCTTGTACTCTTGGCAATTGTTATAAAGATCATCTTGATTCATATATACCCATCATGCATTCGGCCACGCCGACCTTGACTTCTTGTCTAGTCTTGTACCTCTAGTCTAATCTCTTGTTTGTGTTCAGTTATGCTCTCATCCTTGACACTACTAACAAAGGAATAGTAGGGGATGTTAGTGCCTCCCAAGTGTATGCAAGGTGTCCAGACTTGAGTCTAATTGGTTTCCAATGCTAATTTGCTGCAGACAGGGTCATTATGCAGTCACATGTGGTTCAAGATTAGCATTTAGTCTCCAGGCAGCTCTGCCTTGCAACGATGCCTTCCACCAACATTTCCCTTCCTTGTGTAGATCACTGGTCGGGCCCCTACTCGCAACATCACTCCAATCAGCAGCATAGCTCTTCAGTTACAGGTCAAACGCAGAGTGCTTTGTGGAGTAGGAGGTTCAATCATGCAGCAAGCAAGATTATAGCAGTTTTTCAAGTAGAGTGTTTCTGTCATTGGCCAGGCTCCATGGTCGAAACCAATTGAAAATTTAAAAATATCATATAAAGAACATTCATAATACAAATCTGTCAGTTGTATCAAAACCTCCCGTTCATTTGTATTCTGGTGCATGTGCCAGCCAAGTAGCCCTGGAAAAGGTGGGGGCTGCTATTTCATGAGCCATGAGCCATGAGCCATGAGCGGCATGAGCCATGAGCAGAGTCGTAAGTGTCGAAAAAAACATGAGCAGGACTATTTTCCGGAAATGAGTGTCCGCAGGAATAGGGTTCAGGGTGTCACGGTCATAGGGGGAGAAGGACCTCCCAATGAAGGAGGTTCGGCAATGTTTTTTAGAATTACATATTGAAAGGCAATGTTTCGCGAATGGTAGGGTGGTACTGCTCTGTACAGTGGGGGCCCATTTCAGCCTACCAGCCACTTGCAAAAACCCACACTCCCAATCCCAAACGAAATGAGGAATGATGCATTCTGGGAACGATGGATACATAATTGAACAAAAAGAGGGCACAATGGGGATTTTATTGATCCACATGAATTGCTTTTGAAGCACGTCTACTGTGTTGAGTGTGCAAACAAATCTTTAGCCATGTGCCTTCTGAATACAAGTCACGTTGTCAATGGGACTTTGACTGCTTTGAAAACTAGCTCATGAGTCATCGGGCTCCTCCAGGTAAACTGGATTGCAGCCATTGTACCGCCCCTTTTATGTTCACCACAATGTCATGCCCTTCAATCATACCACCATCGAATATGGAAAGCTTCATGTTTTCGTCGTCCACACCAATGCGAATAAGAGAAGAGGAGCGCACTCCTTCAGGAGTATACGTCTCTCCGATGGAGTCCACCCACGTCCACTGGCAGCAGTTCCACCCCAATAGCATAGTAGTGCACATTCTTCTGTATGGGTGCCCGTCGTAGCTGGGAAAATCGGAATCAAGGATGCGCATGAGCCACGGACTCCTCAGACCAAGATCGTCACCCCGCTCGAAGGCGTAGTGGCCTGGGATATACTCAAAAGCGGACAATGTTTCCACATTCGAACCAGTATCGTCTGTGTAAACTGTGTACTAGATAACGATGTCTCCCGATGTGGCCGAATACATTGCATAATCGAAGCCTCCATAAGGGCAGTCGTCCCGGTTCCGGAAGCACGACATCCTTGCAAAGGAGGACCTGAGGACGTCTTTGATGTCGATGACAATGACCTTGCGGACAACAACGAAGCCCTTAGATTTTCGAAATGATGAGAAGCGGAAGAGAAGTGCGGGATCCAATAATGGAGCATCTGGGTCCCACGTACCCACCAATCATCGTGTAACGTGTTCATCACGCCAGTGGTGGACGAACTGATACCTCTTTCTCATCCACAGGGTATATTTTGAAATCTGCAACCGAAGTCCATCCCCCGGATGGAAATTCGGCGCCGCATTTACATCGAAGGGGGGATGGACTTCGTCGTCTCGAGTGGCTATAGGCCCATCTGGCACTTACTGCCCATAGTTTGCATGGTACGGAAGGAAACTGAAACGGCTACATTCATGGAGCAGCCAATCTTCATCCGTGCAGGTTCCTGTAGGGGGGAAATTTAAATGTGCCCTGGAGTGTTAGTGAGGAATTGCAGCGTTTGCTTGAACTTCTTCCAGCCACCGCGCTGCTGCCTCCTCCATCCGGGAGCTGCTGTCATTGAGCGTACTCCGCTAATATTTTGCAAGGATGTCGTGCCGCCGCAATCCTGCTGACTGCCCTTATCATGGCCACGATTATGCTATGTTCAAACCAGAATCAGGAGACATCATTGTCTGTCTCTCTGTTTTCACAGACGCTTCGTCTTTGCGCGCAATGGAGTATTTGGAGGGCTATTACCGCTTTGAGCGAGGTGAGGGCGAGGGTCAATGCAGTCCGTGGGTCCTGAAAATTGTTGACCTCGATATACCAAGCTGGAATGGGATGCCGGACAGATCACGCACGGCCTCGCTTTGGCGTTGGAACTACTGCCAGAGGACCAGGGAGGACGGCACCAAGAAAACTATATTCGTGGAGTTCAATCCGCTCTTCCAGTGTATGGAGACATTCGGCTGAGTTGCGAAGACGAATCGCACGGGCACATGAGGCCCACAGTCAGCTTGTCAATGTATGATGGTGGTATCATTGATGGGCATGACATTGTCGTCAGTTCCACCAAGGGCACCAGAACGACCGCATTGCAGTTTACCTGGAGGTGCCGGTTGAGTAATGAGCTTGTTTTGAGGGCTATCGAAGTTCCGTCGACTTGGTGACGCCCACGTAGAAGGCGGAAGGGCTTAGATTTGTCCGGAATGCTAAATGTGAGACACCGTGTTTGATCAATAAAACAACCCATCGTACCTAACTTCTGTGTGCTGTTTTTCATTGTGTTCAAGAACTGCTGTGATTGGCCCACTGTTTACAATTTGTGGTCTCATTTCTACAATGTGTCTGTCCACATGAATATACCAGAGTCAGCGATGTCAGAGTCCTGAGGTGAAGGAAATCCATGTATGAGTAAGAGGAAACATGTACATGCTCAAGCTCGGAAATACGACACCGCATTTCATTTTTCTCCATGCAGCAATTTCTGGCAGCTCCTTTTCCTCCGTTGTGGTCGTAACGGAAATGTTGTACCGCATTTCATTTCTTGACATGGCATTACCATACTTCGAATTGGAAATGCGGCACCGCATTTCCATATTGGACCTTGAATTGTCCAAGCATGTCCAATCGCCAATGCATGTCCGTGTCCGTTCTGGAAATGCGGCACCGCATTTCCATGTCCGTTATCAAATTTTCTTATTGGACAATGGAATGCGGTGCCGCATTTCCGTCGAAGGGTCTGGAATTGGACAATCAACGATGTCTGTTCTGGAAATGCAGCACCGCATTTCCATGTCCATCATCAAAATTTCGTATTGGACAATGGAATGCGGTGCCCCATTTCCGTCCAAGGGTCTGGAGTTGGACAAACAACGATGTCCGTTCTGGAAATGCGGCGCCGCATTTCCATGTACGTCATCGAAATTTCTTATTGGACAATGGAATGCGGTGCTGCATTTCCGTCCAAGGGTCTGGAATTGGACAAACAACGATGTCCGTTCTGGAAATGCGGCGCCGCATTTCCATGTACGTCATCAAAATTTCTTATTGGACAATGGAATGCGGTGCCGCATTCCCGTCCAGCATCATGGAATGCGGAGCCGCATTTCCGTCGATGGGTCTGGAGTTGGAAAAACGTCCATCTCTAAAATGGAAATGCGGCACCCCATTTCCATGTCCGCCATGTAAATAACGTGTTCGACCTCTGCATGCGGGGTGGCATTTCCATTTCCCTAAAACTGCCGTGTCGAAAACGAAAATGCGGCACCGCATTTCCGTTCGGCCGAACAGTTTCTGATGTCCAAACCAGGAAACGGAAAATTGTTCTTGCCCCGGTTTTGGAAATTTGGTGCCGCATTTCCAAACGAGGTTTTTGCAATTCCCACATTTCCATTCCGACATGGAAATGCGGTGCCGCATTTCCGATTTTGGGAGGGACGTGGTTTGGACGATGGTGTCGTTGAGAAGCACATGGGAGAGGGGACATGAAGGACGGGGATAATTTCCTTTATATACTCTGGAAGAGAATTTAAATGTACAGAGAGTTAATTAAAATTCTACCAATCTTGAAAATCATGACTATCGTCGTCCTGTCCTTGACTGTCCTGCTCCCCTTCCACCCCGTCATTGCCTTTCTCATGTCCAGCGGACTGCTCGTTGGCCAGGTTTTCGAAAATCCCATCTTCCCCTTGCGGAACCGACCATATCACCTCCGTTGGTCGTCGTCCTCCCTGTCTGCATCTCTCTCTTCCGTTGAATCACATATGAACTTTCGCACCCGTCTATCTGTCTGAGTTGCTGCCAACTCTTTCCTTAACCTTCTGTCCTCCCTAGCCCTCTCCAAAATCTGCTCTACTTTACTGGGATTCTCACATCGTCTAATCGTTGTATTTGCGAGTTTAGCTGCATAACTAGGAAGGGAGTAGTCCTTCACCGGGCTCTTCATGAAGTCGGCCCTCGCAAAGAACGGGACATTCGTCCTGGCAAGAAGTGTAGGCCCTACATGTTTTGACCCGGATCCTGGAATCCTGCACATAACAATCACCCACGAGACCAATGAGAACCTCAGTCCGGAAATGCGTTTGACAAAAAATCACCCAGAAGGCTTTGCAAACTTACAATGTTTGCACTCACTCGTATTCCGGGTTCTCCTCGGCATCAATGTCCACTGTCTCTTCCTCCGAGTCTGACGAATCCGAGGAATCTTTGGCTTCGATGGGAGCCTTCACATTCCGTTGAAGCCCTTCTAGATGGGATCCCCAGACGGATGTGTCCTCCTCGTAGGCAAAGAGGTGCCGGTCGGAAAATCGCCCAGCCCACATTGAGGCACCTGTTACAATGCCATCCACTCATTGAAAAATGGCCCTTCACACATGACGAATTTGAACAGAATGAAAATTCAGAGAACAACATAGTACAAGAATCTGCATACCTGTTCCACAGATGAGGTCCAGCACTCTGCCCTCCAGGTCAGTGCATGCCTCCATAATTGTCTGGATGAAGTCAGGGCTCCGAGTCCGTGAATACCGCAGGGGATCCGTTGAAGTGAGACTATGGGGGAGGAGTTCCGTGGGAACGTTGTTGAACAGGACGTTGTAATCGATGGGGTCGCAGTTCGGGTCAACCAACAATCCCTCCTTCCGGAAAGCAAAGGTCGAGTTCTCCTTCACAAAGCAGTATGCATCAAACTGCTTCGTCTGCATACACAGTGGGGAACGATTAGAAATCAAATGCGGCACCACATTTCAAAACAGGTTACAAAATGAAAGGACGATTGCTAATGTCATAATTACCTTCTTCCCTTCCGACCGAAGGCCCAATGTGTTGATGCACGTCCACTTCTTCTTCAGAATTGGGACGGTGCTCTTGCGGGTCCACTCCACAATTCGCGTCTCTGTGTTTTTGCCGCTGCTCGCCAGGACAACCACACAGCCTCTGTCGTCCAACACCATGCGGGCGAGCCCGAATCCTTTCTTCCAAAAGTCCTCGGAGTACCTGTTCCAAGATGGCAAACTTTGCAGTCCTTCCACGGGCTCTCCGTCCGGAATATCCAAGATGATCATATCGCAAGACCACTCGGTGGCTTTTCCGCCCCTCCTACAATCCTTCCCTGCACACACCTTCTCAAAGAAGAAGACCATCTTCAGAAACCCAGGGGTGTTGGAAGGCTCTGCTTCAGCCGCCTTCTTCAGTGCTCTGCCCTTCAGACCCTCCATGGTCTTGATGTATGCCAACTTGGCTGTCTGTCCGTCCAAAGCCGCCAAGAAACTCTCATTGACACACTGAACTACTGTTTGTGGCTCCACTTTTGGCCTCTTCATTTCCACCGGCTCGAAAGGGTGCCCCCCCGGGGGGTTGAAGAGTGCCTTCTTGGCTAAGCCTGTTCTCGTCCCTCTCGTGACAACGGTGGGCACATGGGATTTTGGCTGCGTTTCGGGGGGTGGGCTGGTTGCAAAGTCTCCATCGGAGTCCTCTTCGTCACCCTCTTCCTGCTCTTTCTATTTCTGCTTCTTCGTCTTTTTGGGTGTCACAACTACTGCTCCTTGCTGGCAAGTCCTCTTCTTCGACCCCTTCTGTTGAGCCTGCACAGCTCCATCCACCGTCTTCTATGCCATCTCAACTGCCTTTCTGGATTGTTCCAGAGCATCAGCGTCCTTTGCCGACTCAGGCCCAGCAGGGACACGTCTTTCCTTTCTCTTCTCCTCCGCTTTCGTGTGCAGATCTTTCTACGCCAACCTGTCATCCATAAGGATGGATGAAAAGCCATCTTTCATTGTCCATGTTGAATATTAAACTATAGATCCTTCAATGTTACAATAGTTTAATGAATATTTCTCATTAGTTTATTAGGACCAAAAACAGTATAAAAGAAGAGCAAGGCTCTCCTTGCTTTTCACCTAGTTTATTTGCATAGTTTCCTCTTGCTTTGTTGCTTTACAACCCATCAATTTCAACATGAGGCATGTCCTGGGGGGTAAATCTGCCACCCAATGTCAACTATCTCTGATGTTCTGGCTTCACTATGATTACCATACTTGGCCCCAGGCCTATCACATCAAGTGGAGGGAACGCATCTACTGCAACGCTACACACACACCAGCTAAGGTGCCTCTCTATTACCTACTTTTCAAAAGTAACTGGTCCTACACTGCCAACACCATACGGAGTTGCATCCACTCAGACAGCGCCCCTCAGATGATGTTGCAGCGGGCCCATGATACCGGTTTGTATACCCCACAACACCCGCTTGGTCCCCCTCCCCACAACTCGGACTACGGATGTTGCACTCTCTACGGCTAGAAGTAGTATTCGAGCACGTGCGCCCTCTACCAAGGGAGCAGCTCACCACTGATGGCCGGGTCTTCTCTCCCCGGCACCCGTTGCGAGATAAGCTACACCACACTACCTCAGTTATTGCTCAGGCTCCCTCATCACCTCTGCCACAGTCATCGTATTCTCAGGCGGCGCTACACCAACCATGTTCTTGGATCGGCTGCTTGGGCGATGTTGGACCTGCCTGACCTCTGCCTGCTGCCTGCAAAACACCCAATCCCCCAAGACCAAATCTCTCACCAGGGGCTTCTGGTGGACTCCCCCAATTCCCTCTCAAGTTAAACCCGACATACAAGTTATCACTATACACCCATATCCCTAGGTATGGTCATCATACCTCACCTCCTACAAATCCCCTCTCATTCCTACTGTTCCTACTAATCCCTTGTTGCCTACATACTCGTCTGGCAACTTTCTTTGCATTAACCCGGGACACCTGGAGCTCTTTTCTCCCCTCCCCTGGTCTGTGCTGCAGATCCCTACCCCTATATTTACCAAAGTACTCGGCTGCCGGTGGCTTGGCCTGATGGGTTGGGCCATTGGCACTGCCTCCAGCCCCCCCCCCCACCAACTCTCCTCTCCACCCCTCCCAGGTACGATATATTACCCGAGCATACGCACCAGCTCAACAGGTACCTCTCCCCCCCCCCCCCCCCCTTCTTTTCACATCATTGCACTAGTCTCACACCACTACTCTCCCTTCTCCTTATACTATATTGCTACAGCCAATCTGCCCTCTCACTCCTCTGCCCCACTCAGACTCTCTATCCCCCACCATACAAATGCACCCCCCTATGATTACTACCCCCCCGGCCCCATCACCAATGTTCTTCACTCTTCTGCTCCCATGCTGCCAAATACCCCAACCTCACACCCTACTCTTTCACTCAACAACCCCCCCTTCTACCTCACAATGTTTCTCTCACCCCCCCTTGCACACCATAGACTCATCTCACATCTGGGCTGTGTTATTCTTTGTGCATGCTATTCCTTGTATATCAGTTGAAGACCCCCACCAGACCCGGATTCTGGCTCTACCCCCAGCTCCACTAGCCTGCTCCGACATCTTCCAACAACATCATGGGCGTCGAATTGAACAAATCCCACCCCTCTGCTACTGACCTGATTGCTACGCAGCTCCTCAATAATCTGTTCACAAGCCACAATGTAGATCCCCCAATTCAGCAGATGATAGTGATAGCAATGTACTGGCAGATGACCAGCTTCAGAGACGCCCCCCGTCACACAAGGGCATCTAGCTATTCATGCTCCCCAACATATATTTTGGTCTTGTTGATGTCACATGGTATGCCTTTTTTTATGCATATTAACAATCCTATGTTCTTATTACACTGGCTCCCAAGCCATCCTCAATCCCAACTATACCTCAATCCTAATACCTATCAACACATATCCATTGTGCAAACATACTATACTCAGCCCCCCAACTCAGTCACTCATCCCTCCCACCAAATTACCTCTTATACCCACAAGGCCAATCAAAACACTTCCAAACACCACCATCAACCTCCTCAAAAAGACACTGCCTCACGGTGCCCTCGGAGGGCGGTGAATTTAATGTGCCCATACTTTCTGATACCCAACTCTGCTATGACCCTCAACCTCGAGAGACCAATCCCAAGGTCCCTCTGCCCCCTTATAATCCGCCCCTATCCTTAATATGTCAATCCTGCCACTACCAATACACAGCCAATACCCCTCAAGAAGCCCCCCAGTTTTTACCTTCACCCACCCATATACCTTACCCCTCCTCACAACAAACTAAGTTCCCCACTTAAGCCCCTCATCAAACAACCACAAGTTACCTCACTCCTGGCCCTAAATGCACTACCCTGTCCCAGTTTCCACGTACCAGCCCACCCCAAGTCAAGGGTGATCTCCACACTCGCCCCAACATGTACATACACAACTAGTCTCCAATCACTCACCTTACCACATCATGCATACACACCCTCCCAATCATACCCATCCCATAACCCAATTCTTTCCCTCCTCATCGTCACATATGCCTCATTACCCTCACACTCAGCCATCAAATCACCCCCTCACATAATCTCCTCCCACTCCCAATCCCAACCATATTAACGCACATTCATGAGGCATCAGTAGCCCCACTCTTCTTCAGGAACAACTCCTTTATTCATGTAGACGATTTACCTTGCTGCCCACTTAACAACTGGGACAAACAGAATCTCAGCGGACACAAATGTTTATGGCCTAATGTCGATAATCTTTTTTTATTCTAATTAAAACAGCATCTGGTTTGCGGACAGTACCCTAGAGGCTACATGGTATGGAGGTACGATTTAGAACTCAACGAATAGTCTTCAACGCCAAGAATGATTCAAGATTGATGTCTTTTTGACTCAGCAAATGTGGGCAAATATGTCTATTTGTACTGGAAGTCTCACCAATAGACGACTCTCAAAGCAATCAAGCGCTACAAATCGCTACTTCAAGCATGGGAACCTCTCCCCGATCTCAACATAGCACGGGAAATGGAGCTAATGGGAAAACAAGGATAAATGTGAACCGCTGGATATTGGTTGATCAAGGGTAGCGATCCCCACTTCCCAAACGGATGAATGACATGGATGAGGAGCAACATTCATGAGGATTTAAAATGGCTCATGTATCAATGTAAGTTTGTCATGTCCTTGGATGGATGAAAGTTACAGATGGATGAAAATTATGAGGAAGAATGAAAATGGATGAAATCAGCGGATGGAACCATGGATGGATGGATTACGGGCTGGATTTCTGGACATATGACAATGGATGGAGGAAAAACACGTGGTTCGATCTGGTCCGTTCAGGTGGAGGGTGCAGATCTGAAGGATTAAAACAAAAAAGATTATATCTTCTATTAATGAACACTCTAGGAAAATTAATTAAAAACTTTAATTAGGTGTCGGTGCTTATATGCACCAGTGGTGATTTATTTTATTTTTTTGAGAAAGGGATGGATGAAAGTCGTCAAAACAAGTGACGGATGTAGGGCGACGGACTGCTATAAATCAGCCGGCGAAAGGGAGAACAGAGACAATCTAGTTCTTATTTCTCTCGCTCCCTCTCTTCCTCTTCGCTCTCTCCCTCTTCGCTCTCTCCCTCTTCGCTCTCTTTCTTCGTTTTAGTGTATGCTAGATGTTGTGTGAAGAATAAAGGTGTATAGCGAACTGTTTTGGATCAAATATTACAGCCGCAAGTCGTTGGGATTAAGGTGCCGTATTAGTTGAAGGTAGTGTGGTACACTGAGACGTGCATGATTGAATAAGAGAAGCTTCTTATTGTCTAGATTCCCTTTGAGTTGATCGTGTACATACCCTCTCTATAATCTGATCGGTCGTCCGTACTGTAGCAACTCATATCAGTTCCGTGAGCAGAATTCATCAAACCTGCACCACCAGCGACATCAATTCGGGACTAGTGCTCGGGTGAGCACCGTGTGGGAAACTCCACCTCGAGTAGTTGATTATTTTGTATAAGACTACCCTCTATATCTACTTGGAGTTCTATAGAGACAAACTCGAGTCTGAACTTCAGATATCCTAGACCATCCTAGATTTACACCGAGCTAGGGGAAACGACCTTGGAAATCTAGCACTCCGAAGCTACAGCCGAATCGTTTGAAGAAGTGTCTCGTCTTGGTTGTTTGTTTTCTTTTTCTTCTTTCTTCCCTGTTCTGTTCTCTTCTGTCCTTTCCAGGTAACGAGCCTTGGGTACTTGAATTGAAGGCGGCTGGGTCAACGGAATACCGCCCTATCGATTTTCAACTGGGAAGTCATACCAGGATGTGACTTAGTTTGTTTTCTTTGTTGGCCCAGCACATGAAGTATTATTGATTAAATTACTAACTTCAAGCTGAGACCTTAATTAGTGTTTGGATGATCTAGAAGAGGTGCTTATTGAAGCCCATAGAAAGAAGAATGTTAATGGGAATCTGATTCAAATTTAAGGAAAACAAGTGGTGAGTGCAGAATTAGGAATTTTTGAACAGGGTCAATTCTTGACTGCAAAATAGTTTTGTTATTATTATGAGCAGCCACGATTTGAGTTAAAACCTTTTTATGGACCTTGATTCACAAACTAATTCCAAAATCTTGTTGAGTAAAGCTTAGGTTAGAGCCTCTGTTTTACAGCAAGTGAATTGAAGAATGTAGTAGGGACTTATGAATTTTTGAAAACAGAGAATTTTAACTGCCAGGCCATGTTACAAAGTGAGATTTGACTATTGTGTCTAAATAACTAAAAGAAACCCTATTGTAACAACATCTCTAGGTTAGTTTGATGGTTGGTTTGGTAGTTCATACTTATGGGGTTGGGGGTTCAAGTCCTGTCGGCTGCAACTTATTTAGTTTTGCTCATCTGTTCAGAACCTTTGTAATAGCCCTATAAGTACTTAGATAGACAAATTAGCTTTGAATATAACTTGAGGGACTTATCGGTTAGAGATTTCGCTCGCACATTCGAGGTTGGGGTTTCAAATCCCAATAGCCGCCACATGGCTTTCCTATAGTTGGTTTTGATTCTCTTCTTTTATTTTGGTTATATTAATATTGTTTGTTGGGCTAATATTTTCCTCTAATTAATTATATATTCTTGACTCACCTAAATTAATAGGTACTAGTAAAAACTAAATAAATCAGTATCTCTATCTTTTGAACATATACATAAAGTTATTCAAAAAGAAAAGAAATAATAAAGTTGGTTAATTGATTTTTTTTTTTTGTTGTTTACTGAATAATTAATATTTACACTAGAATATCTCTCCTCTAAAATAACCATAACCCTTTATACCGAGGGTAATTATACATTCGCATTACTTATTTCTGGACTATTGTTTTCGTACATACGTCAATGAATTAGTACTAACTGTTGGTTACAAATTACAAATGCAAACACTTATAACATAGAAAAATTATAATCCACACTAGTAGCACCCTTGGGGCTAGGCGGCGCCTTCGGGACCTAACCTAGCTCTGTCTAACACGAACCCTAAATTAAGTATGCAACTGTTAATGGGGTGCATTAATGGTTGACACCTAGCCTCTTGTCTCTCCCTGCCATGCGAACTACACCACAACCTGTACATGCCAGCATCCCTGCTCATTACTCCACTCATGACTACTCTCTAAACCAACCTGCAGGCTACTCCCCTTGCACACAAATCACGGCATATCCCCCCGCCATGACACAAATAGGCTACTCCAAGTTGCAAGCCTCGCTGCTATGGCCGCCTCCACCTCACTCATCATACCGGAACGCCCTTCATTTCATGCCGCCTCTGATCAATTACATTGACACCACACCCAGATGTGCCCATCAACATATCACACCTCAAGACCCTGTCTATTCCTATATACCCTCTATCTCCTATTTTCCCTACACCATCAAGTACTCTTTGCGCTCTCCTCTCAGTACGTCTCTTCCCCCCTCTGTCCACTCACTGGCGCTCCCCACCCCACACACTCTCTCCTTCTGCAACTGCCCCCCTCATCGTATTTCACCCACATCTTCACTCTCCCTCTTCTATCTGTCATTTCTCACCCACTGTGCGCCCACCCTATCTGTGGCTTCTTCTCCCACCCACACCCACACATGTCTTCTCTTCCAACCCCTGCCACTCCTCTCAAGGAGATTTGCTATTTCATGAGCCAGAAACCATGAGCCATGAGCCGCATGAGCCGTGAGCCGAAGTCTAAGACACGCCGTTTTCATGAGCGGACTTCTCCAAATTTGGAAATGCGGCAGATTAAAAAAGTATTTAAATAATAGTTTTTTAAATTTGACATTGACTATTTTGGAATTTCCAGATCCTGTAATGCGGCGAAGATATATCGTGAGTAACAATTCGATTCATGGTTTCGTAAGTTTGCTCATGGAAAAAACCCACCGTGCAACGAAAAAAAAATCCAGTGTCCCACAGCAAAAGAACGTCGTATACTGGCGTGTATAGAATATTCCGCGGTTTTATATGCCCTGACATTGGAATGAAGCTGACCCTTTTCTCGCGATTGTATGATCCCCATGCAACAACACAGTCTGCAGTGCTTGAAATTTTTTGCTTATTCCTGCATTCTGCGGGAAAGGTTTGCGACTCCATTGGGAAATGCGGTGCCGAATTTTGATTCGCATGTGCGAGATTTTTGAGGAGTCTGTTCTCCACAGTCGGCGCCCAAAAGACTCGGTGCGACTATCTTACTATGACCAAAATTTGTATTGGTAGTGGTGGCCACAGTACTTGGAAATGCGATGCCGCATTTCCTTGTCGAGGGTCGAATGAGGTATGCAAAGTTTGGGGTGAGGATAAAAGTAACAACCCCAAAAAAAATCCAGGCACGTGGAAACAGAAGGCAATGACATATTAGTATCTTAGTTTGACCAAAGTAGGTACTGGTAGGCAAGACATAACTCGAACAGTTCTCTTGCCAAAGTCTGAGGTACTTGCAGCAGTACAGTTCAACAACTGAAACTTCGGAAAAGATGAGCGTAACATTGTCTTGTGCCCCGGAAACCAAGGTCACTGGTCCCCTGGATCCATATTCAGATGCCTGTGCACCTTGTTGGGGCTCAACGTTGGTGCATGTATGAAATGATGAGTTGTGGAATTACACCCGAGTCTCTTTAGGTACACGTAATACAGATGTTTGCGAGGGCAATACGATCCCCCCTTCTTCGCCACATGTGATCATGTGATCAGTAAGTCGGTGCAATTGCAGGCGGATAATTCTGAAATGGTGATGGTGTACACCTCGTTGCGGACAGCTGAGCCTGCTGTGGCCATCTGATACACACACCCAAAGCCTGGTAGGGGCACTTCTGTTGAGCTCTACATTGTACAGTTCATCCCAAGTGCATTCCCCATCCTTGTCTCGTTCACTTCCGAGGCGGGTCTCCGTCTCTTCGCTTTCCCCCAACGATGCGTAGGATGCACAAAGTGTGTGTCCTCCCCTTTCATCTCGTAGATTGCAATCGTCATGAGCTTTTTGGAGTGATAGTCATAAACATGCGCACCTATGATCACCCATTGATGGTTTGTAATTCGCTTGATGTGGTCAAACATCACCCAAGCATTTGACAAGTTTCCACTTGTTATTCGAGTGACCAAGTCGACTCCACTCCCAGGCCCACAGGTTGACATTTTGAAAATGAAACAATGGTCAGTTTCACTGCCTTGCCCTGGAAACCTGCTACCTTGGATGTAGTCATATCCACACCGTCTTTCACCTCCATGATAGAGTGCATGTCTGATCCCCGGCCAGATTCTTGCTTGCAAGATACGATGTGATTCCGCACATTCGGGCTGCAAACGTGCGAGACGGACTCCAAGAGGTCCACCATATCCCTCTCGTCCAAGGGCACTTGGTCTTTTTCATCTTTAGACATAATTTTTCCTAGAGCAATCTTGTGGGCTGCCTTCAGCTGTATCTGCTTTGGTCTGGCTCCAGGGTTCAATTTCACCTCCTCTTTTATGATGTCATGTGATTCCTGCACAGCCTCCTGTATGTTGCCTCTCGCCAAGGGGTGGCAGTGGACCCCAACGTGTATGCAAGCTCTTGTCAAGTCTGGGAACTGACTACCGACATAATATTGCTTGGCTTTGCACATTGACATGCATGTTGGTGGATCTTTGCAATGGGCGCACTTGAAAGTACCTGTATAATGAGCCTGGCTGGAGACAATGAATGGTTGAGGGGTTGTGCCCGTCCAATCCATCTCGTTTTTCCGCCCTCCTTTTGAGAGAAAGTGGAAGCAGGTCGGATTGAGGCACCTCAGCTTCCCCGCACAGAGGACGTATCTTATACGAACACCATCTGCAATTTTCATGCTACTGGTCCTCGTCACACACCAGGGGTGTCCGTCATGCTTTCGATCCATGTTCGTTAACATCCCAGAGGCTTTGTTTGACGAAGACAAAGGTTGAAACTCGAAGATGACGTTCCCATCGACGTTGGTAGGCAAAATTATACGTAACCTTAGTAACTAGAAATTTGGTATAGTGAAGAGCAGCTAGCTCAGAGCGAGAACCATCCAGGTGTAGTTGTCGTAGGAGTTCCATAATGAAGCGGGTTGGAGTTGTGCTCGGGGGTACATGTGTAGCACCTGTAGAGACGTCCATGGCGGATTTTAACGACCTTGTGGAGGACATGGGGACTTCCATGCAGTCATCTTCCTCGTCTGAAACGTCAAATTCCTTCACACGAGAAGCTATGGAAGGTCTTGACGGACCAGGTTCGGAATTGTTACCGTTGCATATCTCTCTGGTTGCAATGGCCGCCTGTCGGTTTTCCAACTCCTTTGTGGATGGTGTGGGCAGCAACTAATTTGGGTACGGAATGGGCATTCCCACAGCGCGATAGAAAATGGTGCCTGATGGGGGTACGTGCCACTCGATTCCGTCTCCGCTGTCGACATGTAGCACCACAATGGTCTCATCAACCTGTCTAGGGACATCCTTTCTTTCTTCTTCCAAATACCTTGCGCCTGGTTTGAGCTTAAATTTGGAACAAAGAAAAGTCTCCTACACTCGGCAAAGTCCTTCCTCGGAAGAGATCCTTGCTCTCGCCGTTTGAGGAGGGCAACACACAATAGCGTGGGAATTGGGAGCCATCAAACACCTTCCGAAGTTGCCAGATGTGAGATTCTGTACAATGAGAGACGAAGGCTCAGTGGCACCGCGTACTTGGAATCGCGGAGGCCATCGAAGATTGGAAGTCCCACTTTGAAGTGCCGACAGAAAGTTTGAAGATACATGCATGAAGGTGGGAGCTCCGATTCCATATTAGGGATGGCTGGCAATGATGGGGAATTCAACGCACCAATAACATCTCCTGACAGATTTTTGTAAAGGTGGATACTGCCATATTCTCGCGGTAGACATGAACGTTCACACTGACATATGCCAGGAATGTTAGTTAAAACAGTTAGACAACCAAGTTGTGCTCATAAAGTGGAGGCCATGCCAAGGACAGAGTCCTACATGAAAGGGAGAGGCTGCTCAAATATCCTTCTCACGCCTCGACTCCGGTCGCATGATCCAGGGTGGGATGGAAATGCGGTGCCGCATTTCCGTCCACACTCTCAATCCAACATCCTTCTGTAAATACGTGGATGGAAATGCGGCACCGCATTTCCGTCCAGACGGACACAAAGCATCCCTGTGCACATCAAGTTGAACGTTCACACTAACAGATGCTATTAGTCTGGATGGCCCCTCTCTGGCCCACACCGGCTATGCCCATAACGGCTATGCCCACCGTCTGGACTCTTCCTTGCAAAGACTCATCACAGAGATGCGTCCGCATTTCGGTCCTTACACAGAGTTTTGAATGGTGGAACGGAAATGCGGTGCCGCGTTTCCGTCCGGCCTCTTCCTTTGAAGAAGTGGACGGAAATCCGGCACCGCATTTCCGTTTTGAGTGTAACTCACGAAAAGGTGGAACAGACATGCGGTGCCGCAGTTCCGTCCGGCCTCTTCCTTTCAAAACGTCTTGACGGAAATGCGGCACCGCATTTCTGTTTTGAGTCTAAATCGTGAAAGGGTGGAACGGCCGCATTTCCGTCCGGCCTCTTCCTTTGAAGGAGTGGACGGAAATCCGGTGCCGCATTTCCGTTCTGAGTGTAACTCATGAAAGGGTGGAACGGAAATGCGGCACTGCATATCCGTTCGGGGTGTAACTCATGAAATGGTGGAACGGAAATGCGGTGCTGCATTTCCGTCCGGGCTCTTCCTTTCAATGAGTCAGGACGGAAATGCGGCACAACATTTCCGTTCTGAGTCTAAATCACGAAAGGGTGGAACGGAAATGTGGTGCCACATTTCCGTCCGGGGTCTTCCTCTCAATGCGGCTCGACGGAAATGCGGCACCGCATTTTCGTTCTAGGTGTAACTCATGAAATGGTGGAACGGATATGCAAGGGGAATTTTTTTTTTTTTTTTTTTTTTGGCCCCCTCTAGTCATCCCAGCTGGATTGAAATGCGGTGCCACATTTCCAACAACAGGGGGTAGAGGGGGGGAAAAAAATTAACCCTAACATTTTTCTTTTCTCTTCTCATGTTCGCTAAATTGAAATGCGGCGCCGCATTTCGACCAGAAGAGGGGGGGGACCAGAAAAATCCAAATTTTTTTGTTTCGTGTTTTTTCAAGCTCTACCCGCTGGATGGAAATGCGGCGCCGCATTTCCAACCGCATTCCGTTCCACCATTTCATGCGTTACACCCAGAACGGAAATGCGGCACCGTATTTCCATGCCACCCTTTCGTGATTAAGACTCAGAACGTAAATGCAGTGCCGCATTTCCGTCCCGACTCATTGAAAGGAAGAGCCCGGATAGACCCCCTTTGTGGACGAAAATGCGGTGCCGCATTTCAATCCAGCTACGATGAGAAGAGGAAAAATAAATTCGGGTTATTTTTTTTTCCCCCTTTACCCCCTATTGTTGGAAATGCGGTGTCACATTCCATCGAGCGTGGATGACTAGAGGGAAAAATAAATAAATAAAAATAAAAATGAAAAAATGAAAAATGAAAATAAAAAGAAAAAGGAAAAATAAAATAAATATTGCAAACAATCTCACCCCTCATGGACGGAAATGCAGCAGCGATGACAAGAGAAGAAAAAAGGTTAGGGTTATTTTTTTCCCCCCCTCTACCCCCTGTTGTTGGAAATGTGGCGCCACATTTCCATCCAGTGCGGATGACTAGAGGGGGGGGGGGAACAAAAACAACAACAACATTTTTTTGCCCCCCACCCCCCCTCTGGACGGAAATGCGGCGCCGCATTTCAATCCAGCAGCGATGACAAGAAAAAAAAAAAAATAGGGTTTTTTTTTTGCCCCCCCCCCCCCCCTTTTACCCTCTATTGTTGGAAATGCGGCGCCGCATTTCCATATAGCGGGGATGACTAGAGAAAAGAAACAAAAAACTTTGAATTTTTTCTTTTTTTCTTTTCACCCCTTTGGATGGAAAAACGGCACCGCATTGCAATCCAGCGGCGATGACTAGAGGAAAAACAATTAGGGATCCCCCCCCCACCCCCTTTGACAACTGTCTTGTAGGCCGATGAAGCCACTCACACTATTTGGTGAAGCCCGAAGCGCATATCGTGAAGAAACTGGAATTGACTGTGTGGGTCATGTGAATACCTCGTGCCTGAGTAGGGCGTGCCGGGCTGATGTAGCAGGGGTGTAACTAGACTATCCGGTCGTGAGGTAGTGAGAGTCGGGGGGGTTCCTGGTAATGAGAAGTAGACCATTCTGCAACGAGTTGAGGTGCTTTGGTGTAGATAGAAGCCGTAGTAGTCATTCGATGTAGAGGCCGAGACAGAGAAATGCGTCCTCCAGCGTAGTCAAAGGGGCGAGAAACAGACAGACGAGAATGAGGCTCATAAACATTGTAATTAATCGAGAGAGTAGAATACGTCTCGGAATCGAGCTAAGATAGGCTTAAAAGTAGTGCAGGAAGAAGATGGTAGAGAGCGAGTAGAAGTCTGAGATCTGCGCAGCATAACCACAACGTAATAGCACTGCGATTGGGAGCATACGTCCTGGCGGCGGCCATAGCTAAGGAAGAAGTAAGAGTTAGTTATGGCTAATGGATAGCAGAGAGACCAGCGGGGAGACGACCACCTCCACCGAACGACATGTATTCCTCTTGATAAATGAGAGAGAAGAGTGAACTCGCAGGGATCACCGGGATACTGTCATAGTATGACAAACTGCAAGACCAGAGAGAAGACCCCCCCATGAGTGGAGAGTCTGCAGGCCCAAAGTTATATTTTTGCTAACTTCCAGTATAATTTCTCAGGTCCATCGGTGGTAAAAAGTCGCTCCTTTCGCCATTCGTCGTAGTTTTGCTACATAAAGATTTTGTTGTATTTTGGAAATCAAATCCCTGGTGTGGACTCTGGGGTCTTTGACCCTGCCACTGAGTCATAGGTTGTCCAGAGTCCCCTCCAGTTGTCCTGCACCGCTAACAAGTCCACGCTTCGTCGTTTGAAGTCGTCCTGATTTGCTGTCGTTCCGATGCAGCCTTTCACTTTGTTGCGATATTTCATCGCTGTACATGTTGTTTCTTCCAATTGCCAAGCTCCTCGCCGTGTGTTCTTACTGGACTTGAAAGGCGGGAGAACAGAGAGATCGTAATCTGGGACTGGAACAGTCGTCTTGTATTGTTTGAACATGATTATCTTGTCGTTATTGGTACCGAATTGACAACCTAATCTGCTATCGATGCAACTTCCTATGGTCATCTTGACGCCAAAGCTCCTCTCTATGGTTGTCGTAGACACTTCTAATTTCTTACGTGCTTTACCAACGATTTCCAAATAACTAACAAACTATCCTGTTTTTGGCAGTATAATGCCAAAACCGCTTGTCTTATGATAAAAAAGGATCTGAAAAAAAAGTTTGTACCAAGATATGCATCTACTCCAGCCATTGTAGACTGCGAGGTCCAGTAGAGACGGATTGGACAATTTCGCATATCCCAAATGCGATTCGAAAGAGTGAAGAGACGACACCCTCCCAACAAGTTGAATGAGACTCGGATTGCCAATGCTCTTGGGATGGCTTGTACTATTCAGAGCTCCTGGGACGTACCTGCACCCGGCCTTGGGCGTGTTTATCGGATGGCAACGGCCGGCTCAGCTGTACGCGACGACGTATACACAATTACAATCGGAGTGGAGCCGACCTGCAATTGTACGGATTTTTCGTTGATGGCAACAAAGAAGGGGACGAAGTATTATCCATGCAAGCATCTACATACATTTACCTAAAGAGGCTGAGGATGAACTTGAGTATTGATGACTTTGTTCATGCACCAGCATTGAGCGTGAACGAGCTGCACAAGCTCCTCGGCAAGGATTCCAGAAATCATTGATGGGGCAAAGGGAATCCAACATTTGGATATTTTCAATTGCATTTTTACGCATTAGATTTTGTTTTGCAGTGTAATAAAATCCACCCCAAAACTCCATGAATGAGACCTGCAATATTAAAGTAATGTCTCATTCAAACACATTATGGACTTCTGGATATCCATTGAGGTCCACTAGCAATTCAATGTCGAAACAAAATCCATAATAAGATGGCGGCAGGATGAATTTGCAGATCAATCGGGAAATTCGGCGCCATATTTCTAGAAATGGCCCCCACAACTGCTAGTATTGGAACTCAGTTTTTAGGGATTTTGGGCCAAAAACTGGCTAAGTCCCAGCATGTCCGGGAACCATGTCTGGAAAAATGGCGCCAAATTTCCAGTTACATAGCCAAAAAGTGCCCAAAATCTGTGCAATCCTAGGCACCATCTCCCGAAATTCGGCGCCACATTTCCAATTTTGGGCCAACGTACTTTAATGCCAGGTACCTATAGCCGCGAAATTCGGCACCATTTTTCGCCGGAGGCACCTATTACCGCGAAATATGTCGTCATTTTCCAAGGTTGCGGAACCTATTACTGCGAAATTCGGCGCCATTTTTACAGATGTCGCTCGCATTTTCTATGAGCGCAAGAGAAAATTTCATGAGCATGGCTCCCAAAACTTCAATTTCAGTTTCACACAATGAATATTATATTATTATTTTTCTGACACATTTCATTAAAATATATATTTTTAATATTTTTTAATTCCAAAATTTGAACTTCTGCTCATGAAAACCGATTGTCTTACTACTCCGCTTATGCCGCTCATGCTCATTGAATAGCTAACCTCACACCTCCGTGTTGACAAACTGACACTCAACCGGTCATGAACCCGTTTCTAATCCCCATTTCCACAAGGTAACCGGTTAGAGAACTTGTTGCGGCTTATGGTTTGGAATACTAGGTTCCTAACATAGCCTGCACTTGCACCTGTATCCACCGCACACACTTTTATGGTTAGCTGGTCATCACCCCAACCTCACCACGAGAGAAACAATGATGGTCTGACTGGTCATCACCCTAGCCTCACCATCGACAGCATGCTCTAGGATTGGATCGGTGGTCAAATCCGAATCAACCACCTATAAAAACAAGCGCCCACATAAAACTAACATGGCGCACAGTCAAGCATGCAGGTGTGGAGGGGATCCAAACACAAGAAACCAAAGCAACAATTCCCCCACACCAAAATTCTTTCCACCTACAAAGACACCCCAGCCCAAACCCGGACTGACTCTTGCCTTCACCTACGGAAAGGTCTCGGCCTACAGAGAAGGTGGAAAGCTACGGGGAAGAGAGCTAAAGAAATGCCTAACCCCAGCATGCCCTCATCCCAACACTCTCATTTTCCTCTCTTCCCTCACTTGCATGACCATGGGAAGCATCCTGTAGACACTCCTCAAACCGCCCTCCACGAGCTTATGAAACTTGGCCTTCAAGGCCCCATGCAAGCCTCCATATGGTCCGCCAGTGCCCTGTATGTCCACCAGCCATTCCTCTGAACCTCCTCAGGAAACTGCGCCATTCGTTGAAGCTTCAAAACATAAGCAAATTGAGGTATATATAAGCCCAAAAAAAAATCTGTCCAAATGAATTACCTGCAGGGCGGTATCCCCATGGCACTGTTCCCCACGGTTCCCAATGAGTTCCCAACAATTCCCTATAGGTTCCCCAGAGTTCTCAATGGGTTCCCATAGAATATTCCAGGAATATTCTTTCTTGAACCTTAGTGGTTGCCATGCCACTAGCCCCCCCCCACTAGCTAGTGACCCTTTGTGTAGTGGTCGTGGCCGCCACTAGCCTTCATTAGTGCCCCTTCGTGGCTTTCCCGTGGCCCTTGGTCGTGGCCGTGGCGATTAGTGGCTGCAACGCCACTAACTCTCACGGTGCCCCTTCGTGGTCTTTCTCGTGGCCCGTGGTCGTGGTCATGGCGGTTAATGGCTTCCACGTCACTAACTCTCACGGTGCCCCTTCGTGGTCTTTCCTGTGGCCCGGAGAGCTCCTATTCTGTCAGTTATTAGCACAAATCCATCAGTGACGAAGGTCAACGAAGGTCACCAGGAATATTTGAAGTTGCCCAACGAACCTGCCCAAGAAATATTACCTTCGACGAATGAAGGTACAAGAAGAAAAAATAAACAACCTTCATTGACAGAAGGTTGGAACTCTTACCATGCGTCTATTTGTATCACCAGGAATGTACATTCGTTCACCAAAGGTGACGTCCATGATAAATTCTTGAAGACACTTTCAACGTCCTCATTCGCCGAAGGTGGTCTGCCCCAAAATTGACTTAGACCTACGGATCTCTATACTCACCTTCGGCAGAGTAAAATGGTCTCCACAAAGCAATATTTTGGATTTTTATGCCCGTTTTCGGCGAATGAAGGTGATCTACTGCATATAATGTATTTGATCCTCGAATTTTATGCCCAATTTCGTTCAACCCAAAATTGACTTAGACCTACGGATCTCTATACCCATCTTCGGCAGAGTAAAATGGTCTCCACAAAGCAATATTTTGGATTTTTATGCCCATTTTCGGCGAATGAAGGTGGTCTACTGCATAGAATGTATTTGATCCTCGAATTTTATGCCCATTTTCGTTCAACGAAGTTGGTTTCCACCAAAAACAATATTGGATCTTTGACTTTTATTCCCCACTTTCGTTGAACGAAGGTGGTCTCATCCGAAATAAATGTAGATCTTTGATTTTTATGCCCACCTCCGTCCAACGAAGGTGATCTCCTCCAAAAAATTTGGGACCTTTGATTTTTATGCCCACCTTCTTCGGACGAAGGTGGTGTCCCCAAATTATTTCTTGGACCTTTTATTCTTTTCCTACCTTCGACAAAAGAAGGTCGTCTCCCCCAGATTATGTTGTGGACCTCCAGACCTTCTGTTTTTTGTGCCCACCTTCGGCGAATGAAAGTGGTGTCCCCAGAATTTTGTCGTCAACCTTTTGATGTGTTGGCTTGTCTACATCATTTGATAACATGTGTGGTGCTTGTTTTTTAACATTCCACGTCTACTGTAGGTTTATATTTCAGAAGCTAAGGTTGTAGATCGCAGAAATACATTTAGTTTTCCAGATCAGTCTCCACCTTCTGTAACCAAAGGTAGTGTTTCGGGACAATACCGTGTCATTCTGCATTAATGTCTCTCATGAATCCAAGCACAAATTTACGGGCTGCCCGGGAAAAAAAATTGATTGCCACGTGGCCGGTATTCCCGCATTCACGTCACACTGATGGCTGATGGCTGATAGAACAGCAAACCCCCGTGGCCCGTGGTCGTGGTCGTGACGGTTAGTGGCTGCCACGCCACTAACTCTCACGGTGCCCCTTCGTGGTCTTTCCCGTGGCCCTTGGTCGTGACCGTGGCGGTTAGTGGCTGCCCCGCCACTAATTCTCATGGTGTGACCCCTTCGACCCCATGCAGCTTCCTTGCAACGGCTATGGTGGCTGTGAAGAAACCCGAGCTGTTTTCTTGCTCTCTTCCACTCCCACACACCACCAACAGTAGCTCTACCTCATGAGAGGCCTACTTGCCACAAACCAAGCCCTCTTTTTCACTTAGACTCCCAAAACACGCCACTCAAATCCATGCAGGCAAACACCCAAGCCTTGCTGGTTTCCAGCCCTTGTAAGCACTCCTCATGCGCTCTCCTTGGCCATAGCATATATCTTAGAGCCTATTCCAGCCCCCTACATCTGCCACTTCAAGAGCCATGCTCTATCTGGGCTTGAAGTTGGAACCCCAACTCAAAACATGCTCTATAAGTGTCGGACTATCACATAAGAGCAAATTAGCCCCTTACCTTCCCTTCCAGCTCTCCAAAGTGTAAAGATGGAGGCCTAACTAGGCTGAATGCATGCTCCACACATGCACTACTCCCACATAAGAGAAATCAGCCCTTCCCTCTTCTTTGCTTGCTTTCCAAGCTTGAAGATAGAAGCTTCAATGGGCTAAATGCATGCTCCACACCCCCTTCACACAAGAGGTATCAGCCCGCTATCTTGGCTCCTTGATGCTTTCTAAAACAAGACTAAGCAATCCATAGCCTTTAATGCCAAGCTCCTGAAACCCTAAGGTCTATATTTCCAGCCACAAGACACTCCTCTTGTGATGCAAGAGCTCTTCTTCCAAGCTCTGAAACTCTAGGTGTACATACCATTCTAACTGTGGAGTAGCCCTTGTGGTGAAGTGACACCATAAATTACGCTCCCTTCGGGAGGCGTCATTTTTTTTATTTTTTTATTTTCCTCCCTAATTGTGGTGCACTTGAACTCCTCATGCACATTCCATGGCCTAGTGCATCGCTTCCAGCCCTGTAGCATGGTGTTTTCAGCTCTGCAGCTAAAGAACGAATGTTAAGGTCCACCACCTCGTAACCAACATTGCCTCTGCTTTTAACAACGAACTTGATGATGCTCCTCGCATCCCAACCTCAAGCAAAAACCACAAGTGCTATAACTAACTCGTATCTGGCATGCTCCGATACGAGCACATCTTTCTCGAGTGATAAATAAGAAGAAGACAAGCTCACATGAGCTCACACAAACTGATGCATATATAAAATCATCACTCAAATATAGTCGAGCCAAGTGCACCCCACGCCATGGGGAATCCACACTACGGCGCCATAGCTAGATGCGGTGAGGCTTAACTCGAGAAAGATGAGCCCAGCGCGCTTGCCGTGAAGATAACCACACCAGGGCCTAAATCTGCCTTGACCCCTGGATTGACACTTGGGCCAATCCCAAATATCAATATGTAAAAGCTAATTATTTCCTAGCTAGTTTCACACTAATGGTAAAATAACTTGACATAGCTCTGAACCCAACTGACGTACGTGTATACTGACTGCCGAGTACGCAAACTGGAACGTAAGGTGGTTTCAGAGGGGAAAGATCATATGTTAGAGAATAAGGATATCGTTATTCACAAATAATCCAAAGTACCATTTGTAAACCTAAATTCGGCATAATACCGTTAAAGCTGAAATGGTCGAGAAGAAGAAAGCATAAGATAATTGTGGCCTTGCCTAGGAATGATCTCACATAGGAGGGTAAAATCACTTCGTTGTTTTCTCTCTAAGAACTTGACGAGATCTCCCTCCAATTTGAGGGTTTCATTATTCTAAATGTAGTCGTTGAACTAATTTTAGATGATACATCTGACACTCTAGATCCGGAATCCACCTCTAAGCATCAAAACATATATATACAAGAATTCCTCCGAAGTCTCCAAGAACTCAATCCCCGTAACCAATCCTTACAGTCGCTACGAATCGCTTCAGATGGCTTGTTGCAATGTGGATTGCCCTCTTCGGATCGAAGGGCGAGACAGTCGGCATCACACTCCTGTGGTTAGAGACATCGTTGTTGAGCTGGATGATTACTGTGATGAGCACACACGATATTTTTTCAATTTTCGGGTGTTGCTATGGGACTTGTATTGGGATAGACCAACTCGGGGAAAACAGTGGGTCATAGTTGTTTATGAGCTCCAATCCCTATCCGTTACTCATGCTTTTGCTCGTGTGGGGATTGACTTAGTATGACCCCTTGCTTTCACGTCAAAAGGTCATAGCTACCTTTGTGTTGCCACTGGTTACTTGACCAAATAGGTAGAAGTCCGTCCTTTGCATATCAAGAGTAGTGATGCTGTGGCTTAGGGTTTTTTTTATGAGATCATCCTGCGCTATGGGTGTCCTAGGGAGATCCTCAGGGACCAAGGTAAGGAGTTCTATAATCAATTACTCACGATGATATGCTTCAATTTTGGTGTGAAGCATGTGACTACAACTCCTTATCATCCCCAGACCAATGGCCTCACGGAGTGGTTTAACCAGACTCTTTGTCAAATGTTGGAGAAAAATGGTGCACTCACCAGGGAGTGGGATATTTTTTTGCCCCCTATATTCTTTGCTTATCGCACCGCTATGCATGCTAGTATCAAGAAGATGCCATTTGAATTGTTGTATGGACGCTCTTGTTGTACGGATCCGTTACATTGTTCCCCACAATGATCTCTACTCTTTCTGACCTTGTTGATTTGTCAGCTACCTTTTTTGACCACGTTGATGCAAGTTAAATCAAACACTAGCTCGGAATGAACAAGGTCAGTGAGATGGACAGGATCGTCATGCGCCTTGACATTGGTCCCCCGTGGTAGAAATAGAGCACCCCACTCGCGTAATAATTGATACACCAAATAGGGACTGTCGATCTTGAATTTGGATTTGCATGCATACTGACCATGTTGTAAACGGAGGCATACCGTCTGTCCCACCTGAAACAGATTAGAATACTTAACATGTTTGTTAAAGTTGCGGGCTATGTTAGCTGAGCCTTATCAATATTTTCCTTGGCATCATGAATGACACCACGTGGTTATGAATATATATATTGGGTCTAATAACCTAAGGTTATGAGTGGCGAAATTTGGACAGAATCATCCTCCTATGTACTTTCATCCATGTATATCATCCATATTAGGCGAATTCATCCTATGGGATGACTTTTGTAGTTCGAATCTGGTTTATTCCTACTTTCTATTCTGAATTTCCAGCTTTGTTTATGGAATTTAGTCTTTTAGCCCTCTGAAATCTCTAGATCTTTTTGGGAATATCCTTAGTATATGATGTACACCACCTATACTCCTTGAAAAGTTTTCATGTCCAAGGGTTCTCAGCCCACCTTGCAAGTGTCAGGTTTTTCTTGGCAGGTTTTTAATCTTGCAATGGAGGGCGTTCATCTAGCACTTGGGCTTATATTTTTCCTACCTCGCGGAGCTCGGTTTCCGACGGGGGCTGGTCTTCACAGATGTGGAGGCTTATGAGGATCTCCTTGCCTCATTATGAGTTTATCCCCCCCCCAGGACTTCATCACCTGTATTTTGGTGGCTCTATACCGTTATATACGGCCCTTGGCATTATGAGCCGTACAGTGTAACCCTAGGTGGTGGCTACATCCTGGCCATTTAGATCATACGGCTTAGATTGATATCCTTACGGCTGGCCATTCACGCCGAAACATGTGGCAAGATGGCTAACCCCTAGTGTGTTGTATAAGTCACGGATTACCTAAGGTTGGGGGTCTTTGGAAAGATGTTGGTTTTGGGTGTATTTCTTGTGTACAAGGTGTTGGATGTGGCAAATGTATGAACTCTATTTAGTTCAGACAGCTAGTTCCTCTAGGTGTTTGATTCCCCTTTTCGTGGCTAAGCTTGCTATTCCTGTCTATTCCCCCATACCTCTGTGACCTCGCAAAGAGGAAGGAGCGACTCTCTCTCTAGTCCAAAATGGGTCTTTATGGAATGCCAAAAGGGCCATGCTTTCTCTTTCAGTTATGCACCCATGACCACTGGAAAGATGCCCATGACCACTGGATAGACGCCCATTGCCACTAGAAAGATGCCGGCTACCACTGGTTACCCGTGGGAGGACCGCGGTCTTGCGTGACCGTACTTTATACCAAGTATTTATATGAATACCAAGTAAAATTACACGGGAATTCCATATGTTCCAAATTTTTCTGTAGAATGCCTAGTTCATCGCGCGGGCATGGTCCGTTCGAGGGAGGGGAAAACCGGGTGTTTTTGGGGTTTAGGGTTCATGAACATTAGTTTGCGGTGGTTTGGGAGTTGGAGGTCGGATTTGGGATTTTTGGGAGAATTATTGAGGGTTCCGTTTGGTGGGTCGCGGCGAATGCGGACTATGGAGCTTTGATGCCATGCACCTCGATACCTTCCTTCTGGCTAGGTCGTTTGCAGCCTCGGATTGTGACAAGGAATCGATGAGTGGTTAGCATTTTGGCGCTCTGGTGGAGAGAGGAAGCGGTTAAGAGACAGACTGATTGAGTATAGTTGTGGTTGTTTTAGTTTTTTTTCCAAATTCTCAGGATTAACATCATGAGCTGAAGTAATATTAGGTAGTTTAATTAGCCCTAGTTTCTTTGGATGCAGCTATGGCATAGTGATTATTGCAACTACTTTTTCAGAAGAGTTATGGCTGAACAAGGTGTTCAGCCTATGGCAGACCTAGTGACCTATGTTTCAGACCATGCTCAACCAAGGAGTTACTTTCAAAAAAGTTGCTGAAGCTCTACAGTATTAAAGACCCTAGACAGTTGAAGAGGCTTTTGACAAAGGCCCTGGGTTACAAATTCAAGGTATATGGTAGCTTCACCATTGAGGAATTGTCAGATAGAATTCAATCCACTCTTCCAATTGGGGAGCATGGTGCAAATTGGGGCATTTTGCACGTCAAAGCAACCCTGACACGGTTGAATGTGAGGGCTCCCAGGGGGAAGATCGCAAGAGCATTGCAAGTGTTATCAGGTACCATTAAACATGTGGAATTTGTAGATGTGTTGGTTATCAAAGGCACATTCTTTGTTTTTATTCTTTATGACATTTTTTTCATTGATTAATTTCTTAGGGGCTCACTATGACAGGAGGTACAGAGCATTACCCCTGGCAGGGCGTCAATACAATGTTACAACACCGATGGCATTGTGGCATATTGACTGTAAGTTTATATTATTCATTATAATGTTCTCTCTTTTCTATTTATGCATATGTTTTGTTCACTTGATTTAACATAATTGCGAGATCAACAATGCAAACTTGGGGATGGCGGAGCCATGCGAGAGCTCCGTGTTCTGCGGTGAGAAAGTGTGCAAGCTCAACGGTTGTCTATGGCGAGAGTCCACCTTCCGCCCATCGAAGCTTGCTAAACCCTCTCCCAGACTGGCGGTTTGTCCTTCCTACCTCAGTTTCTCTAAAGCACTTGAGGCGCGTTCACCAGACACCCTCCTACCCCGGTTCGAAGCAAATTTTTCCCACTCTTTCGTCTCCAGTCAGGTTTGATGTGACAACAAAAATCAAGGACGAATGTTCCTTTCATCCTCACCTTCATTTGTTTCTCTCATAATTCCCTGATGATTTCTAGGCAAGCCTCTTAATTCTCAGCCGCCATGCAGTCTTGCCTTCAACTCCGAACCTCCCACTTGTCACACTTTATCATTCGCAGCTATCTGGCAAGCTCCAAACTCCCTGCTTTCTGTCGGACAGTGATGGTTGAGTATCATCGTATGACCCTACCATTAATTCTCACGCTTAATCATCCTTTCCCTATCTGAGGGAAGGCGAACTCGCCCTTACAGTCTCCTTGTTCTCTTCATGCTAGTCGCGTATGCTGATTGTAAATTGCTTGTTTCGCTACCTTGCTATTTTGCTAGATTTTCCAAGCTCGTTGAATCTTGCGGCTTACTATCTTAGTTGCATAGTTTGTCTTCTGCTTGTTCTCCTGCTCAGTATCCGAGGCTCATCTTCTTCTTTGCATGCTGCTTCCTCCTCTTTAATTATTTCAGGCAGATCTTTCTAGAGTCTCTCTTCAGCTTGCTGCAACCCTCTACCTTCTATCCCTCTCTCTTGATCCATTCTTGGCTTATATTTTGTTTAAGTACCTCCTTTGGTCTTGTTTTAACTTCCTCTCTTCCTAGTATTTAAGCCATCCGCCTCATTCTAATCCTTCGGGGCTCTTGCCCTCTTTTCCCTTTCTTCCTTCTTTCCCTTTCAATTTCAGCTACAATGGCCCCAATTCCCCGCTCCTCACAAGGCGCCCCTTGACACACAGCCCAAGTGAGGCAGGCCAGCTTCCCCTTGCGCCGTTGGGTGCAACCATCTTCCGGTATAGGCTTTTTCCAAGCATACCAAGCGCAAGCTAAAGGAGCTAGGCCTTGGACGCCGATGGGCTCTGGATCAAGTTCATCGATCCGTCAGCACTGGAATGTACCCTCTACCCATCCAGACCGTCATCCGGATTAAGATGGCGTTGACGCCAACTTAATCTCCACCCCTCTAAGCACAAGAAAATTGACAAACAGAAAAACAGAAACCACTCAAGAACCCTGTCTGTCTGTCTGGGTCTGGATTAAGATGGCGTTGACGCCAACTTAATCTCCACCCCTCTAAGCAGAAGGATATTGAAAAACAGAAAAGTAGCAACCAAAAAAATAAAAATAAAAATCCCCGAATGTGCCACATTAAGGTGTCGTCAACGACACCTTAATCTGGCTGGTCTTCTGGGCTGGAATTAAGCTTCTGCCAAATTAAAATACACTTATTTAAACTCAATAACACATACAATTTCCGTTGAGTTTCTTTATGACACTTGAATTTTTTCCACATATTCTTCTAAATTTAAGCCTCCTTTCGCTTTGCTTCTCCACCTCTTCTACATTGTCGCTGGTTGGGGTTTATTCTGTTGTAAGGGTCACTTTCACGAATTTGGGTCACCGTTCTGGGTTTGTGGTTTCCGTTTATTCTTTGGGGTTTGGGGTTTGGGGTTTGGGGTTTATCAGTGCGGGCTTGGGTTTTAGGCTTATGGTTTGCCTTGGGGGTTTGGAGTTTGGGTTGCGGGATCAGTGTTTGTGGTCAGGGTTTCCCGTGTTTCCTTGGGTTAAGAATTTGCCATGTTTGCCGAACAATCACTCTTATTTTAGTCCATCCATGCTTCTTGCATTCGGCAGTTTTTCATCACATATTCATCCCACATTGCATGCATGGAGCACGACATCTTTAGTCCCTGGGCGCCTACATGAATTTCCATTTGAAAGTGTTTGCGTCCACGGCAATAGGCCCTGTATTACCTCGGTTGTAGGCTCCGCCTTTTTAATCTGCTCACGCTTACAATGTGCTCATGTTTAAGGGATTCTGCTCACGATTAGTGTGCTCACGTGAGCTGCTCACACGGTAGCTACCCTCGCAGCAGACAGATAGGTAGACAGACAGACAGACAGATACACAAACAAATGGTAGGACTTCAGTGGTTGCTTCTTTTCTGCTTTTCAATTTCCTTGAGCTTAGAGGGGTGAAGATTAAGCTGGCGTCAATGCCATCTTAATCCAGAGCCATTCAGACATACCATTGCAATGACTCTCTGTGATGTGGTTGAGCAAATTCACTCAATGGAGATGGAACATAGGATGCAACATAGGAAGGTCACAGAAAGGGGTGCGACCGATCGTGGTCACTTTTATTAGTAGAGTCAATGTATGTGCCAACCTTGGATACCTGGGGAAGGGCAAGCAAGTCCATGCTCATCTCATCAAAGCAGGAATTGCATCATACATCAGACAATATCACCTTTATTCCACTCTACTTTCATCCAGATTTTTATCATATCACATTCATCTATCATTCATCCACTCACCAATCTTATTGCCATGCCTTAGCCACACTCCAGGAATACTAAGCTCCCATTTTCGGCGGTTAAGCCCCGCGGCAATAGGGCTTCTAGGAGTTGATGGACCGCGGTAATAGGCCCAACCCTAAATTCTAATTCCAAGGAACATGAGCAGAATTCTGCTTACAGTATTTTTTGCTCACATGAGCTGCTCACAATCAAGCACACCCCCAAATCTGCCAGCCAAAAAAGCAAGATGTCTGGGGGTTTTGGATCCGGGCACTCAAATTCAGGCCCTGCTAGGGAAATGGCTTCCACACTTCATGGGTCCTGAAGGAGGTTGGTGGAAACTGTTAATTATCGCTAACATATTTGCCAACTCTCCTCTTCAATCTACCTCATGGGCCCCATCACTCGTTGGATTACTCAAGGATTCAACCACAAGGTGGTGGGATCTCCCCTCTGGACCTCCATTTGGAGAGCATGGAATAGGTTCAGGCCTTTTTTAATCAAGCAAGTGCCTACCAACTTCCATGAAACCCTGAGACAATAGCTCTTTCTCAACTCGGCCCACCCAACCTAGACGGAGAAAGGGCAGGCCAAAAGGTGGGCGGCATGGGAGACTAGGGGAATTAGCAAGGTTAGGGACCTCTGGATTAGCACGCCCATTTCTCTCCAAGATGCTCTAGGATCCTGAAGGCTGACTACCGGAATTGACTTGGTCCTCGGTTCGGTCCCAGACCCATGGAGAACTCTGCTGGCTGCAGGTGATCTCTGTAAGGCCCACCCAATGGGTAATGTTCGAAGATAGAGAATTCCAAATCCTTTATGTCCCTGCAATGCATAATGGAATGCTCAAAGGTTACAGGTTCCTCGCTGACCCCTTCTCGGGCATGCTATCTCTATTGAGTCCTCACGAAGCCCTTACCCCCTCTGCGCGGGCAAGACCAGCTTGTATCTGCCAATGGAATTCTGATTCAAAAGACTTCAACCCTCTGCATCCATTAGGGACCCCCGTCGCAGCTTGGGTAGCAAAAGAGAGGTTTGCCTAGATTGGGGGCCAAGAGAGCTCTGCAAAATCTGCAGATAGACCCGGCTGAGTGGCTTTGGAAATTCGGAACCTCCCCCCAACCCTTCTTTGCTTACTCTGCTAAAAAGGCTTACAGGGCGCTTAACAAAACCCAGCCTCTCTATGCCAAATGGAACGCCAGATGGGGGCACGCTTGTTTTGTTATGGAAAACTGGAACAATATTTGGAGATTGATCTGGGACGAGACAAAACCAGCAAAGCTCAGTGCTTTTCTCTGGCAGATAGCCAACAGGGTGTTGAAGGTGGGGCAATTTGTAGGATTCCAAGACGCTCTCCTATGAAGATGCTGCTCAATAGATACAATTGAAAGTTTGGAACACTTCCTTATTTACTGCCTATCCCCAATGGCAATCTGGCACCTGGTCTTGGCCTTCTATCGCCCTTGGGGAACTCCCTCTCTGGGACCCATTACCTTGCTTTTCAATTGCAATCAGAATGACAAATCCAGAGCCTCTGACTGTCCAGTTTATGAAACTTTGAGATCGGCAACTCTATGGCACTTGTGGAAAGCCAGATACAGATGGATATTAGACTCACACAATACCTCGGCCACCGCCATCCTTACTCAAGTGTTTTTTGACCTGACGGTTGTTGCCACACTCGCTTGGGCAAAAATGTGTGCAGAAATCGCCAGGAAGCCTCAACGGCAGTTTACCCTCCTCGCCACATTCCAGGCGACCTGGGGAAGGGACGGACTCATTTGTAGATGCACTGATGCAAGCTCATGCGATTGGCCTCGAGGAATTCCCGACCCACGGCAGCATCACTAGTCCCTCATCTTCGGCATCTCCAGAATTTGACAAGTCCGACATCAACTGGAAGCATGTGAAGGTGGCATCACGAGCTCGGCTGCAATTCCATAGATAGATGCTTTGCCGATCTGCTGTTCTCACCTTTAAAGCCTCTGTTCATACTAGTTCTGGGGCAATCTGCCTATCACCCTAGTGATGCTTGTTTCACCAGATCCTCCTCGTTGTACACCCTCGGTCTCTTCCCAATAGCTCACAAATCAGGCCCCTTAATGACAGTGCTGGGAAACAGCCCAAGCCGAAAGCCGGTATTGACTTCTACCAAGCATCTACAAACGTGCGAGGGAAGCGGAAGTTCTGTCCGAGGGACAGAGTGACGGCGCCCGTTGAAACAGGGGGCGGGGATAGGAACGCGGAACGGTTAAGTGCGGGCGAGGTGAGACCCGACCCGGCGGGTGGGCGGGCCGACCCTGCCATGGCTGTCACATAAGCGCTGCGCGTGAATGCAGACGGTGCAGATGGGCTCTTGGGTTGCGGAGAATTGCACGAGAATTTGATTGTGCGAGAGATGAGTTCTAGGTTGCGATATTGCGATGGGATGGCCTGATTGCAGGTCTACAGGGGTATTGTGTTTTTGCCTTATTGAAGGGGCTCGGTGAGAAAGGTTGTGGTGCAGGGGGAGAGAAATTTGGCAGTCGCCATGGTGCGCGTGACGCTCCCTTTGTTGATGGTGGTGGCTTTTGCTCTGTTTGTCGCTACGTACAACACCGTGACAATGGTTAGTAACTATCGATTGAAAGGCGACGCGTCGGAGTTGGAGGCTGTTGATGAGCTTGATGATGCTGGAGGCTTCTTTGACCCTCTCATTAAAATGCCTCTGGAGGAGAAGAAGGGGCCGAAGAGGTTGTTTCATACTGCGGTTACTGCGAACGATTCCCCTTACAACCGATGGCAGTGTCGCATTATGTACTACTGGTTCAAGAAGTTCAAAGATCAACCAGGGTCGGAGATGGGGGGCTTCACACGCGTGATGCATTCTGGGAAGCCAGATGATGTTATGGACGAGGTCCCCACATTTATTGTGGATCCCCTACCGGAAGGGGAAGATCGGGTATGTTAGCTGAACACACTCATAGCAATGAGGAAGGGTTATCGACTTCGAGCTGGAATCTCCCACTAGACCACCAATTAGGTTTTGCAAGGGAGCTCATAAGGTGTACGCTTCAACCTAAGCCCTGGAGTAGCAATCACACCGTGAACAATCCACTAACAATCCAGACCCGCTGCACTCGTCAAATCTCTTTGCGTTTCAGAAAACGCCGTAAGAACTCAGGATTGAGCACCTATGTGAGCTCAGCACCACCCGAATCTCAAGATTGCGGTAGTTGCACTGGGTGTGTTGGAGAGTGGTATGAGACGGTTTTTGTGGTGATGATGCTGAACTAAGACCTGGTGTCTAGGTCTTACAAAGGCATGTGATCGCCACACGTGACTGTACGTGATATTCTTGATGTTGGAAACTTTTGCAATCGAATTTGACAAAGTTTTGGAAGGAGACCAATGTGACCGGCAGCAGCAACCTATTCTGTAGTGCACCTCGCTTTGGCACTTCTTATAGTACAGGAGCTTAAAGTGTTAGGTTTGTCTAGCCAGGAAAAGGATGCGGTGGTCTGCTTTTAGTGTTTGCATGAATTCTACCCAAACCAACTCTTGCATGTTCTAGAAAGCAGGATAACTAATCCATGTGAGTTGGTCGAGTGTGCAGGGTTACATTGTTTTAAACCGACCTTGGGCATTCGTACAATGGCTTCAAAGGGCCAACATTGAAGAAGAGTATGTGCACAAGAATGTTAGGTGAAAGTAGGGAGAGAGAGACAGAAAGAATGTACTCATAAGACGTTGTGTGCCATAGCCTCGTGGCCATAGAGAGAATGTACTCATAAGATGCTGTTTGCCGTAGCCTTGTGGCCATTGAGATTACAATAAAACTCTCCTCTACAGCCAACACGTTATGACACACGTAAGTTCCTCATAGTGTCAACTCTCTTTGTGTTGCCATACTAAGCAGCCCATCACAGTGTTGAAGGAGTCTGAATGGATACCTTGCTTGTAGCCATAGTGTAGTCAGCTCCTTCAGCTCTTGCCTGCTCCTCTTCCAAATGAGAGTGGCCAAAATAACTAGCCATATAGGGCAATAGCTTTAGGTTAATACCTCATTAGGTTGAGTCACCCTAGTGAGTCATCCCGCTACCCATTTCCCAGTTCCGTTCCAGACAAAAAAATCTGAACAGAATAACGGGATCAGGCAAAATGCTGTCTATAAAGATCTTAGCAACATTCAAGGAAAGAGAGAAAAAAAAATTCTCAAGCCTCTCATTTTCAGGTTTCCTAATGTATTAGTTTGCCATCTTGTATGTCGTGTATGTTCAAGGATGGAGAAAGAGCCAGAGGGCTCAGGCAGTTCTTGAGTGTTGTTACAAAGAACGTATCCACATCCAAGGAGAGAGAGAGAGAGATGTATTGTTTTTCTCTCTCAAAGGCTCGCTACAGTTATGCAGCTCTTTTTGTAGGAGATACCCAACACCTGACTTGCGTCACTGGTTTCACTTACAAGGATATGCTGCTTAGCTGGAGAGGGGGAGATAGACAAAGTTTACAGGCAATTGAGTATATTGGTGGTCCACTCTCATGAAGTAACTTTTCAGCTTTGGAGTTCACCATGGCAGTTACTTGACCAGGCAGTCTGGGAGCAATGAAATGCATAGTTAAAATGTTTTCCTTTTACGTTCTGCAAATTGTAAGGTTGGAAAAGTGGGGTTGGGGTTTCCCAGATACATAATGATGGCGGAGCCAGATCATGTGTTCATAAGGCCACTGCCTAACCTGGCCACTGAACAGATGCCAGCTGCCTTTTCTTTCTTCTACATTGTTCCAAAGGAGAATGAAGATGTTTTGCGGAAGTTCTACCCTAAAGAACTGGGGGAAATCACCAATATTGACCCCATTGGAAATTCCCCCGTCATCATTAAGAAGGTTAGTCTCTCTATCTATCCTTTGTTGTGTGAAATCTCCTCATGCAGGGCCAGGAGAGCAAGTTTCCCGTGGAGTTGAAAGTAGCAAGATTATTGCAAACCATTTTCCTACAGGGAGGTGGTTAAGGAATACATCATACAAACTACCCACTGCAGATGTGTTTTGTAAGGACTTGCGATGACACATGTTGGTGGGATATTGGGGGCTGAGCAGTCACAGCTGGAGAAAATAGCGCCCACATGGGCGAATGTTTCAATCAACATGAAAGATGATCCAGCTGCTGACAGCAAGTTTGGCTGGGTGTTGGAAATGTAAGACCTCTTTAAGTTTGGCCCTTCACTTGGAAATGTTTTTCTCAGGGATACAAGCTTTAGTTCCTATGGAAGATCAAGCAAAGGAACATTGTTAAGAAAGATATTAGGTGAAAAGCACATCTCTCTGTTTATTGCCCTGGGCTAATAACGGAATCGGTGGGTTGATTTTGGCTAGGTATGGATATGCAACTGCATCAGCCTTACACGGTGTACAACACATTTTGCGCAAGGATTTCATGCTTCAGGTGCATATTATGCTTGTTAATTCTTGTTCGGTTCTTACATTTTGACTATTTGCTGCTCCAGGGTGCTTTGAGAAGTCAATCTTACTACTGTTCTGGAGTAGTTTCTCTAAAAATTGGTACAAGTTGACCTGTTATCTCGTTGGAAATTAGTGAATGACCTGAATATCCAGGCTGAAACACTATAGAGATAATTGGAGGAGCCATAGCCTTGATCAGGAGTCTTACACCAAACATAACGATGCACTTCAATCCTACAAAAGGAGCAAGGGGACCCTGCACATTCACAGTCTGACGAAGCCATCATCCCACAGAATACCTCAAATAGGCAGAATGCTGGATAGCTGGGAACCAAATTACTTGGAATACCTTTTGTAACTGAGTCATGATTGGAGATTCATTTTGGATTGATGTGGCAAACAACAACTTGTGCTTGCAGCCTCCATGGGACACTGAGCTAGGAGACAAGTACATTATTCATTACACATATGGATGTGACTACAACATGAAGGTAATGGAATTTTCATATCAATGCCATTGGTGATGTGCCAGAAAAGACGCAGTGATTGTACTTGAAACCTAATGCTAGAATGTAACAGGGGGTGCTGACATATGGCAAAATTGGGGAATGGCGCTTTGACAAGCGGTCTTACACAATGGGAGCTCCCCCGAGGAATTTGCCCATGCCGCCTCCGGGTGTGCCTGAGACGGTGGTATGTAATTGTCTCCTCCGCTAATCCTGAACTGTAGTACCCAGAGAGGTCTGCAGTGTGCAGCCTTATAATGTGTGGGTCAGCTGGAGGGGAAAAACAGAGAAGAAAGAGGAAGAGTGCTTCAACCTTTTTGATGTCACCTTGCCATTGGTTTCACATGCTAAGTTGCCCATTTTGCCACTGGTTGCAGGTGACGTTGGTGAAGATGGTCAATGAGGCAACGGCAAACATACCGAACTGGATAGCAGGCCAATAGAGTATGATCTCCACTTAACTGAATTATCAGTCCTTAGGTATGTTGTGGACTCTTGTCCGTCTTTCAGTCTGTGTCCTAGAGGTCCTCTGGACCTCCTGTGGATGCAATATCCCCTTTTTCTCTCTCTCTATTCCCTATCTGCAATATAGGGAATGTCAATGGCCACAAGGCTACGGCAAACCTCAAGGGTCTACCCAATCTCGGCCCTAGACTGAAATTTAAACTCAGGGCAGGAAGCCTATCTATGAACAGCAAACAGAAGCAGAGAGGAAAGGGAGAGTGCAATTGCCCGTTGTGTGGGCAACCTGAAGACAATATTCATTTCCTGATTCACTGTCCGGGGTTCTCTCACCAGAGAGATGCTCTCCTCAAATCTATCAAGGGAATTGTTCCTGTACCTCTGTTTACCAACTTTGAAAGTCTCGAGGCTGAGCCAAAAGCCCAGGCCCTTCTGGGGCCTAGTTATTGGGCAAACCACACACAGCAGATTGATGCTTGTGTGAAGGGATTTCTAGAGGATATCTGGAAAACCCGGATCAATGCTTTATACCAAGGTAAGTCTTACTACCAACGTCAGCCCCTGACAGAGGTAGGTTCTGTCCCTTTGTGTTCCGCTCAAACTGGGCGCGGGGTCAATGGCCACAAGGCCACGGCAAACAACGTCTTACGAGTACATTCTATTCCCTACCTACCCCTCACTGGGCCCACTGTTCCCAGCCAAAAGGCTAGGACAACTGAAGTCTAATAGTTATATCTGTCTGTGTGAGTCATGCCACACCGTCATTGTTTTTCACTCACAAGGTTTCATTTGTACTGTGCAGCGGGTTTACAAGCATTCGGCCAACAGCCAGCAGCAATCCAGACTGGGTGTTCTCACAAAACCTCTTGAAAAAGGAAAGCCCCTTCTGTTGGCATTATTTTCCTTTTCCTCAAAACATGGTTGGTATCATAGGTTACTTCTTGTGACTGCTGGGTACTCTCTAGGTATTGATTCTCTCTCTCTGTATCTCTAAGCCCCCCAGCACCATGCAAAGTGGTCCTGCCAAAGGGGCCTTAGGGAAGAGGTAAAGGAGGGAACATGTAAATTTAGCTGGTGATGGAGGTGCCAAGAGCCAATGGTCAATTTTTCAGCTGTTCGGTTGGGGCTCAAATAAACACAGTTAGGCAGGGCATGATTCTCGGCAGTTTTTAAGGTCATCACATCAGAATAATATCTGTTTGTGATGATACCTGCATGGTGTCATCATATGTAGGTCGTCAAGATGTCCACCCAGAGCTGCCGAATGACCAATGTCACAACTTAAAGTGTACTAGTTTGTCACTAGTGTCTCTCAACAGAGGTTTCTCAACCCGAGATCCAATGTACAGTCCTTGTTTTTGCGGGATTTTGATATTTCTGTAGTAATACCTCTTAGAATGTGTTGGCACGCATGACAAGAAGTTAGCTCATGCCACTCTCTGTTGAGTGTTTCCAGGCAGGAACAGATTCAAGAGAGAATAGTCAGCCTGATGACACAATCTGCTCCATTGGATCCCCAGAAGGTAAAGCAATGGCTTTCTATGTAGTGGTAGTTGCTAACGATTTTTGGCCTCACATCGGAGCAACATACCATCAACCGGGGAACTTCAGGAGGTATTGAGAAGTCCTGAGGGCAGCCATTTTTATTGGCAGAAGCCAATCATATGGGTGTGATCTCTGCCCAAAGGTGCAAACAGATTCTGATTTTGCTTAATTTTCTGTTATACATTAGTCAACTTGGCATACTGTTGTCAAATATATTGATAAACAAATGTCTTGATACAACTATTGCGGTGATTTTAGCTTCACAAATTTTGCATTCAAAACTGTCATTATTATGTTCCAAGAGAGTTTGTCTGATGCAACTAACTTCGAGGGTACAATCTGTGGGCACCTGACTTTTGTTCTCCTAGGAAATCTTGTTGAGTTAATTGCATGAGGTTGCATAATGCTGACAGAAGTTTGGCAGGGTGTTGGAAATGTTAATACTTGCTTTTCACTCGGAAATGTATGGCATGAATGCTTTCTAGTGCCCACTCAGCGACCAGCACATACATCACTGAGTTGCCACTAGCTATGTAGGGGAGTAGAATACACTCTTGTCAAGGGATGCAGTTCTCTCCTTGCTAAAGAGAAGGCCAAATGCAAGAATCTGAAACAAATGGCGACAGGTACAATCTGAAGGCTTCTTGGAAAAAAAAGGGCAACAATCTAGAACTATTTTGTTCCACAGCCAAAAGCCCGAACAGGCTCGAAATTGAACTTCTCAAATGAAGTTGATGGATCATTAAATAAGGAGCAATACTTTCTAACCTGAAGAACAGACGAAATCAGGATGGCAGACCCTCACTGCTACACAAGAACCAAGGGTCTGAGAACCAGCCCAGCCACTGAAGGTGGTAGCAGTAGAAACCAGAGCAGTTTTAAAAGGAGAGTCCTTAACCTTCCCTCTGGAAAGAATGCGAAGGCAGACAGGCACCCTCAGAAACCAACAAGCCACTCCAGAGCCAAAGCCCGAACACGCTTTCAATAGGGCATAAACCGAAGGATGGGTGGGATCATCACTCCTCCACATGCACCACAGGCATGTTGACACTTCCCCTTCACCGAATGGAGAGTGGTTCCAACAAAAGATGCCAAAACATTCTCTCCATAAAAATCAGCAAACCTCCTAGGACACAATTAAAATCAAGTGGGATAGGGGCTCCGAACTTGACACCAGTGTGATTGAAGCCCCCCACCTCATAACTGTTGTTATGCATAGATCACGCAATACTTGAGGATTTCCACAACATCCCCATCCCAAATTTAGTGCTTTCTTTAATTAACTTCAAGGAAATACCCTGCCTTAGCAAATTAGTTACACACCTGTTTTTCTTTGAGATGCCAATGTTGAGTAGAAGGCTAGTGCAGCCGGAGCCTAAGCTTGTTAAATAGCATACCATACTATATGATGTCCTTCTATGTAATATTCTGCTCTTTCTTCTCACAAGTCAGGGATATAGGTGATCAAACAACTAGACCTGTGCAAAGATTATTTACATGCCCATCACCCTCATGCAAAGGTGAGTTGAGCTCTCTGGTTTGAGTCGGGAAAGTAAAGACCCAGACAACAAAGAAACCTTATAATTTCAATCGCTGATGAAGTGTTATCGATGCCCCAACTGGATTGTCCAAGATCGCAGGGCCTCCACTACAGCCTTCACGCCCTCCCTCGTGGCACTGTCAATGAGGTTCCCATCCTTATCAAACTTATTAGGGGGCTCAAATGCTCGCACATAGAGCTCTGGTTTGTTAATAAAATACAGGTCGATGTATGAAGCAGTGCCAATTTGACGGAGATGAGAGCTTGCTCTTCCCCCACCGAAACCACCTCCAGCACTAATGACCGCCGCTGGCTTGTTTGACCACACATTTGGAAACCGTGAGCCCCAGTCTATGGCATTCTTGAGCGCAGCTGGAAAGAGAGAGCGGGACATGTTAGTAGATAATGAAAAGGAAACAAGACACGTGCGATTCCTATGAAATTAGAAACTTCTTCAGTATCTGCCTGCCAAGAAGTTAGTAGCTTCAAATATACTGTGATTCGTATTAGTGCATGGATAGTAGTGTCACTTCCTGATGTTATGCGAAAAAGTGCAGAGAAGCCAAGGCAAGAATGGCACAGCCTGGGCTGAATTACTAGGACATCTTTTACCATTTAAAAAAATGCATTCTAAACGCGATGGTTTGGGACCAGCATCCGTTGTTACCAATGTGTCTGAAAGAGAGACATGACTCTGAAACATGTCTTTGCCAACAGACCTTTACCTCCAAGCAGGAAGAGTAGCAAATGGTCAAGTGAAGCGCAGAGAGTACTCACGAGTGATGGAACCATTGTATTCAGGACAGGCAAATAGGACACTTGTTGCTTTCTGCACTTTTGACCTGAAGGCCGTCACTGGCTCGGGGTATCGGTTATCCACCTCTAGATCCGTGTTCACGAAGGGCAGATTACCAATCTCGATAATCTCGACCTCCACATCCGTCAAGTGGTCTCTTGCGATCTCCTGTGCTGCATTGAGTTGGAAAGACATCAGTGAGAGTCCAGACCAATAAGCAAAGCATCGCCAGTAAATTGATATTGCCTTCAAAATTCATTCGTTAACAACCTGCACGCAGGAGGCCTTTGTTGAAGGACGCCTTCCGAAGAGATCCCGAAATCAGAGCGAACTTCATCATCTTGGCAGGTAGGGGTAAACCGCGTCTCTCGCCTACACAGCCGCCTCGAGAATGGATCCAACACCAAATCTAACTACCACAACATCACGCTTGCCGAGAGAAACAACGCCACCACTCCTTCCAGCATTCCGGATCACCCACACTTCAAGTTCACGCCGTTGCCGAGTCACGCAGCGAGGCTCTAACAACAAATGTCCCTCCTATTTAGACCCCTGTTTCTCCTCGGAAAAAATATGCCGCCTCCCTATTCAAGCTACTATTTACACCAACTCCAACTTGCAGCAGACACTGCCACAGTCCATTCCCGGCTGTCACTCATCTTGCCACTTCCATCCTTAAATGCAAAGATGACGCAAACACACAAATTTAGTCCCCTCATATATCTCCATCCATCGCGGTCATACTTTTGTCACAGACCTAATACAAGATCAGACAAATTGAGTAATGACTCCAGAAAGGGACCGAAACACTGCGTCCCTCAAGAATTTTGCTACTTGCTTCTATCAGTCATGGCAAGTGTGCGATCAAGTAAGATAAGATTATGGCATTGCTCCTCCGCACTCCTCGTCTCCATCCTCTTGTCTGCGAGGCACATGCAAAACTGCGCAAGCATGATGAAACCCCACATCCCCACCCACCATCCACGGGAATGATTTGCATCCATGATGCCTCATCGGTGTTGGTTTTGGTATGAGGACGGGAGCAGGTACCTCCTGCGAGTCTCAGCAGATGCACCTCCATCTCCATCTCCGTCCTTGATCTTATTAGCACTTGTTCTGCATGATCAGTTCACATCTCTGTTCACAAACAGCCACCCTGTTGCACCGCACTTGTTTAGGGGAAATATACTTGCACCACTGCAATGATCATTTGAACAAATATGTAGAAAAGTTTCATTGGGGCCTGATTCTAGAGTGGTCCAGGAATTACTGTGTCCCAGGAATTAGAGTGTGGCGCCTATGTAGGAAGGCCACGTGTATTAAGGAATGAGTTGAGGGGGTCCAAAAGAGAAGGGAAGAATTGGCTAAATTTAGAATAGGGAGTCTTGTAAGCTTGACATGTGTCCAGCGCCTTCTAGAAGCGTCCGAGGGTCGGTGGGCTTCTAGAAGGGTCCCACCGCCCTGAGAGGGTATATAAGGGAGGCCCCCCCCCCCCCTCTTACTACCTACTAACTTACTACTTACTAAATTAATAAATAGTGGGCTCTACGTTCGGCTTCCAAAATAGTCGAGAGACCTGAGTCCTCATTTTCGTGAGGGAGATGGATGCCATCCATCAACTTGTGAGCATGATTAGTTGTTGACATAAAATCATCAGAAGTGAGGACTGCCACTTTCATCTGCAACTGAAGCACTAGGTACAAGAAGTTGTGCCACTCACTTCTGCAAAACTGCTTCTGTTACTAGCGGCGTGCTCTCTCCCCCTCCATCCCACCTCCCCCCCCCCTCCTCTCTCTCTCTCTCTCTCTCTCTCTCTCACATATTATGTACAAAGATTCTACATCACTCAGTTAACAATTTGGGCAATCCGGGCAGCTTCAAGAATGTATATTGGTGATGCGGCCTACAAAATGTGGCAATGATAATGGTAATTTTTTTTTCTCTTTTTATGGGCAGTCCGGGCAGGTTCCAAAATAATTACGTTGATGATGTGGCATACGAAACGTGGTGACAATGATGTGGCACAAGGACACCATTCTTGCTCGACCCTAAAACTAGTCTCCAACCTTTAGGCGAGACTAGAATTTAAAAAGCTCGCAGTTAGATCTGTCTTTGAGTATTAACTAATAGTATTTATATTTTTTAAAAATAAGATGCATGCTCCTAGTCTTTATCAAAATTTATTACACTAAATCTATGATATTGCAGCATAGAATTACATACTCCAACTTTCTCCCACATTGAACACCAATGAAATATAAATGGGAAAAGCTAAAAAAAACCTTTGAAAATATAAGCAATTGTGTTTTAGGGATTGACTATATAAGATCCAAAAAGCAAATAATATTTTACAACCCTTGACTATTCAACAAAAGTCACGAATTAAAAACTTGCAATATTCCATAGATGGTCTTGAACTTCAAGTTGACAAACTTTATTATCACAGTGCTCTTGATATTGTCAATTGATGTCTCAATCACCATTTATTTTCATTTGGAAAATCCACGGAGGAAATGAACAATTATGATATGATAATGTGTTTTGACCATTATACAATACGTATAATAGTAATATATTGTTAATTTAAGATCAATGCACAATCAAAATTATGCTCAAACTGTGACACAATTTTTTTGCTATTATCAACAAGTCTTTGAGTCTTTGTTGTTATTTTACAATTAACTATGACACATTCATTTCTTCTTTCCTTTCTTTCCTTTGGCTTCAGCCTTTCCCTTTCCTTTTTCATCCTCCTTTCCTTTCTTTCCCTTTGAAGGCATTTCCTTCACCGGAGGAAGTTCCTGCACATCCAATCATCTTGTTATTGTGTCAAATTGAACTATCAATCTATTTTATTCATAATTCTTCTCAAAATTGCCAAAGATCCAATAATGTCAAAGATTAAGCAACAAATTGTATTGCGTTTCCGGTGAGCTCCAGAATTACTCTGAATCATTTGGCAAAAATGATAATTGATCAGCTGCAACAGTTTAACGACAAATTTAAATGGGTGGAGCCTCTCACCAAAGCGTATTTGTCAAAAATAAAATTATTGCAATCGTCTTACCTTGACACAGACATAAATATAATGCAAGTCAGGATCATCGAGATTGAATTGAGGTCCAAGTGTGAAATCCTCATTCATATACACTGGGTCGGTTAACTTTCTTGAAGTACTCACTTTGGCCTTTGCAGAGCCAGGTCTAGCTGCACCCAACCACAAGGATTAGTTTGCAATATACCTTCTTTATAAGTTATAAGACACCTTGCCCACCTCCAAAAAGGGGTAGTTGGAATGTGACATGGGCTAGAGCTTGGTTATGGCAGCAAAATTCAGTTTTTCTCTCTATTTGACAGATATTCAAATCCTTTACTGTTGATTTAAGTTGAAAACCAATTGTGAGACTTATAAAACCTGTAAAGTCAAAGTATCTTTCCACATATTACCTATCAATATATGATCATTCGAAAGAAAGTCATTTAAAGATTTACAATTTATTATTCAAAGAAAAAACACAATAATTATTATTTCAATGCGACTGTAGAGATTCAACATAAAAATAATAGTAAAATATTTATTTCCAATAACTCTCAATTCGACAAAAATGTTATACTAACCAAATTGAGAATGTTAGAAAGCTAGAAAATATGTGAGATATGTGAGTGCTTAATTCTCCAAGTGATAAAAATATTCTAATTATATGAGGCCTAAAAATGAAGTACCTCCATATCCTACAAATTGGAAATTCTTATTATCAGCTTTTACACATATTGTACATGCATACAATGTTTGTCATTTTATGGATATCTCTAACAAACTAGTGCAATGAGATTATCATGAAGTAAAGTATGATGCCTCTTGAAGGCAGTGTAAGTTATGGTGTCATTTGACTATTGCCTTCCAGCAGGAAAATGGACACCTTGGTGACACCAATTGGTGTATTGTACCCACAACCACTTCCGAGGTGGTATGTGTCCATTAAGAGTGGGCTACAACTTGGTTGTTGAGATTATAATATAATAACCTCAATATGAGATAATTACGTACGAAGAACATAAAGAATAATGTTCCATCGAAACTCTGAAGTCTTCAAGTGAGGAATACGCACGCGGGGATCTCCATATGTAACCTATTTGTAAACAAGTCATTAGTCTTATAATTGTCTAGTCAATTAAACTGTAATTTTGAGCAAAAATAAAATAAATTTCAATGGACATCTCAATTTTTAGTAAAGACCACCACCTAACGTGAAATATACTCTAGAGCATGTAAGTCTTTTCCATCATAGAGCGGTGTCTGCCACAATTACACAATATATAGTTACCAAACGGAAGTGGGATTGGACACATATAGGGTTGACTAATTGAGTAAAATTTTGAAAGAGAAGTTGTTTTTTGCTCTCCCGCATCGTTTTGAGTGTAATTAGTGTCTCCCAAACCAGGTATAGGCTTCAGGATTGACAAATGATTTGACACGGTCTATTTCTTCCAGGGAGGCTTATGACCACCAATGGAGACTATGTTGTGCATGCAAAATAGATTGATAGTTAATATTGTGTTGCTAGTAATCAACTCCCAATAGTAGTATATGTCTAGATCACAATATATTATATTATATTGACATTCAATATGGGTATAAAAGTAGACAATTCTTGTATCAAATTTCTACCGCATTTACAAAAAACTCAATCACGTAGCACTATATATATAGTAGATTTTTGCCGAAGCAAATGTAACCTATGATATCAGTACACCCGGCCTTCCGATGGGACAGTAACACTTTTATGACAGCCAACAAATTTTGGGGTTTGTGTATCAATATATGAATAAAGACGTTTGTTTTGTTTTGTTTTGTTTTGTAGCGTCGTTGAGATCTCCCAAACCGCGGGGCCAGCCCCGGTGCTTGGTGCCGTTGGAAAGCCCTCGATGAGGAGGGGTGCACCGGCTTGGTCTCATGATTTTTGGACCGGCGATGTGGGAGATATGGAATTTCAAGTGCTTTGGGTCGCTGGAAATTCGAAAAAAATAGCAAAGTGGGCTTTCCTGGAGCTATGATTGGCCCATCATGTGGCAGATTTGGAAATTCAAGTGCTTTTTGTCGCTGAAAATTCCCAAAAATAGCAAAGTGGATATATCAATATATGAAGCCTCGACAAGGGAGATTGCAAAAATAGCAAAGTGGGCTTTGGGATTGCACTTGGACTTAGATGACATTGGACATCGGAGGTCGCACTTGGGCCTCTACATGGGAGAAGCACTTGGATACATAGGAGATTGCACTTGGGCTTAGATTTCAATTCTTCACACACGGGCATCGACATAGGAGATGTACTTGGATACATAGGGATTGCACTGGGCCTTGATGATACTGGACACTTGGGCCAACGGCACAGACTACCCTAGCAAAGTGGGCTTTCCTAGAGCAATGATTGGCCCTTCACGTGGGAAATTTGGAATTTCCGAGTACTTTTGGTCGTTGGAAATTCGCAAAAAAATAGCAAATTGGGCCTGGACAATGGTTGGAGCCTCGACAGGAGAGATATCAAGGGAAAGGTCTCCGGTTCAAATCTGGTCGTAGGCTTTGGGGAAAAAAAATGCATTTGGACTTAGATGACATTGGATATATTACTACTCAATAAATTCATGGAAAAAAAATAATCAAGCCTTGACATGGGAGACATACTTGGATACATAGGAGATTGCACACTAGGCTTAGATGGGCCTCGACATGGGAGACGCACATCAGAGATGCCCTTGGATACATAGGAGATTGCACTTGGGCTTAGTGGACACTTGGGCCTCTACATGGAAGATGCACTTGGATACATAGAAGATTGCACTTGGGCTTAGATGGGCCTCGACATAGGAGATGCACTGGGATACATAGGAAATTGCACTTGGTCTGGGATTTCAATTCTTCAGACATGGGCCAATGACACAGGCTACCCTAGAGGTCGCACTTGGGCCTCAACATATGAGACACACTTGGATACATAGGAGATCTTGCACTTGGGCTTAGATGACACTGGACACTTGGGCCAACCGCACACTAGGCTATCCTAGAGGTCGCATTTGAGCCTCGACATAGGGGACGCACTTGGATGAATATAAGGGGATTGCACTTGGACTTAGATGACACTGGACACTTGGGCCAACGGCACAGGCTACCCTAGATTAATCAAGACGTTTGTTTTGTTTTGTTTTGTAGCATCGTTGAGATCTCCCAAACCGCGGGCCTGGTGCTTAGTGCCGTTGGAAAGCCCTCAATGAGGAGGGGTGCACCGGCTTGGTCTCATGATTTTTGGACCGGCGGTGTGGGAGATATGGAATTTCAAGTGCTTTGGGTCGCTGGAAATTCAAAAATAAAATAGCAAAGTGGGCTTTCCTGGAGCTATGATTGGCCCATCATGTGGCAAATTTGGAATTTCAAGTGCTTTTGGTCGCTGAAAATTCCCAAAAATAGCTTGAAAGTGGGATTTCCTGGAACAACGATTGGAGCTTCGACGAGCCTCGACGGGAGATACATTGATATATTAGTACTCAATAAATTCATGGAAAAGAATAAATGAGGCCTTTGACATGGGAGACGTACTTGGATACATAGGAGATTTTAAATGACATCGGACACTTGGGCCTCTACATGGGAAATGCACTTGGATACATGAATAGAAGATTGCATTTGGGCTTAGATGGGCCTCGACATAGCGGAGACGCACTTGGACACATAGGAAATTGCACTTGGTCTTAGGTTTCAATTCTTCACACATGGGCCAACGGCATAGGCTACACTAGAGGTCGCACTTGGGCCTCAACATAGGAGACGCACTTGGATACATAGGAAATTGCACTTGGTCTTAGGTTTCAGTTCTTCACACATGGGCCAACGGCATAGGCTACACTAGAGGTCGCACTTGGGCCTCGACATAGGAGACGCACTGGGATACATAGAAGATCTTACACTTGGGCTTAGATGACACTCGACACTTGGGCCAATGGCACAAGCTACCCTAGAGGTCGCATTTGGGCATCAACATAGGAGACGCACTTGGATACATAGGGGATTGCACTTGGACTTAGATGACACTCGACACTTGGGCCAACGGCACAGGCTACCCTGGAGGTCATACTTGGGCCTAGACATAGGATACGCACTTGAATGCATAGGAGATTGCACTTGGGCTTACATGACCCTGGACACTTGCGCCAACGGCACAGGCTACCCTAGTCAATATATGAAGGAAGCTAGTTTGTTTGTTTTGTTTTTGTCACGTTGAGATGTCCCAAACCGCGAGGCCCAAGCCCTGGTGCTTGGTACCGTTGGAAAGCCCTTGATGAGGAGGGGTGCACCGACTTGGTATGATGATTTTTGGACATGCGGTGTGGGAGATATGGAATTTCAAGTACATTCGGTCGATGGAAATTTGTGAAAAATAGCAAAGTGGGCTTTCCTGGGGCAACGATTGGAGCCTTGACGGGAGATATATCAATAATGATTGGATATATTGCTACTCAATAATTCATGGAAAAAATAAATTGGGCCTTGACATTGGAGACGTACTTGGATACATAGGAGATTGCACTTGGGCTTAGATGAAGTTGTACACTTGGGCCTCTACATGGGAGATGCACTTGGATACATGAATAGAAGATCTTATACTTGGACTTAGATGACACTGGACACTTGGACGAACGGCACAGGCTACCCTAGTCAATATATGAAGCAAGCCAGTTTGTTTTGTTTGTTTTGACACGTTGAGATGTCCCGAACTGCGGGGCCCCAGCCCTGGTGCTTGGTACCGTTGGAAAGCCCTGGATGAGGAGGGGTGCACCGACTTGGTCTCATAAATTTTGGACTGCGGTGTGGGAGATGTGGAATTTCAAGTACTTTTGGTCGCTGGAAATTCCCAAAAAATAGCAAAGTGGGCTTTCCTGGAGCAATGATTGGGCCCTTCATGTGGGAGATCTGGAATTTCAAGTACTTTTGGTCGTTGGAAATTCGTAAAAAATAGAAAAGTGGATATATCAATATATGAAGCCTCGACAGGGGAGATTGCAAAAATAGCAAACTAGGATTTGCTGGAACAATGACGTGGAGAGCTTCCAAATTGTAGGGTCTCTGCATACATATGGGATTGCACTTAGACTTAGATGACATTGGACACTGGAGGTCGCATTTGGGCCTCTACATGGGAGAAACACTTGGATACATAGAAGATTGCACTTGGGCTTAGATGACAGTGGACACTTGGGCCTCTACATGGGAGATGCACTTGGATACATAGAAGATTGCACTTGGCCTTAGATGGGCCTCTACATGGGAGATGCACTTGGATACATAAAAGATTGCACTTGGCCTTAGATGGGCCTCGACATAGGAGACGCACTGGGATACATAGGAAATTGCACTTGGTCTTAGATTTCAATTTTTCACACATGGGCCAACGGCACAGGCTACCCTAGAGGTCGCACTTGGGCCTCGACATAGGAGACGCACTTGGATACATAGGGGATTGCACTTGGACTTAGATGACACTCGACACTTGGGCCAACGGCAGAGGCTACCCTAGTATATATGTATGAGAGGAAGTTTTGTCCCCAATTATGCTAGTTTTGAGCCTCCACTACAGATGGCAGCCAAGTGCCGTCGTACAAGTGGTCGTGGGTTCAAAGCCACATAGGTGTATATTGGATCTGACCCATTATGGCCAACCTAGCTATAAAAGGGGAGTACCTGGGTCAACTAATTACTTAATGTGTGGACACTTGGGAACTTTGGAGTACTTGGGGAAGAGTTGGGCAACCGCATTGCCCCAGTTACTGCCATTAGAGCGTCCATCTTCCAAATGGAACGTAAAAGTTCTTCGGAATGAAATGATATCATAAGTTACACGTTTGCTTTTGCTTGAGTTTTTTTTAATTTTAATTTTAATATTATTGTTAGTTTTGTACCGATATACACATAAAACTATATTCATCCAATTTCCTATCACATCAAAACAATAATGTAAGTTAAAAAACATGGGGTACGTACCAAAACATATACACCTTCTGGTCTCAAAACTCTGGCACAAACCACATACATTTTTTCCATCCAATAGATAGTCCAGTGGTTAGAGCATAATACCATTTCTCTAGTGGTTGTGGGCTCAAAACCACATAAGCATTGTGTTGGATGTCATGAAGGTGTATACACCTTCCCATCGGAATGCAGTAGTCCTTGGGGATCAAGTGACATCATAAGTAATTACGCTTGCTTTGGCAAGAATCCATACTTATATTTTTTTCAATGTGTTAAAACTCATAAATTAATTAAAAGCTTATATAGCTCAAGACTTATAGGTTTCATATAGATAATTTTAGACATGTTTTGAAGTATTTTTGTAGTACATTTGTTTGTTAATTGGTTGAGCTACTAGAGATCAAAGTTAATGCTTAAACCCAATGTCATGTAGCGTAAAATCTATTAGAGAGATTCAACTTTAATCATTGGCTAAGACAAATAAGCTGCTCGAGATCAAAACATAATATTTTTGTTACATTTCACACTTCATTCCACAAATATTCAACAATTTTACTCCACCTTATATGAAAATTCCTATGTAGATATAGCCATACCGAGAATTATGATACGATATGAATGATTTATTATAACCCTCAAGATATATAATTAGTTTAAATAAAATAAAATCCCAAATATTTTGTAAGATTCATAGAATATCCTTTAGTACCATAAGTGATTTTGTCAAAAGATTCTAACAACACGTTGAGTTTGAAAGCAATATTTATAAAGAGCGGGGAAAAATAACCTATCAATGCAAACAATGAGTGAAAAAACAATAACCTGCGGACTTCTGATAGCATTTGTTGTACACTCGTATAAGCATCGGCTCCACACTGAGGTCACCAAGTCAATGAGATCAGAGACCACACACAACAAAATAGAGACAACATCAAGATAATCCACTCAATATTGATGCATTAGACTTTGCCAAATCCATGAAATATTTGAAAAATAATCATCATCAATTTAATAAATAATAATCATGTTTTGACTCACAAATTATGACCTCATTATTAATGGCGGTCAAAAGAGACTTGGAGCAATATGGGAACCAAACGAAAAATAAGATGAAATAGTGGGTAAAATTTTGGAACATACACCTTAATATTGTACAAAATGATCCAGAAAGAATAGCTTTGTGGGAAAAATTAAAGCAATTAGAGTCTAAAATGCTCTAGAATAGTATTGTTCAAGAACGTATTCCCATATTAATTAATTAATTAATTCATATTCAATAAAATTATAAATGTCTGTTTTGAAACTCTTGTTCACTTTGGCTAAACTAATTACTCTAAAAATCCAAGACCCAGACATTGTAATATCGTTGTTCCGATGTAATTAAGCAGACATATGTACATTGAATGTATTAGTATCTTTTATCTTTTCCAATAAGGACATTCTTGCAGTAAACAATCTACATATAGATCATTTTCCACACCTTACCCGTCCATCTACGTTATTCCCACAAAAAATGAAATACAATATAAAAACCTCCACCATCTAACACAAAAAAGAAATTGATCGGCTAATTAAAGGAATATATTATATTAATTTCATAACATAAATGTCATTGAACATATTCTTAAATAATGTTTCAAAATAAGACTTACCAATAGGGAGTCGAGCATGCCTAAAATACAAATGTCGCCCAAAACCCACACCGCAGAGTCCACATGAACAATGATACAAAAACCTAATTTATAAAAACGTGTTTCACTATTCACAGCCAATTACAAATGTCAAACATTGATATTTGTAATTTTGATCATGGACTAATATAAATTCCATAACATGTCCTAAAGACCTCACCAATCTTCAAATTTCAATATCGTATAGATTATGATACTACAACTTTAATTGAATATGGATGATATTCAATAAATAAAAGAATGTCCTTATCAATCAACTACTTGAACTATGTTTTTGTTTAGGTTTGCATCTAATCCAAATGAGAATAAAATCACAATTACCTTTATCTACAACAGAGTCAAATGTCAGCTCTTTGAACATCTTGAGTTCTCGCACATCCATCCTAAAGACTGCGTTTCTTATCAAACACTGTTGGCTTCTCAGTGTAATGCTCTTTAAGAAGAAATTTTCAAATTTTCAAATATGGAACAAAATTATTTAAAAAACCAACAAATATCTTTATATAAAGCTAATATATCTGACAAGCTCATATTCAGAATTTTAGATTCAGTTGTTTCATCGTATAAGTAGAGCATCAAAAATCACTTATTGACATTAATAACTTGGTAGATGAGTTGCATATGTAAACAAAATCCCTTATTATTAGAAAGACCATGTTTTCTATCGAGAATAAAATCATGCTCAACAAGTGTTCAATCAGTACATGTCATTTCCTTCACCCCCTTGTATTTTGTTTGCATTGCTCCAATCACAACAGAAGATATATCTATATTTACAATTTCTGTAAAGCCATCTTTCATCATATCCTCTGACATGTCTGTCCCATAACCCGCAAGAATAGATCCAAAATTTCAGTATTAGGGACAATGAAATCGATTTATAAAAGTTTTGGCCATTTCCCATAAGAGAAAAACTGTCTATTATAGTTTTTATTTTTTATTTATTTTCTTGCATCAAAGTAAGTTCTCCTTATATTACAAAGTTATTAATAATTCTCTTATTTAATGTTTGGTTCTATTTTCAGATAATCCATAAGACAAACCTAAATGGAGGTAGATGAGATATAAAAATAAAGATATATGCCCAAAAAATAAAGAGGATCGTATAGGAAAAAAATCTCATTCTTTGTAGAATGAATTGTAAGTAATCATTTTATCAATTTAAATTTTTTGATTAGTTGTTTGCATCAAGGTGCAAACATTAGAAATTAACTGGGCTGTTTTTCTTAATCAAAATTGACAAGAGACATGTAGGATTGAATAAGGAGGACAATAATTACAATTTGCCAGCTAAACATTCCAATTCTACCAACCGTACTAGAGTTTTGACATTGAATTGGTCAGTAATTACAATTCTGAACTATATATCTAATTTATACGTCAAGATAAGACATTGTTTACAAAAATCCCAACCTTAAAAACATCTATTGCAACATATGATTTTTAAAAAAAATCTATATTGTACGTGTTGAGCAAATAATGAAATTGCAAGAGCAATTAGAAAAATTCTAAGTTCCCAAGCAGTCTTTTACATAAATATGTGCAACAAATAAAATTACCCCAATTGCACACCTGCATTACCGCACCCAATAATCAATATGCGGTTTGTCTTAGGAATGTATGTATTGATTATATGTGCCAAGCCGGAGTATTGTTGATACCAATCAAACGAATTTGGCTCTTGGGTATAGCGATTATCCCAATACGCTTCATCTCCATAAGCCAACACATGTTTCGGGGCTTTTGCTCCCCCTTTGGATTTTTTTGCCATACTCGCCAATGATGCAATCACCTTTGTGTCCAAATCCAAACAAACATAAATTTTTAATTTTCCAAAAAATTTGTCTAATCACATTTTGGGTTGACGTGATTTATATTGTTCATCTAGTTTTACAGCTCCATGATTATTTATCTAACCTACATCAGTCCAATGAAAGCGCCAACTTCCATGGAGAGAAATGATTGTCATTTGTACATCATATATAATTTCTACAAGATAGTGAGAACCTAACATAGATAGTTACACAAGGATTGTAAAAATTCATAATACATACAACAAATATAGTAGAGATGCATGTTGTTTTTTCATCTTTGAGTTCTATGGGGATTTGATAGAAAAAAATACATCCGTTCACTCCTCAATTCAATGAATAATATTGAACTGGTTGAAAAACACACTCACAATCATTTGTGGTGCTCAAGAATGAATGTATTCAATAATAGATTGATTAAAATATTACAATCTATTTATTTAAACTCAATGATTACATATAGTTCATCTCAATTATGAGAAGAGACAACACGATGACATCTATCTCAATAAAAGGCTTCTGAAAATATCATGAAAAACTCTGACAAATACTCATAGAACTTCTTCATCTATTATAATCTAAGATTAAAGAATCAAACTATTAAGCTCTTATACCTATAAAGAACTTGGAGAGAAACGATTATCATCTGTACATCATATACAATTTCTACAAGATAGTGGAAACCTAGCATAGACAATTATGCAAGGATTGCAAAAATTCCAAATACATACAACAAATATGATAGAGAGGCATATTGTTTTCATCTTTGAGTTTTATGGGGATTTGATTAAAAAAAACATCCATTCACTCCTCAATTCAATGAATAATATTGAATGTCCTTTCCTAATGATCTATTGGTTGAAAAACACACACACAATCATTTGTGGTGCTCAAGATTGAATGGTTTCAATAATAAATTGATTAAAAATATTACAATATAATTATTTAAACTCAATAAATAGATATAATTCATCTCAATTACGAGAAGAGACGACACTCCAACAAATACTTAGAGAACTTCATCTCTTATAGTCTAAGATTAAAGAATCAAACTATTGAACTCTGATACCTATAAAGAAATCAGACTTGTCTCGATGGAGTTCTGAGAAGACATATCCGGTACAGATGGTAAAGGTATGTCACTTGCTTTGAGAAAACAAAATATTCTTTGTAGATGTCCATGTCGACACCTCGGTGGGCCATGTTAAAGATCTCAAAAACAAGTTTGAGGCACTCACCATTCGAAAAGCACGGATTACTACTAGTGCCATTTACAACGGTCAATTTGCGATGCTATTCTCGTGTTGTTTCTCTTTGACCTATCTCACCTCTTCCTCTAAAACCTCTACATCCTTATGTCGTTTTTTTAACGTCCTCTCTCACCTCTACATCCTCGTGTCATTTTCTTTAACCTCTCTCACCTCCTCCATTCAAAACCTCTACAGAGTTTTTGAGGTCCTTGATGGTCGCCATAAAGCTTGTTAGTTGCAATCTTTTTGCATGGCCAAAATTTAGGGGTTTGTCGGATAAGCAAATGTGCAACTTCAACCCCAAGTTATTATATTAAGATTATCTAAACTCAATGAATACATATAATTTATCTTGATTTTTATAAGAGACGACACGATGACATCTAACTCAAGAAAATACTTCAAGAAAATTTATGGAAAATTTCAACAAATACTTGTAGAACTTCTTCATCTACTATGGTATAATATTAAATAATCCAATTATTAAGTTCATTATACCTATAAAGAAACCAAACTTTTCCCAATTGAGTACTGAGACTACATATCTGATACGAATATTAAAGGTATGTCACTCACTTTGAGAAAAAAAATATTCTTCGTTAATGTCCATGTCGTCGCCTCAGTAAGCCCTGTTGAAGATTTCATAATGAGTTTGAGGCATTCGCCATTCACAACGGCTAATTCGCACTTGATATCCTTGTGTCATTTCGCTTTGACCTCTCTAATCTCCTCTCTTAAAACCTCCACATATTCGTGTCGATTCTCTTTGACCTTTCTCACCTCCTCCCTTCAAAACCTGTACAAAGTTCTTAAGGTCCTTGATGGTTGCCATAAAGCTTGCAAGTTGCAACAACATCGAGTTCTTTCGAGATATTACAAATATTAAAGGTATATCATTCACCTTGAGAAAAAACAAAATCTTCGTTGATGTCCATGTCGTCGTCACGGGAGGCCGTGTTGAACATCTTATAAACGAGTCTGAGGCATTCACCTTTCAAAACGGCCAATATCCTTGTGTCGTTTTTCTTTGACCTATCTCACCTCCTCCCTTAAGACCTACACAACCTTATATCGTTTCTCTTTTACGGCTTTTACCTCCTCTTTTAAAACCTCCACATCCTCGTGTCAGTTTTCTTTGACCTTTTACCCCTTCAAAACCTCCACAGAGTTCTTGGTACTTGATGGGGCCATAAAGCTTCCAAGTTGCAACAAACATTGAGTTCTTTAATAGGGATTTGTGGGATAAGTGAGTGTATAGTGTGTACATAAGCTCTATTTGAATACATGTGGTTGTTCCAAGTCCAAGCGATTGCAAGCTTTTGTTGATCCTTTGACTAGTGATAAATTTCATGATGTGAATTTAGAAGCATGCACACATGTAAGGTCTATGGATGTCAATATCATAAGACATACACAACTGAGACATTTGTTTACTTGTGGGCTGAATCACATTCCCATGCGTCCTTTGTACTTGCATGAGGTGGTCACTTCAGTCCAACTTGCTTGGGACCAGGTCTGTACTTTGCTAAACCTGAGTTCATGTGAATGGTTGGGAGCTATGCATGTATGGCTCACTGACTATTGTTGGGAGAACTAAGTCATCTTTATATTTCCGGTGTGGACAAAGCCAACAACAACGTTTGTTTCCAGTGTATTAAGCACATCATATTACAAGCCTTCCACCGGCTACAAGGTAATGACTTCAAACCATGTATGGTTGAGGGTTCTTGGATAACAAATAGACATTTGTGCTAACATCAGTAGTGAGCATGCTTGCTCATGCATGGATTACGACTCAACCCATCTGCATCCCGATTGACTATACCGGCTAGATGCACCACCTGGAAGTCGTACTCTTGAAGCATAAGTGCCCACCGTGTAAGCTTATCTGACTCCATCAACCACTTCAATGGTTGGTAATCTGTGACAAGGGTGAAGAAATTGCCATAGAGGTAACATCTAAAATGTGCCACTGCCCATACCGCAGCTAGACACTCCCCTTCATATGAACTATATTTCGCCTCAGCATCATTGTTCGAGCGGCTAACATATGCCACCACAATCTCTCTTCTCTCATCGTCCACCTGTGTGGGCACTGCTTCAATCCCCAGCATACTCCAATCTGTATGTAACTGGAAAGGCCGCCTCAAAATAGGTGTAGAAGTCAATCGATCCTTGAGTTCCTCAAAGGCTTCCTCCTGCTCCTCCTCCCACTGCCACTCCTGATACACCTTGGTCAACTTGGTAAGAGCCTTTGCAATGCTGCTAAATCCCTTGACAAACCTTCGATAGTAGTTTGCCAACCTCATGAAAGCACGAACTCTGCTCACATCTGTGGGACGTGGAATACATGCAATGGCCTCCACCTTTGTCTGTTGAACACCTAATCCTACACGGTATATCATGTGTCTCAGATACTCAATCTGATCGTGGAAGAACATCCACTTTCCAGGGTGCAGTTTCAACCCATGCGCTCTCAAGCGTTCTAACACCACCTGGAGATGTCTCTCATGCTCCTCAACCGTAGCACTAAAGACGATAAATGTCATCAATGTAGCACCAGGTGATGTCTAGCTCCGCGAGAATCCTATCCATGAACCTCTGAAACTCTGCAGAAGCATTTTTCAACCCAAATGGTAAGAATCGCCATTGGTACAAACAATCCTTCCCATACTGATCAATCCCCCAGAATGCCATCTTTTGTCTGTCAGCCTCTTTGATTGGCAACTGCTGGTAACCGGATCGCAAGTCCAAGGTGTTAAACACCTTTGTATGCCCAATGGCATCAAAGATCTCCTCTGGCTCCTCTGGAGTTGACATGACATATCTATCAGACTTAGTCGGACGGTTCACAAGACGATAGTCCCCACACATCCTTCTTTCTGTCCAATTGTCGTAGATAGTCCGTGACTGGATCAAAGACCTCTCCATGTCACTATACTTGTAGGGCCTTCGAAAAATTGGCGTGTCACTTGCCAAATCAATACGAATCTCTTGGCCCTTCAAACTCCCCAAATCCTTCAAACAGAAGGCAAAGCAATTCCTATAAGCCCTTAGAAATCACTGGATCCTCCGTCTCTCTCCTCCGCGACTGTAGGTCCAACATCTGGTTTCAAATTGTCCTCAATGACTGCAATCTTGGGTACATCAGGCTTGGAGGTAAGAGACGCATCCTTTGGTTGCTAGATAGCAACCTCTTGGGCCTTATCCGCCCACTCTGACCGTTGCGTAGCCTCCACTTGCTCCGCCATAGCCACCTTGAGAACATCCTCTGGGGAAAAAACATCCTCAACTTCTTCAAAAACCTTGGTCACCTTGGCCTCCAACTGATCCTCAGTATATAGCTCTCCCCACTCCTCATATCGTTGCTTGAGAGATCCAATGACTCTCTCTTTGCGCATCTCATCCCACATTTGTCATGGGTGTTTGCACCCCATGATTCGGTCGTTCTGGTTGGTATGGAGGATGCACTATCCAATGGGAGAGCCGAAGTAGCCACCACTGCTTGCATTCTCCATTGCTCAGCCATGCACAAGCCAATGACCCATGTTAAGCAATTTAGATCCATTGCTTGACCCAACATACGTGATGCCTCTGACAGAGTTGTCACAGCTGTAGTGCCTGTGGCAAACCCCATTGCTAGCTCTCGCTCATCCGCATTAGGCTCCACCAATTGTTGTAGCACATTGTCCCAAATCAACCCAGGACCATCGTCTCAGAAAGTATGAGACGAGGAAAAGCTCATAAGTGTAGGTAAGGCCGCACGTGGCTGCCCCACTCGATTGACCACCGCCAAAGGTGGACGGTCATCATGTCGCATCATTTGAGGTAGCCTCCCTTAGTCCAAAATGCCCTCAATCGTGAGATTGGGTGGCCGTTGAATGGAATCGTATGCTCTCTTGAGTAGCTCTCGTGGTGCAAGATTGGTCCACCACAATCGAGGTCGATGCGCACGTGATCCCACCGCTGCTGCATCCAATAGCACCGCCGATCCAATCCAAGACCGCACCTGATGCACACTGGCCATAACCCTGGCCCGAGAATCCCCCATAAGAGGAACATTCTCCAAGATATAGGCTAGAGGTTGTACTGACCTCGTCTGCAAGTCACGCAACACTCGCAACAAATGCGACCGTGCATCATGCAAACCATTCCCATGACCTGCGGGAGAGTGTCATTGGCAAGGCCATCCGGCTATCACCAAGTCCATGTCACCATGTCAGTCCAAATCATCCGCCCCCAGCAAAGTAACGTCTACTGACAAGGCCTTTTGGTACCCTTGATTTGTTGAGAGATGCAACAACTCAGGATACTGGTGTGTGAGCACGACAATATGGCACATGGAGACACGCCGAGCAATCTCATCATTCTCCACATATAAGTACTTGTGTATTTTAATCCCTGCTTGCAACACTCTTACAAGCCCAGTGCTCATGCCTCCAAACAGGTCTAGCAAACAAATCCCTGAGTCAGGTGGTTGTCAGGTAATGGACATTGTGTCCAAAAGAGCTAACTGAGGAGGTCTAGGTGATGTCACTGAACTCCCTTCACCCACCGATGGAAATGCCTCCTGCCATGCTTGTTGCACACACTCGCCTGCTACTCGATGCAAATTCCCAATCGTACCCCATAATGGAATATGCACAGGCATAGGAAGCAACTCAGTCTTGTATGCCAATTGTTTATCCTCATCAGGTGGTGACCTATCATATGCATGGTTATTTCCCTCCAAGAGCTCATCACCCGAAGTCACCACCCCTTAGAATGCAGCCAATGTGGGCATCATATTTCTATGATCCACCGTTATATTCCCAATAAATCGCACTGGGAGCAATGCACGTCGGCCATCCCCTGACTGCCATTCCATCCTGTAGGATGTCGTTTCTTCCCAAAAGTCCAGAGTGAATCCCATCGGGTATAGCACAGCCCCACCAAAAAGCACATCATAGGACATCGCGTCTGTAACAATGGCTTTAGCTCTCATGATAGAGCCATCTATAGGATGATCTGGTTGCAATCGAATGAAGAGTTCATGGTGTGTAATCCATCGTGCATTCTCCCGCCTAAACTCATGATAGTCATCCATGGGCAGCCCCTCAAGATGTTGGAACAACCCCTTCCACGCCATAAAAGACGTAAACAGTTGTGGAATGCGCATCTGCTGCAAATCACACCAACTATCAAACTCCTATATGAAATCATCAAGCTCGATGGTGCCCACAGCTCCATAGTACCGACGAGGCCCCCGGTTGGTAGCTCCATACATTTCCTCCATCGTATCCCACAACAATGGCACAAAAATGGCTTGCACCCTCGGCGAGAATCCTCCTGACTCCGAGTCTGAACCTTCCTCAAAAGACACTGAAGATGAAGGTAACTTGAACCGCACACCTCGTCTTGTATACCTACTAGTATCGCTGGTGCTCCTACCGACACTCTTATCAGCAACTGGTGGCACCTCCGTGATAAAAACTCACACTCAAACCGGTTGTAAACCTGTCTCTAAACCCCCTTCCACAAGGTAACCGAGTAGAGAATCTGTTGCGGCTTATGGTTTAGAATACTAGGTTCTTATCATAAACCTGCACCTGCACCTGCCGCAAGTACTCCTATGGTTGGCTGGTCATCACCTCAGCCTCACCACAAGAGAAACAATGATAGTCTTGCTAGTCATCACCCTAGCCTCACCACCGACAGCACGCTTTAGGGTTGGCCGGTGATCAAATCCGGACCAACCACCTATAAAAACAAGCGCCCAAACCAAACTAGCATGACGCACAGTCAAGCATGCATGTGTGGGAGGAGGATCCAAATACATGAAACTCAAACAACAACACCTCCCACACCTTAAATCAATCGATCTCATTGCAGCTCCTCCAAGATGACAAAGTTTCTATCCAAACTAGCTCTCCCTCCGCTTATGGAAAAGCTTTGGCCTACAAGAATGACGGAAGACTATGGAGAAGAGAAGCTAAAGCAATCTCTAAGCCCAGAATGCTCTCATCCCAGAATGCTCTCATCCCATTACTCCCCATATCTTCACACACACTATTGCTTGAGCAATAGATAAGACTAGGACCTCTCAAATAACTCTCAAAGTGCCCTCAAATTATTGCCATGAACTTCTGAAATTTGCCCTCAATCAGCCCCTCACATAGACCCACCGAGGCTCAAGAAGTCCGCAAACTTGGGCTCCAAACAGTCACCGAAAGGCCCAAGAGCTGGTCAAATAGTGGCCTCCAAGGACGCCAACCAGCCCTCCAAACAACCCTCAAATGACTCCACAGGGCTGCCCAATATGGCCTCCAAGGACCTCCAATAGTTCTCCAAACAGCCCTTAAAAAGTTCCACAAATCTGCCAAATATTGGCCTCAAAGGACCTCCAATAGTCCTTCAAACAGCCCCAAGAAGGCTCCACAGGACTGCAAAATATTGGCCTCAATAGACCCCAAACAGTCCTTCAAACAAGCCCCCAAAAGGCTACAAAAATATTCACTAGCAATCAATATTTCATCTGTCGCTGACCAAATATCATCCAAAACCACGATTTTTCATCCGCAAGTCCGATATTTCATCCGCTGGTGCGATTTCATCCGACGTCGCGATTATCATCTGCTGGCGCGATTTGTCATCCAAAACCGCGATAGTTCATCCGTTGGCACGATTTCATCCGCTGCGCAGTTTCATTTGCCGCCGCATTTTTTCATCCGATGATGCGATTGTTCATTTGCTGCCACAATTTCATCCGCCACCGTGATTTTTCATCCAATGGCACAATTGTTCATCCGCTGCCATGATTTCATCCGCTGGCGCACTTTCATCCACCGCAATGATTTTTCATCCAGGTGCACCAATTTTCATCCATAGGCTCAATAGTTCATCCGATGGCTCAATAGTGGTGTTCCCAGCCTGGGGCACTGTTGTCATGCGTTCCCACGCGTTCCCAAGCTAGGGTTTGCGCCGCTTTGGCTCCGCGATTGCTCAAGCTCTAAAGCTATGGCGACGAGAGAGGCCACGGGAGGCTCGACTAGAAGAAGACGAGCCTTCCTGAGTCTCACGTGGAGATAACCTCTCCACGTCCCAAATGAGGTTCGCCACCTCATTTGGTACGTGGACCCAAATGAAGTCCCAATGTCCACAAAATACAAATATAAATGTATAAAGTCATAATTAGCTATATATAACTATTTCTAACTAATCACAAACAAAACCATGACACCTAACTCCCTAGCTAATCGAGAATTAAATCTCTCTAATTATACATTCCCCGTAAAGCATGCGAGAATAAATGGAAGGGAAAAGTGCCCCAAGTATTTTTCCCATAGCCCCCCCTCCCCCCAAAACAAAGGCGCGGGACCCTTGGTCCCACACCCGCGGTCAATGCCGCTGCCCCGTGGACCTGCCACGTGTCGAGGCACCAGTGGCCACCACCGCGTGGCGGACCGTGGGGTAAAACTGAGGTAAAGGGGCGGACCATTGGTTTGCCTCGCCCCCAATGATGGTGTTTTCGCGATTGGCTGGCTGAGCGTGCTGCCACGCAGCCTGCCCCCCCCCCCCCCCTACACGCGCCGTGCTGCTCCACCTCGTGGGGTCCGCCTGCTCTAAGGGGATTAGCCTTTGGCTTTAGGTCCCCCATATCCTTTAGGCCGTGTGCCTTTTTGGTCCTTGGGCACTCTCCTTTGCACTTAGGCAAAGAACAAAGCTTTGCTCCCATCAACGAAGCCCTCCAATGCTGACTGTTCATATTCAGTTCATCCTTCCAGTAATCCTTCACTTCATTCATCAGCTCTCATGTACTTCCATCCATGTGATCTTCATCGCGTTCTCATTACTGATTGTCCATTCATCCAGTCATTCCCCAACTTTCTCTTCAACTTACTACCAACCATCAACTATTTGTCAAATCCAGGAGCTTTTCTCGTTACCAGTTTTACTCTTACAATGTCATTGGCTAACCGCGCCCACGGACCATCCTCCTTGTTATGCAGAGCGTACTGCCTCACGTAGTGATTTTCGCCAGGCAGTGACAATTGAAATTCTCGCCTAACTGCTCCAAAAGTGAGCCGCCACGCTGGTCCGTTGGATCTCGCCGCCACGAATCTGTGGATGCGTGCTTCCAAATAGTCCTGGTACTCCGCTATCTAGTAGATCTCGTCCACCTCTTGTCGGAAAAGAGATCGGGATACTTCTTCCAAAATGTCACCGCCTTCGAATTGGCCCTGATCTCGTCCATATATGTTGGTGTGTCATCCCGGCCCTCGATTTCCGCTCTGAAGGTACGCAACACTACTGGCGCTTCGCTCTTATTGCATCTTGTCCGGATAATTCAACTCCAAGTAAACAGCTGCAATCCGTCTCGCGACTTTCCACGTCATATTCTGCCATTAGTTGGCATTTTCTTGGTCCTGTTTAAATCAGCACATCTATCCCACTGTATGGTCGCCAATGATTGACTAAGTATTTACCTCAATATTTTGCTACTCCAGCCAATTGACTATACCCTCTCGAACTAACTACCACACTAAGCCACACCCTTTGTATTTTCAACTTTCAAGTTTCACTATTGGCTCGACTATTGTCGCTTTTCACTGCTGTAGTCACAAACAATACTAAGATAAGAGAGACAACGACGCTACCGCGTGAGCCTGGCGCGTGAGCGTGTGAGCGTACGCTCACACAATGATGACGTGGCGTGAGCCTACGCTCACGCTGCTGACATGGCGCTGATGCTGACGTGGCGTGAGCCTGGTCCAGGTCATGCCACGTCACCACAAAGAAGGTGGGCCTATAACCGTGGAGCCCCCAACTGCTGATTTCACCACATGAAGGTGAAACGGATGAAGGGTTTTGGGCTTTCCTGGAGTTCAACCTTCTGTTAACAGAAGCTTCATTTCGTAGAACTGAAATGAACCTCGTGTCGACACAAGGGGGATTTGGAGAACTTCAACAAAACCTCGTGTTAACACGAGGTTGTTTTCCTGGAACAAAAATGAACTTCGTGTTGACACGATGTTGTTTTCTGAGAACTAAAATCATCCTTGTGTCAACACAAGGAGGATTTGGAGAACTTCAAGTAAACCTCGTGTTGAGACGAGGTTGATTTGATCATCTGTCTATCTGAAGGTAGTTTCTTGTGTTTGCTAATGAAAAGATAATGACAAACCAATGCGACAAATGCATTGACCCACGCATAGCAAAGATGTTAGACGACATACATTGAGAGTCACTGGACTTGAACAGTCATTCCATTACAAGTTGTAGTCAAGGAAAACACAGATTTTTATGGGCTTGTATCCCGCTGTAGAAGTGTGTTGACTTCGTTGAAACTCGTAGTGGCTTGGTGAATGAAGAAGTCGCGCTTTGGATCACAAACCATCCTTCTCAAGAAGACAAAGTAAAGGTGTTTGCACGGTATGAACTTCCCTCTCTTTCCCAAACTACTTGAAAGCATACCAACAAAATCAGGACATGTACAATTGGAAAAATTGGAAACAGTGATTTCGTATGTCCTGTCCTGCAGCGCAGATGCGGATGAGATCATGGTGAAGACCCAACCATACCCTGGATCAGGCACTTCCATTGTTCCCGCAACACGAGCGTGAAGCATTCTGGCGGACTCAATTTTGCCGTAGTGTTCTGCGGTTGGAGGGAATCGTCGAACCAGCTTCCCATTCCGTCTGGTTGGCCACAAGTGAGCGTCAGGCGGAGGTACCCGTGAACTGCTTCCACTTGAAGCACCTTCACGTGCAATGGAATGTCTGGCTAGGGAGAAACCCGCCTCTTCCAGCATTGCGATCTCTCGGTGAGTGAGACCTGTGCCCATCTTCACAGGCCACACGGTTGGTGGAGTAGGCTTCCTTACCACGGAAGGCCTCACTGTACCATGCACACATCTCCCACAATCGTCAGCGCAGAACCAGAACTTGTGGTTCTTTGCCTCGTCTTGTCCGTAAGGGAGAAACAAACCCGTGAATGTAGGAGCTGCAGTGCGTTCTTTCCCTCTGGAGATTAATGATGTACATTTTTCATGATTGGTGGCCCTGATCGCCGCGCATTTCACACGAGATCCAGCACTTGTGCGTTCTATATGCCAAACCTCGTCCAAGCCCATGGACTCGATTATATGCGGCACCACGTTCTGGTCTTCAACCATTGCAGTGACAATGCTTGATGCAGGGGTCCGGTCTGGGGCAGAGTAGCCCTCACTTGTGGATGTTCCGCAATTCCATCTCTGATCCAAGGGAACACGTGGCGTCGAGAAGTTCACCATGTCCGCCCTATGGGAATCTGCATCCGATCCCGGAGGGGTGTCCAATTTCCGTTTGCAAGACCCGAATCTCTCTTCGCCTTCCAGATGGGGAACTCTTCCCACGAGAGGGGTGCCATCTGCACATATGCTCACTGCCCGCGCTATTTTGCTGGGATCCCCTGATCTTCCAGCTGCCCGCAACATCAACTCGCTCCTATCCGGACCTTTGCCACCAAGGCCACCCCTCAAGAATGACCTATATCTGGTTTGCTGCTGCAGAGCACGAATGAGGTCATCGGCCGTCGCCGCATACAAATCTCTCCCTTTTTTGGCGTCCTCACAGAGAATTGCAGGTATCGCTCCGGCTTGCAGATCTCCTAATGCGGGTTTCCACTTCTGTGAAATGTCTCCCCATGCGAACCAAGCGCATGGTCACAGAGTGCCCAAATGCGGAGTCCATAATGTCAGCCCTAATCCTAGAATCCAACTGTTTTTTCACAAGTGCCCCACCAGTGCATTCGTTGACAGATTGACTGACAGAGCCGCCGTTTGGTTGTCATGTCAGAGAGGCCAGAAGAGATGCCCATTTCCATTTAATTTTAACGGCACTTGCACCGCTGTACAACTGTACATACTTGACATTCCTCTGGAACATCCCAGAATAAATTGCCCAATAATGAACTTTTTCAGATGAGTGGTGATTAGACCCCAACGATTTTTGGATGGATGAGGATCCAATGATCTCCGCCGATATTTTATAACGATTAGATGGACACGTGTTCGCCATGCATGTGGAATGAGTCAATGGCGCACTGAACGTTGCGAGCGAACATATTGGCGTTGAAGGTCTTGCGATGAACCTCCCATAGTCCTCTTTTTTCCCTCTTCTCCTTATTGTCTTTGCAACCCTGGATTCTGCAGAGACGGTGACCCCATTCCGAGGGAGAAGCAAGCGTCGAAGAACACTTTATTTCACATCAAACAAGCAAAGGGCACGCGCTAAGGAAGGCGAGACGAGAACTTAGAATGGGAGAAGAAACATCCGGCGTAGAGGAAGACGAAGGGCAAAACAGGATTCTGCAACCGCAGTGTGGAGAGGAAGGTCTTGAAGTGATCCCGGAGGCGACCGATGAGCAACCTCCAATAGAAGGGGGGGAGGACGAGGAAGTGAGCTGGGCTCGGGAGAAAGAACTGCGAGTAGAGAAACAGGTCTTCAAAGAGCAGGGAGAACAAACGGACGCGGAAATGATGCCGTCTGCCCTTGTTTCGCACCATCGGGACCTCCTTGGAAGCATGCTACCTCTAGACCAAATGGAAAGATTGAATGCGTCAGGAGCATCATCAAGTGCAAAGAAGAAACCGGAGGTGGCTATGAACTCTCTTTCTCTCTCTCTGATTCTGTCTGGTTCTTGCTAAGCATTGAGGTCGACATCAACCTTGCGTCAACGCAAGGTTGAAGTCGACATCCTAAGTGTATATATTGGGCATCAAAACAGTGCAGATGCTGCACTACAATCAAGCTAGACAGACATGGATGCTTGCGACGCATCATCAAGTTCGAAGAAGAAGAAGAGACAGCAATCTCCTTTTCCTGTAGCTTTTGTGTTTGTTCACACCAATCCGAGAGCTCGCAATCAACCTTGCGTCAACGCAAGGTTGATGCCAACCTCCATGGTGTATGTTAGAACTTCTAGTAAAACGAACAGATGCCGCACAGGAATCAACATTGCGTTGACGCAAGGCTGGTTTTGATGATTTTTGTGTTCAATGGAAGCATCCGATCTCTCGTACCCTGAACTGTAAGGTAGGGAAAGTTGATTAGTTGAAGCTCCCAAAAGAACCCTGCGTCAACGCAAAGCATTTTTTTGCTTCAAAAGTCTTTCCTGTATGCCTTTCAGTCTAAACTACATCCCCATCAATCAACCTTGCGTCAAAGCAATGTTGATCCATGGGTGCTCAATCTGTCACTCACAGATAATTCATTCTGTGCAGAGGAAAAGAAAAAGAAAATCCAAGGGGGAAGATTTGGCCGCGTCAGAAGGTGAAGGTGAGGAAGACTCATTGGAGGGAAACTATGAAGACAAGGCCGAGGAGATAATTGGTGGGCAGAAAGTGAACTCGTCGAAGGTGATTCTGTCGATGGAGGTTCCCGGCGAAAACCTGGTCATTCCGCTGTGCAGGATGATCTCCATGCCCGATGTTCGACCGGCATTGAGGAATGATATAACGAAGTTGAAGAACGACTTTGTTCACGGCTATGTCAAGGGATCAGCAGTGTTCTACGTATCCACTATGAACACGAAAGGAGAGGAGTGTCTTGTAACAGAGGACATTGAGCAAGGTTGGGATGCATGCTGGCGGGATGTAAACAGGGAGTTCGAGTTTAAGCTGTCCAAAAAGGCCTCCACAAAAGCATTCATGGGAAAGATGTTTTTTGTCTGGGATGGGAACCAAAGACTGCTTGCCTGGATGGATTACATTTCAAGCTTGCACTCGGACGACATCGAATGGCACTGGAGCGTGGTTTCCATGGTTCTCGATCACAAAGGACGTGTCACGCAGCTCTTGACAGCCATGCACGACATAAACAAGTAAGTTTCCAACTTTGTGTCTGTTCCTTGTTTCGACAATTTGAAATCATCTTATGAGTTGAAGGTTTTTCCAGGTCCAATGAAACATCTCATGTGACGACCAATCTGTGCCACACTCTATTCCGCATCCAGAAGGTAGGGCTGATGCCACTGGAGTCATTCACGAACGTGCTCAGTCCTCAGCAGATGAAGAGATGTGCTGAGAAGAAGACAAGCACATGGTACAGCTTGACAAGGGAGGCTTTTCTTGAGTACATGTACACTGTAAGCTTTTTGACACCTGTTTGCCTGTTGTTACTGCAAATTTTGTGAAGAAATTCCAGTGTTTGATTCTTTTTACTTGTTATGTATGCAGCAAGAAATAGCAGAAACTGGATTGAAGGCGAAAGCAGAGTACTATGATTCCCACACAGAAGAGCAGCGGTCTGCAACTGGGCTTGAGGACATGATGAAGTTCGAGATGAAAAATCAAAGGAAGAACCTCATGAGTGCATTCGACAAACAGATCCGGATAGCAGACCCAGGTCTTGGCACGAAATTTCTGGAGCAGGTGAAAGCACACTATGACAAGTATGGCTCCAAGCCAGAAATGACTCAAGAGAAACTACATCGCCTTTCCATTTCAATGGTGGACAATGCAACCAAAATCAGGTGGTTGGAGATATGGAATTCGGATCCTCTTGTGAGAGACACGAACATGTTCCCAACTCCAGAGAGGGACCCGAAGACACAAGCAATAAGAGTTGTTAGCGACCACACATTCGACCAGTGGTTACACAAAGCCACATTCTGGAGCCAGGTAAGGTTTGAACCAAACCATTTTCAGACATTTGTGTTGCTCCGTAACCTCTCCCAAATTCTTACGAGCTTTCTTGTTGCAGTTAGAAAAACGTGCAGTGGCTGCACTTGCTGAGTCGATGGCAGACTACAAAATCCAGATGGCTTGCCCCCGGATCACACTGGAGGCCTATATCAGGAGATGGAAGCTCGCTGTCTGGAACAACTGCTTCTTCAGGGAGTTTGAGAAAGAGAAAGAAATCTCCAGGTCTTACGAATTCAAAAACCAGTACAACAGCGAGCAAGCAATGAAGCGAGTGTTGTACAGGTGTGACCTCCTTGAATCAAAATTGGTGCTTGAAGGGCATGTTTCTGCAATCTTGTGTCGTTCTTTCCATAAAGAATTGCGAATTTGCAGTGCTTTGCGAGATCTCTGAGGGCTCTGCATGTGCAGTCGAGCAACATTGCGTTAACGCAAGGTTGTTTCCCATTGTCCTGGTTTCACTTACCTATACCTGGGTATCCCATAATGCCGTTTTTCTGAATGTGAAAGGGGATAAACTGATAGGAAAATCAGCCTTGCGTCAACGCAAGGTTGATGAAGTGGCAGGCTATGTAGCTTTTCCTGTGGTTTTGGGCAGTTCAAATCCAGTTCCAATGCTGCCAAGATGAACATAAGACTGTTTGGAGTCGGTTTGAAATGCTATTTACAACTTTCACTGTACCAACAAACAGACTTGCGTTGACGCAAGGTTGTTTGGCGATATGGATTGTTGGAAATTTCCCGCAGCCATCCCCTGATTTCAATACAATTGTAGGAAACTTATGATTATCAGATAGCATTGACATGTGTTTCAACAGAGGATTTCAACATTGCGCCAACGCAATGTTGAATATCCGCACCAGTACATAGTCAGATGGTAGTTTTCAAGCAGTGTTTTCCATTTCCTCTCTGAATGAAAACAACCTTGCGTTGAAGCAATGTTGAACTGCGCTTCTCAGTCGTTGTCTCTATCAATACAACATTATCATTTGGTGTTCCCCATTTCTGCTCGAATGAACATTGCGTCAACGCAAGGTTGATTCGGGATTTCAAAAGTAGAATTCTCAGTGTTGCCTTCCTGCATTTCAATATCTTTTTCCGGATGTGTGTTCTTTTTCGTTTTCTGATCGAATGACTGTCTGGGTTTTTTGTATGTGATTCAGGTATATGTATCATATCCTCATACCGGGAAAGTACCTTAGCGATGACCCAGACTTCATCTATTCATGGGCTGACCCCTCCAATGACAAGACAATGTACACGGCTGGTATTGCCAAAGACTGGAGCAGGGCGCACTTCCAAGACTGTGGGTGGTACCTCGACCTGCCAAAACATGACACTCCATTCGATGAAGTTGTTTTGAAAAACCTGAACGACAATGCCGCAGCGATTGCCCCATTGGCTGACAAAGACATCCAGGACAAAATCATTTCGGCTCTGGCTGCAAAAGAGCCCGAGAAAACTGCTACTCCAAAACGAAAGGGGAAGATTGTCGGGGATCCGAAGGGGAAGGGGAAAAGTGCAGCTCCGCAAGGACAGGGACCGTCAGAGGTTCCTGAAAGACAGCCTTCTCCCGCAAGGAGGGATATGAGAACATCAAAGTCGAGGGAGCAAGTTTTCGAGGCGAGAGAACATCCCTCCAGGGTTTTGGGCCAGTTCAATCGTAAGGTGCTGAATGAAAGTTTTCTTGCAATGATGGAGTCCAGGAAGTCCACATTCAAAGGGGTGCCCTCGAAATCATGGGACATGCTTGTTTCGTTCCTCACTCAGGTGAACACTTATGTCTAAACTGTTGTATGAATAATTGTGTTTTGGCAGCTTGTTGTGGCTTGTCCAGGGGATTGATCTCCTGTTAGATTTGGATTGGGCTTCTTACACTGTCTCATGTTTTTGGCTGTAGGTCACAAAAAGTCCGGAATGGGTGAATGGAGTTCAGCAGGCATACGCGACTGACCTTGTGGTGCTGGACATTCCTGACGGTTTTCCTGTCCCTGATGTGTTTCCTTCCAATTCGACCCCGACTTGGAACAAATCGGATTCTCGTTACTGGCAGTGGGCTTTCTCGTTCAGCAACAAGTTCCTTTCGGACTCGGGGGCTCTTCTTCTCATGCAGTCAAAGGACATGTCGGCTCGAAGAACTCTTTTCAGCTACATGAAAGCTTCCGGGTTTCGTGTCATCAAAACTTGGACATGCATCAATACTCTGCCTCTTACGAAGGGCGAGTTCCCGGGGCAGAAAGTGAGTTGGTTCCTTTCAATTGATGTTTCGTGGTTTTTCGGTAAATCAAAATGGTGGGTTATGTCTTCTGTCTCATTCTCTCTTCGTGATTATTGACAGACACGGGTGTTCGAAGCTTTGTGCCTGGTGAGGCGGAAGGACACTCTTCGTGCTGGTGTTGCTGAGTTTCAGTTGAGGGACCTTGCAGCTCACATTGACCCCACCTGCGAGCCTGTGGAGGATGATGTTATCTTCAATTACGTCGACTCGGGTCGGACTATGAAAAGGTCGATTGGTGTCCCTTGGAGCGGTGCACGGGAGAAATCTCCAGCTTTCATGCAGACTTTGGTGGAGACATGCAGCTGTCATGGTGGACGAGTGGTTGACTTGTCTATGGGCACAGGTGGGGCCCTTCACATTGTGTTTGACATATGGGTAGTGACCTTAGGGAAACCCTGTTTTTATTTCTCGTTCTTCTTGGATTTGCAGGAGCATGTTTTCATGCTTGCAAGAGCGCCGGAAGGCACTTCTTCGGCATGGAAGCTGATACGGAGCTCTTCTCAAGCGAGCTTCGTCAGCTTGAGTCGGGCACTACTTTTGCCCCATCCACAGAGGGACTTCTGGAGGAGCCCGAAGCGCCTGACGAGGATCTGGACGTGGACTCCGATTTTGAGTGTGAGTAAGTTCTTGTGTAGTCGTGCAAAATATGTTGCATTTCCTTGTGTCGTTCCCATTCGAGAAATAGTGGCTTTCGTTGTCTATATCTGGATGTTAACATCTACCACCATTCCTCTTCTTGCTTTGCAGAGTTCAGCACCAGTCATCGAATCAGCATACACCTTTCGGTTTCCAAGGATACTACATGTCCCCGAGCCCCCCTAGATCCAACCGCTTGCCGGTTTACGCGGAAGCTTGCGCACGGGTGTTATCCGAACAAACACTGTATTCGCATCTCCATGAAGGTCGTGGAAAAAAAAAAACGTCATGGATGTGCTGCTGTATTCATAGATGATATTGCTGTAAACTCTGGAAGTGGTTCCTCTGAAACCTCCAATATTTCTTTAGGTTCAAGTACCGAGGCTCAATAAATTGTGTTTTGGTTTTGCTTCCATCTCCAAACTGTTTTTCAAGTTCTTTGCGCGTTCCCGTAAGTACAGTTAGGGATTGCCTAGGATAGGTCTTCGGATTGCGGAATTGAAAAATGTTTGTGTGTTGGAATGAATGTACTGCTTTGCCCAAAAAAAATGTTTGCTTTTAATATTCAGTTCTCTAGTGGACGATCTCCTCATTCCAAAGTCATGACCTCAATCATAATTCATCCGCAAACCTGCCATTGTTCTCGGCCACAAAGAATATTCATGTGGGGGCCATGAAGAGGGATAAAAAAATTAGGACATAGGCGACAGCTGATCCGCGGTAATAGGGGGGGGGGGGGGGGGGGGGGGGGTAAGCACGGAATTAGGGCCTGAACACGTGGATGCTTGCTGACGTGGCGTGAGCCTAGCCAGGCTCACAGGCTCACAGGCTCACGCGCAAGCATTCCCCAGAGACACAGGGAATAATTTTCACTGCAGTAGGAGCAAGAATTACAGATGTAGTGAAACATGTTCATTACCTCGGAGCACGAACTGATATCACTAATAAAAGATGGCCACGTGTTTTCATGATATTTAATTCAAATAAATTTAGGATAAATCAGTGGAGAAAGTTTTAACTATCATTTCACTGACTTAAATACGTTAAGTGTACAAACAATTGACTAGTAGCTAGAGATAGTGATATAGAGTAATTACATAACCACCGCTAAGGCAGATCTAGTAAACGGACAGTGAAACTGAATTGCGTGTCTTCTAGTAGTTATATGAATGAATGAATGAAGGAATGAATGGATAAATGAATGTTTATGATGAACTAGGATGAATGAATTACGATGAATTACGATGAATGTGCTCGAATTTAGGGTTGTTAGGTCGCAGTGTTGCAGGGCAGGCTGGGACTTAGTGTTTTTCTAGGTCTGCGTCTACTTAGTGCCGAAGCATCGCGATAGCAGGCCATGTTTCAATCTCTGCCCGCTCAGCTGCACCGTGGTGGTTCTCATAGACCAATCCGACATTACCTACCTGACTACACAAGCAGCACACACAAGAGGTCATCTTGGGTTCAAGGTCAATCAAATCCTCCATGGGACACAAGGTCGAGGACAATGTGGTGAGGGCACCTTCTTCTTCAACCTATTTCAGCCCGTTTTGCCCTCTCCTCAGAATCGGCCCTGAATTTGCAGCACGACGCAGAGCTGGCATGAGTTTTTTAAAGATCCTTCACGATGGTGCGACAACCGCAATTGCAAGGTGTGGCGTTTTCTTAATGTACGATGTGAAGAAGTTTGTCCATCCTGCAAATGTGGGTTGTTGGCTCATGTTAGTACCATGATTTGGTATTCTTCCTGATGTTTACAAGGTTCTTGGGAGAGTCAGCTTGGTCTTAGCAGGCCGTGTTTCAATCTCTGCCTGCTCAGGTGCACCGTGGTGGTTCTCACAGACCAATCCGATAGTACCTGATTATAGACACAAGCATCACACACAAGAGGTTCTTTGGATTGATGGTCGGTCAAATCCTCCATGGGTCATGACGCAAGGTCAATGTCGACAATGTGGTGAGGGAACCTTCTTCTTCAACCTATTTCTGCTTGTTTTACCCTCTCATCAGACTCGGCCTTGAGATGCATATTGAATTCTGTAAGTTAGCTCGTTGGATGGATCTGTGGTGGTTAGGAGTGACTTTGACACGTTACTGCCAATGTGGCAGCAGGAAAGTATCCAAAAACAGATAACATAGATGAGGAGAAGCTCGTTGGTGATTTTGGAGTGATTTTGACATGTTACTGTAGGTAGGGTTAGGGCGTCAGTGTCAGCTGCTTCAGCCGCTAGCTGCAGCAAGACTAAGGATGTATTCACGATTTGTACACAGGCATGGATAGCTGAAGGAGTGCAGGGATAGATTGTGGGTCCAGATTCATCCAAGAGGCCCGGATTTCAAGCTCCAGATTACCTATGATTCCCTGTGGAGGATAGCTACAAGAAACAAATGGTCAACTGGAAGCCGCAGCTGCAGCCGCAGCGGCACAATGGAAAAAATCAGGCACTGCTAATGAAGGCACCTTCTTCAACACATTTCACCCTGTTTTTCCTTCTTATCAGAATCTGCCCTAAATTTCCATGTTGAATTATGCAAGTTAGCTGGTTGAGTGAATCTTGTTTGGAGTGACTTTGACATGATACTGCATATGTGACAACATGAAAGTATCCAAAAACAGGTAACAGATATGAGGAGAAGTTGTGGGATGAATACTCTTCTGACCCCAGTAAATGGTGGGACAACCGAGGCAAAAAGGTGAATGCCTATCAGATTACAGAGAATAGCAGATGCAATTGACCATAGGAACTAGTGTGATTAGTTGAGTTGGGTGCAATTGCACTCTCCCTTTCCTCTTTGCTTCTGTTTGCTATTCAAAGGTAGGATTCCTGCCCTGAGTTTAAATTTCAGTCTGGTGCCAAGAGTGGGTAGACCCTTGAGGTCATCCATGATGTCCTCCCCCATGTCACAGACTGGAAACAAGTCCAGGGAAGTTTTCTGCCTAACTTCATTTTCATCAGACAATTTTCTGGAAACAGACATGGCTTTGGACACTACAGCCTCTAAGTCAGTAGGGTTGGGGTGTTTGCTCGAACAATTCTAGGCTGTCTAGCAGTAAGGCAAGGATGTGTGTGTGATTTGTGCAGAGGCCTGGATAGCTGAAGGAGTAGGGATAGAGTGTGGGTCCAGATTCATCCAAGAGGGCCGGATTTCAAGCTCCAGATTACCTATGATTCCCTGTGGAAGGATAGCTACAAGAAACCTGCATGGGTAGATGGTCAACTGGAAGCCGCAGCAGCAGCGGCACAATTGTTAAAATCAGGCACTGCTAATGAAGGCACCTTCTTCAACACATTTCACCCTGTTTTCCCCTCTTATCAGAATCAGCCCTAAATTTTCATTTGAAGAAGCAAGAGGATTCTGTGTGTCCCGGCCTAGCAGGCGTGGAAATGGTGGTTTTTATTTCACCTCGCTGTCCCCCTCTTGCAAAATACGCCCCAGGAATACCAGGTTTGGTCCTCTACGTATCGCTGCCGTTATTTGCTCTCCCACTCTGTCTAATCTGTCCTTCTCGGTGTTTGTTGCCAGCCCTGCCCTTTCATTTCTATGGCAAGCATGTTGTGGCATAGTCCAACTCCGGTTTTATGTCAAGCTTTCTCTTGCTCTCCCTCTCTTAAATTGTACGATTAAAGTTTTTATCGGAGAACGTGGGAGACCATCAGTATTCAATGTAGACTCTAGTAATAGGCTTTCAGGCTGTTGGTACCTCTGTTTCTATCACGCATAATGGCAAGCTTCAGTACATTTTGTGTTGTCGGCGGTTCCAGCAGAGATCAAGAGTGGGGAGTTGCGGACAGCTGGTGTGACAGCTCTGGAACTGCAGTCTTTGGTATTCTTTGTCTACGTGTCCCCCCTTACCTCTGTGAACCTTTTCCTAATTTCTCTTTTCTATTGCCACATATGTCAAAATCCCATTTCTCAATGCCTCTCACTTTCAAGAGAAGTTGGGAAAAGAAGGGGGCCAAGGTCGGTAGCCACGGATCATGAAATGTCACTTGATACTGAATCTGCTGAAGCAAGTTACAAATCTCTCTTGAGCTTCTTCTCTGCTTTTGATTTAAAGTCATTTGACATGGTACTGCCAATGTGACAACAAGGAAGTATCCAGAAATAGGTAACAGCTGAGACGAGGAGAAGCTGTGGAATGAATACTTTTCTGACCCCAGTCAATGGTGGGACAATTGAGGCAAAAAGGTGAATGCCTGTTGGATTACAAAGAGTAGCAGATGCAATTGACCATATGAACTAGTGTGATAAGTTGAGTTGGGTGTTTCCTAGAACAAATCTAGGCTGTCATTGTCAGGTGCTAGCAGCAAGGCAAGGATGTATGCATGATTTGTGCAGAGGCACGGATAGCTGAAGGAGCAGGGATAGAGTGTGGGTCCAGATTCATCCAAGAGGGTCGGACTTCAAGCTCCAGATTACCTATGATTCAAAGTGGATCAATAGCTACAAGAAACCTGCATGGGTAGATGGTCAACTAAAGGTAGCAGCTGCAGCAGCACAATTGATAAAATCAGGCACCCCAACCATGACCACAGCTTCTGAAAAAGGATCAAGAGAGGGAGTCCACAATGCCTCTTCTGCTGGGCATGTGAAGATGCTTTGTGAGGCAGGCAGATTGACAAAGGCTCCACAGACTTTAAACCAACGAGGCATTTCAGCAGATTCAGATACGCATGTTTGTCTCTTGCTTAAGTGCATCAAGATGAAAGGTCTGGAAGTTGGAAACAGGTGCACACTCACATTATCCAAAGTGGATTCACGCCAAATGTTTTTCTACTCAACACCCTTGTCATGTGTTGAGCATAGGAACTAGTGTGATAAGTTGGGTCAAGGGTGTTTCCTAGAACAAATCTAGGTTGTCATTGTCAGCTGCTAGCAGCAAGGCAAGGATGTATGCATGATTTGTTCAGAGGCATGGATAGCTGAAGGAGCAGGGATAGAGTGTGGGTCCAAGAGGGCTGGATTTTAAGCTCAAGATTACCTATGATTATCTGTGGACGGATAGCTACAAGAAACCCGCGTGGGTAGATGGTCAACTGGAAGCCGCAGCAGCAGCGCACAATTGATAAAATCAGGCACTGCTAATGAAGGCATCTTCTTCAACACATTTCACCCTATTTTTCCCTCTTATCACAATCGGCCCTAAAGGGAGGAGAGTGATTTTACCATGGTTCCAGAGGACAATGGATGATGTCGTTAAAAGCAAATCCTCGCTCAAGTGCATGCCAGTTGTCCTTCTGAACTCTGCCCTGGTGGACATGTATGCCAAATGTAGGTGCAACAAGCCTGATGCAAAGGGAGAGTTCGACAATATGGCTGGACGAGATGTGGTGTTTTGGAGTGCCATGATTGCAAGGTATGTGCAGCATGTATGGGATTAAGGCTTTGGAAACCTAAGAGCAAATGATGTGGGAAGGGATGAAGCCAGACCAGGTCATGTTCATTTGTGTTTGTAATATGCATATGCGAGCCTAGCAGCCTTGGGAAGGGGCAAAGAGGTTCATGGTGACATTATCAAAGCTGAAATTGTACCATATGTCATTCTGAACATTCCCCTGGTGTACATCTACGTCAAATGTGAGCCTGGCAGCCCTAAAATGGGCACAAAGGTCCATGGTGACATCGTCAAAGCTGGAATTGTACCACTAGATGTCACTCTAAACACTGCCTTGGTGGATATGTATGTCAAGGCAGCACTGGAAGTGGATGTCACTTTGGGTGACATGGTAGCTGGCACCACCATTATCTGGAACTACAAGTTCCTGAATTCATTCTCGAAATGATTTACGATGTTCTCTTGACATGTCCACGATAGTGCTGGACTTAGCTGCACAACAGATTTTCCTTACTCAATGACTTCACTTGGGTAGTGATCTATGGGTATGGCAACATGGCACTCATGTTGGTCATCTGTAGAATGTGGCCAAAACTTGTTTTACAAAACACTCTTGATATAAACCAGTTTTGAGCCATCCAAATGTTTTTGGTTCTTGCCATGTATTTGTATTCTATGTTTTGTTGTATTTGTAATATATTTTCAATGCAGTGCAGCGAATCCTCTCCCACTACGAAGGCTGGCCCACGCTCAGTAGTTCTCCTTCTTGACCCTCTCTCCTTCTTGACCCTCTCGCTAGAAACGCATCAAACCCGTCTCGATCAGCTCCGCCAGACTAGCTAAACATAGACTAGCTACACATAGACGGTTGTCGCCCGACTTCCTACTGCTCTCTATCAGCGCGACGAGTATCCTAGCACTCCAATGTAGCAGAGCCAACAGTCGTGCTCCCCCTTGGTGTAATGTACGAGAGCGATGATGGTTTGGTCAAGCTGGTCCTCACTCATTCTCCCCTTTGTTGGTCTAATTATCTCCCTATCCGCGTTCTTGCCCTCCGATGGCTACGCTATGAAGCCACAACGTAGCGCATTGGGGGCAAATCTTAGTGCTAAATCATACAGAATGCAAAAAGCAACCAACACAACCCTAGTTAACATTCCTGATGTGACGTTGACATATCGGACATCACGTCGGCCGTCATGTCCGACATATGTCATGTCACGTCAAATTCGGACGTTAACCCATGTAATTTTTTTATTTGCCTTTTACGATTTAGTTTTACCCTTTCTAATGACATGGCAGCCACGATGTAAAACAGACTTGGCTAATTATTAATATTTATTAAATCCTTTAAAAAATATGTTTGACAATATTACGGTCGTTTATAATTTATTATTTTTTAAATCAAGCGACCGCCTATATTGGCGGTCGTTTTTTTTAATTTAATATTTTATTAAATTAAGCAACCGCCTGTATTGGCGTCCGTCAAAAATTTATTAATTTTTAAATTATGCGACCACTCATATCGGCGGTCGTTTGTAATTTAGTATATTTTAAATTAAGCGACCGCCTAGATTGGCGATCGCAGTTTATTATTTTGGCAGTCACTCGTTTTTGTATATTAATAATATTTCGTGACCGCCAAGTGGCGGTCGCATCTTTTTATTTTGTTTCTTAAAAGAAGCGACCGCTGTACGGCGGTCGTTTTTTTAATATATTTAAAAAAATACAGCGACCGCCATACGTCGGCCGTCGCATATTTGTATTTTGATTTTTAAATTAAGCAACCGCCGTTTGGCGGTCGTTTCTTAAATATATATTTTAAAAATGCAGCGATTGCCATGTGGTGGTTGCTCTATTTGTTTTTGCCATTTAGCGGCGGTCGGTTATTTTTATTTTGACTCTAAATAAAGCGACCGCCGTTTGGCGGTCGTTTCTTTAATATATGCAGCGATCGCCATTTGCCGGCGGTCGCTTATTTTTATTTTTATTCTTCAATAAAGCGACCATGGTTTGGCGGTCGTTTATTTAATAGATTTTTTAAAAATGCAGCGACCACCATGTGGCGGCCGTTTCTTTTTTTATAAAAACTATAGCGACCGACATTTGGCGGCGGTCGTTTTTTTATATTTTGAATCTTAAATTAAGCTACCGCCGTTTGGCGATCGCTTATTTAATATAGTTTTAAATAATGCTGCGACCGCCATGTGACGGTCATTTTTATTTTTAATATAGCGACCGCCATGCGGCGATCGCGTGTTTTTTTTTTCTTGGAAATCGAAGGACCCGCCGTGTGGCGGTATGTTTTAAGAAAAAACTGATCGTGAAGCTTTTCCTGGCCACATGGCGAGGCATCACGGGTCAGGACAAACAAAACAAATGGAAGCGGGGGGGGGGGGGGGGGGGGGTGGCAGGTGGTTTCGAACCCTTGATCTCTCCCATGTGGGTGTGCGTGGTGAGGTGCGACTGGCCAGTCGTGCCGCGCTGACATGTGGCGAGGCGTCACTAGCCTGTCGCGCCTTTTCAAGCATAATGCCAGGGGGGGGGGGAGGTTGGTGGGGGGCGCCTATATAAACCATTCTCCCTCCATTTCTGATCACTTTTTTGCCCCTCGGGCCTCTCGTGGTGTGGTCCTTGGCATCCTGTAGTCCTTTCGGACTTTGTTATTTGCCACTGCCAACGGGAGATGCGAAGGTGATTATTTGGGGGGGATGAGGTTTTGTCGGATTTATATTGGTCAGTCCCACACCTTCGTTCACGGTTCAGTCATCGTAGTACCATTTTGCTGTTTTTGGATCTCCGGTGAACTATTTTTTTTCAGAAACTACGAAGATATCATCCACACGCGTCCATTGCCGTTTTCTGAGGTTCTGTCCCCTGTAGTAGGCAAATGTTTATACAATGTCGGGGGGGGGGTTGCGAATTCAAGTTCTGGGGCGAGGTCGTCGTCTGGGGGTCTGAGGAAGAGAAAACGTGCCCACGAGCAGGATAGCCAGGTCAACAAGCAAGACTACACGAGACCGGATGCCTTGGATAGGGTGAAAGAAGTGGTAGTGGATTATTTCAGGGGTAGGGACATGATGAGGCTGGAGAGTGCTTATGTCAGACATGGATGGGAGGGATTTCAAATTTTCCAGCAGAATATGGAAAGGAAAATGACGGACGCTTTAGCAGGGGTTAAGTGGACAACAGACAGGGACAAGCCGAATTTCAATCGGTGGATCCAAAGCAGGGCAAAAGACGTCACATGGAATTTGAGGCAGCTAATGACGACATGGAAGGGTAGAACAACTGAGGGTCGGGTGCCCTCCGCCGAAGTTGAGTTAATGGGGCGTGTCGAGTATTGGGCTTACTCAGCAAGTCAGAATTCACATCGCCGGACTAGGGTTGTCCCTTGGAAGGCGGGGTCATTGGGCGGGGGAAACACAACTGGTCTTTATTAGGTAAACTCAAGTGCGAAGGTCGTAGAGATTGGCCCTTACAAAGAAAGAGGGTATGCTAAGGTCCGTCAGTGTAGGATTGTTGGCGATTCTAGAATACCGGAGCGTTGGGAACTAGCGGGAAAAAAACCCAAATCCAAAAATCCCGAAAAGACGCTGAGACAACATAACGACAAGTGTTTGGCAGTGAAGTTCCAGCATCCGGGTGTTATTTCATATTTTGCTGTGAATGCACGTGAGGTAGAGGGTTACACTCGCTGGTGGAATGGAGGACACTACGTGACATGATGAACCTTGACAGAAAATGGGGCAACAATTGGGACAACAGGGTGATTTTGGAAGAAAAAAAAAGAACAGAAGAAGAGTTCCAAGAATGCGATCGTTTGCTTCGTTTCCGGAAAGTACGCAGTAAACTTTACATGGGCACTTGTGTACATCATAGATGTTGTCCATAAGAACGGTGTCATGCACAACGACTTGTTCCCCGAAAACATCTTGTTGCATTTTCCAGATGGCACCGAGGAGATCAAGATTGGGGTGTGTGATTGGGGCTTAGCCACCCCATTGGATATACGCAAAGTCTTGCCGTACTAGTTTGAAAACCAAGACAAGCTAGAGCGGGAACTCACGAAAATATGGTGGATGGAAAAAGATATTGCATCGGTTTTTTAATGCGAATCCCCCCCCCCCCCCCCAGTACATGACGTCGAAGGCCTTTGCCATTGGGAAGATAACGGTACGAATAAATGGCGGCGCTCATTATGATCAAAGTATGTTCGAGGACCAATTTACGGGATGTTGTTGGGATTCAATGCTACGAAGGTTGTACGACAACACCCACATTATCCCTCATTTGGTCAGCTTGAAGGTGCATGCCTGTCCGGGCGGAGCGGCGCTTCGCCCCCCTCCTCGTTCCCTCCACGATCGTTAGCCAGGAATTTAGCCATGACTATCTTCTAGGGTTCCGCCAGATTTTCCCGCTCTCCTGTCTCTTCATGTATTCTCTTTTAGCCTTCCCGTCATTTTAGCCCTCTTTGTTTTTAGCTATGCTCGTTGCCATGCCCAAGCTCCTCTTCCCTCACGCTGCTGCGTAGCGCAGACATCACTCATAGGCTAGACATTGGTATGTCATCTATGGCTTGTTCACGACGCTGCTGTTAAGTATCATTTTATAGGATTCCGTGAAAAATTTCACACCAAGGCACAACACGTCTCTCCTCAACACCTGCACTCTGCTTCAAGATCGGAGCGCGGAGACACTCTCTCGGGTGCCCCCAACCACTGGCTCTACTACTCTAATGCGGGCTCCATCTGTACTGGCCTACCAAAGCTCTCCGCACACACGAGGTTTAGTACAAAGACACCGGCAGGGAAACAACGCTACAAGAGGGACACTCACTGGTGGCCCCAGCCATGGCGTATAGCACCTCTGCCGTGCCTCATTCGCACCCGCTACGGCATGAAGGTGGCGGCTACTCCCGCTTGTACAATCTATGGATACACGACATTAATCTTTACCCATGCAAGCATGCCCTCTGCGAGAAGGTTCTTGCTCAGTCGTGATGACTGCTTTTTTATCAAGGCCCAGACAGGACCTCCCCACACTGCATACACCAACCAAGCTATAATGAAGAAGAAAGATGTTGCGGGCTATGCATCTTCTCATTTGCAGGCTCTACTCGGCGACAACATGTACATTATATGTCTACTGGAATAGAAGATCAATCTCCTTTCCAAGAGAGTTGCTCTCCAGCTTCAAAGCCTACTTGCCAGGGACCAGAAACGGCAGGTTGCCGACGTCGCTCACTCTAGGTATTCATTGACTAAGAAAGCGCAATGTGTCACTCACTCAGTCGAACTTCTGCATTCGAACGCAAAGCCAGGCCCTGACCTTGGTCTGCTTTTTGAGCTGCAAGCTCTGCACCCCCGACGTTCATGGTACAGGCCCAGTGCCTGGGATGAAGCTGCAGAAGCAACCTCTGCTCGAATTTCTATCATTGCGGCACCCACTTATACACAAGAAACCCTCTATCCCCTCCCACCAATCAGTGTTTACTTCGTCCTTCTCTCTCTTTCTAAGCCCCCGTCCTTCACCCACTGATATGACACCCCCTCTCACTGTCGTCTTGTTTGATCCCCGGAGCTCCCCTACTTATAAATGACTCCTAAATACCATGAACGTTGGAATTGTACCAACTTTCATTCTGAACAATACCCTGGTGGACTTGTATGCAAAATGTGGGTGGTGGGTTAAAAGCAGCATCCCCCCATACCTCAGGTTGTGGTGTGGCTGTAGTAACAACAGGTTCAGCTACCTGCACAGTCACTTGTTATGGTATCGGTAGCACTGGCCCTTCTACCACTGGCATCTCCTGCACCCCTTGCGAAGAAGACTGAAAAATTAAAGTTCTGGCTTGTAAATAAGTAGCCATCAGCTGCTCCTCATGTACAAACACTCTCTTGTCAATATTTGAACTCAGGTCATCCACCTGAGTCTGCAGGCCTTCTACATCCTCCTGAAGCTCAGCTATCCTACTATAGACATTGTCTATAGTAGTTGTGGCAATGTTCTGCACCTGCAGTCTGAGCTCATTCATCTCGCCCTGGGTGAGCTTCCGTGGTGCTTTGCCTTCCACCGGCCCTTGTGCTAACCAGACCTGCATAAGGTGGTTATCCACCAAGTTGTGTGTGGCACCCCTGAGAGTCTGCTCCTCTGTGAGCCTGTACATATCTATCTGCTACTGGAAAGCCTTCATGCACTTCGCATGAGGGTTCAACCAAACTCGCATAGGTAGCAGCCAGATTATTGGCTTCCTTCCAAGTCTTGTTAGCCCAGAGAGTTCATTTCTATTTACAATGACCGTTTGTTGCAATTCCAGGATGGTTACCTCTCTTGGTCAGCTTCAACCTATCTGTATTGCTTGAAAGTATTCTCATTGCGACAGATTGTATTCTTCATGTCAACAATAAGTTTCGCCTGCTCGACATTCTCTGCCTCTGCCTTCATTAATATCTCCCCTTGTCTGTTAACTTCTAATGTAGTTTGTTGAAGAGTAGTTGTGAGTGTAGCACATTGTATGGCCATCCTCTCATGTACTGTCTACAACTCCGTATGTAGTGCATTCACTTCTTGCCAACTTGTCTCATGCTTCACTTGCATTGGTAGTATAGCTTGTTGCTTATGTGCTTCGTGCAACTGGTCCACGCGAGGCCTGCTTCAATCAAATGTTCCTTGCCCAACTGCAAAGCAGCTTTTGTATCCTCTAACTCTTGCTTGTAACTTGAGAGTGACCTCCTCATCGACCTTGTTTGCACACTCAGTGGCAAGTCGAGCCTCAAACTCCTTCCTGAGTTCCTCCCTCAAAGCTGCCAATTGGGTAGATGGAACATGGGATTTCACATAAGTGCCCAACAAATTAAGTGTCTGCTTATGGAACTCATAAGCATGGCCTGCTGAGGTTCATCATGGTGAGCTTGCTGTTGTTCTCCCTGATCCTCAACAGTGTGATGCCTCACGAAACCATTCAGGCCATCGCCCCACCAGATTTTCTTCCTGAACCACCTCATCCGCCACAGGTGCTGCAGTGTCTTGATATTCTACCCCTGGTACCTCCGTCACAAGTGTGGGTATACATGCACAGCAGGGTTTCCCCTGGGACAACCACTACACCTCTGAATCAATGTTTCCCTTACCAAGCAGATTTTCATAGAGAAGGTCACCCCTTCTCAATTTCGGCCACGACTGCTCTGTAGTGGGAATGTCCAACCTTCTCCTTCCAGAGCAATTGGGTGTGATGCCACAGAATATACTAATATGGAACCTCTAAAACAACAGAGTCAATTGGTTGTGGTGGCTGTGGTATCGATGTGACTTCCTCTTCCCTCTCTGAAGGCCCTGCTCCAATAATAGCAGCTCTGTGCTGCTGTGCCCCATCCTGCACAAGAGCTTGGGAAACATTGTTAGAGGACTGTCTGGGACTTAGACACTGAAACGGGATCTGTAGGGTACCCTTAATTTTTGCACAGACTGAGACCAACAGGAGCCTAAGGGGTGACAGCAGCGCACTGTAGAGGGGGGTTACACAGCCCGTCACAGTAGTCACAGCCGACACAGCCGACACAGCCAACACAGCCGTCACAGTCGTCACAGCCGACACAGCCGTCACAGCCGTCACAGCCGACACAGCCATCACAGCCGACACAGCCCGACACAGCCGACACAGCAAAACACAGTCGCACAACCAGTCACAGCCCGTCACAGTTTCACACAGCCAGTCACAGCTTGACACAGCTGTCACGATCATAGGGAACGAGAGCAGGACAGGAACGACTGTGGGGAAACAACACCTGCGAAGGGAACATGTTAGTTCACAGACGACGGTTAGTGAGGGAAACGGTTAGAACCACGGGTAAGAAGATAAAGGGGAGAAGCGGGGAATTTGGGGATATCATAGGTGGAGGACTTCTTGGTCATGGAGGAGAGGGATCGGGCAGAGATTAAGAACGGAAGTGAAGATAGAGAGATGATGAGTAGATGCTTGTTATATGCAAGGCTGTAATGATATTGTAGAGCAGATTAGAGACACAATGGCTTCGGCCTGATACCTGATAAATCATAATCGGATACTTTACGATACAATCACACTGTGTAGAGAGATCTGAGTGAAGCTGTGGAATGAATGGATGAGTTGACGAAAT